>CM022765.1:2170000-2600000 GCA_012411365.1 Ameiurus melas | reverse complement strand
GGATCGAACTGCATTCTGCACCTTTTTGCGACACTACATTATACCTATAAGGTAGGGATATAACTAAATATGAATAAAATAATTGGAATGAACACACGATGTGTTCTAAACACATTTGAATATGAATTGTTCACTATTGTTTTGTTTTTCCTTTCTTGCCAAAAAAGGATTATGAGGCATGTGGTTGGGATTGGGATTGGACTGGGATCCCACAGGATGCATCAAAAGTTCTTATTTTCCTACAGAAGCCATGTTTATTAATGTATAGCTTTGCACAATGTATTTACAGCGACCTTCGTAACTGCCTTGTCAAGGTCGTAGTGGTTTAAATTAGGCTACTAGTTTGTTTTTATATTTTGGAGAATTGAACCAAATTAATTTGGTATAGTTGCCAAATAAATAATAGGATTAAAAAAAAACAGTCCTAGGATCAACTCTGGTTAAAACCAATTAAGGACTTGAGTGATGTAGCTGAGGTTGAGGAACTGTCCGAATCAGAACTAACATACTATTATTACATTGCTGGCATTTCTACCTCTGTTTTTTTTGCTAGTGTTTTCCAGTGTTTCTTGAGGTATTGTGGTAGGGTTTATATTTAATAAAGGGAAGGAAAAAAAAAAAAACCTTCCGGTTTAGGCCATGCCCATTTCAGGTTTAAATCTGAATACATTTACAAATCCAGGTAGTGGCATTGTGTTACACCCCTAATATACAGGCTACTTTACTAATCTTTCGAGGTTTAATTTTAGATATGGACATACGATATGCACCGGGTGAAATGCTGCACGTATAAACCTGGTCTGTGAGAGCCTTTCAGCGCCAGTGCAACATCTCGTCGTCAGCTGCAGTAGGGGATATTTAACACCCTGTGCGCACACACACACACACACACACACACGGACGTGTTTATTGACCGCTCGCTTGTGTTCTCGGTGTCTTACAATGTCCCTGGCCTTGTTCGAAATATCAGTACGTGTCTTTACACACTCTGTACCTGTTGGGGCTTCGGTGTAATGCAAATCACGGCAAAACGTGTCGGTGCGCACATGCGTGTCCGTTTTTTGTGTATCGCGTTCCTAGCGCGTGCGCGCGAAGATACAAAAAGAGCACTTGAAACGGAAAGAGACAGAAAACCGGCAGCTAGGCCAGAGCGTAGCTTTTTCGGCCGTGTCCCAAATTTCATCCCATTTCTGTCTCTCGGAGGAGAGAAACTGTCGGCGCTGCTTTGCTTTATATAGCAGCTGGTGTGTATGGCGTGCGCTGACGTATAGAATCAGCCGTCCTTGTATAAAGGGAAGTGTTGTTGAAGTTGTTAGAATTTTTAATAAGCTAGTGTGTGTGTGTGTGTGTGTGTGTGTGTGTGTAGAGTGGCGGTGGAGGTTGTTTCCACAGTTACCTCAGCTGATGTGATGTGGAAGGACGGTCGACTAGAGACAGGAATCCGTTCTAACGACCTCATCCCAATTCAACACCTGGACAACCACGAGTTCTGCCCCGGAGACTATGTGGTGGACAAACGCAGTGAGTGTTACACTCGAACACTCATGCCACACCTGTATTTAAAGCGCACCTATTATGGTTTTGAAACGTGCCTAATTTGATTTTAAAGGTCATGCATCCAAAGTCAAAAACATTTCAACTGCAGCATTACTCCTCCCCCTCCCCGAACGCCCCCCCCGTGTCACAAACGACTCGTTAAATGATCCGTTCGAAAGGATTCGTTCTACACTGCTCCTTTCAGAGAGCATACTCTGCTCTGATTGGTCAGATGTCCCAGTCTGTTGTGATTGGTCTAGAGCTGTCCCGAGTGTTTCAAAAAGGAAACGCCCACAACCCTTTTTTTTTTTTCCCTGCTTAAATAAACCATGTGCTAGTGGTCATATTTTTTTACATATTAAATTGTAAATAAAATAAAGTATACCTGCATGATTTTTTTTTCTTTCTTTCTTCAAATGTAATCTATTTCTCCCTAAAAAAAAAACAACAACAAACGTTTGATTTGCAGGCCAAGCGCTGCAGGACCCAAGTTTGTACGGCGTGATTCAGAGAGGAGACCACAAGGCCAGGACATGTGTGGTGAAGTGGGTCAAACTGAATGCTACAGGAGATGATGTGGAGGTGAGAGCATTGTTTTAACCCTCAATGCCTTCCCTCACTTTTATCACTTGTATCACAAAATCAAGTCGTTTTGTGAACTGTACGGTTTGGCGCAATTTCTAAATAAATAAAGACAGTCGGCTGCATTTCAAGTTTGGTTTTTCTCTGGCACGCCGTTCCCCAGGTGATCGGTCAGGAGGAAGATGTCAGCGTTTACGATATATCGGATCACCCCGACTTCCACTTTCACACTACAGACATCGTCATACGGATAGGCAACTCGGGCTCGGAGGAGTTCAGTGATGAAGTAAAGCACCTTCCGTTTTCACTTCCTTAAGCTTAACATTCGTGCTGAAGGTAGAATGTATGTAGAGGTGTACAGCAACAGAATCTATACCCGTGCCAGTTCACACTCCCTTCACAAGTCCCTATTTGCCGTGCAAGTGAGCTGCTTGTTTTTAGAGAGCGACGTGTGTCGCTTAACCTGTGTGTGTGTGTGTGTGTGTGTATGTACAGAGGACTGTGGGCCAGGTGTGCAGAGTTGATGTCAGCAGTAAGGTGGAGGTGGTCTGGGCTGATAATTCTAAATCTGTCGTCTTGCCCCAGGTATCCTTCCATTCATCCACACTGCATGTTACACCTCAAGTCTCTAGTCTTTATCCACATGTCCAATCGGCATCCAGCCAAACGTTTTTTTTTTTTTTTTTTTAAATAATACTAGAGCCCTATATTATATTTCCATATCCATGTAACATTTTTTTCAGCACCTATACAACGTCGAGTCGGAGATCGAGGAGACGTATTACGACTCGGGTGAGGGCAGCACCAGCGGCGCCTCCTCAGAGGAGTGGGAGGATGAGAGCGACAGCTGGGAGACCGATAATGGCCAGGTAGAGGAGGAGGCGGGAACAGGTGGAGAAGACCCCACCCCCAAAACAGAAGCTCTGCCTGAGGTCAAAGCCTCGACGCCCAGTGCCACGGCTGGCACAGACACACAGGGGTCACCTGCTACACCCGAATTGCCGGCAGGTACGAGATCAATCAAGGAGCAAATGTCATATTTATAAATTTATTTCTTTATTTATACTGCCATCTGCAGTACTGGAGGAGTGGTAGTGATAGCCGATAGGAAACTGCAGAGAGTCTGTGAGCTGCTTAATGCAGACTATATTAAAAACAATTTTTAACGGGCATTTTATAAGGTCCCCTACATGTGCAATAACAATCTATGAGAACACTAATCTTCATTCATTTGTTTTCCATGTGGAGGTGGAGCACCAGCAAGTGAGGACAAGCCCAGTAAGGAGACACCACGCCTGGCCTTCCGCGAGCTCAAAGAGGCCCTGAAGATCCTGGAAAGCTTGAAGAACATGACAGTGGAGCAGCTGTGGACCGGCTCGCCCACCTCACCCGTTGCCGAGCCGACAGGCGCCACTGGCACTGCCACCCCAGCCGATGTCAAGCCCACGAAGGAGAAACGCTTCCTGGATGACATTAAGAAGCTGCAGGAGAACCTGAAGAAAACACTGGACAATGTGGCCATCGCGGAAGAGGAGAAGATGGAAGAGGAGCGGCCGTCAGCCCCCGCCGAGCCTCAGACACCGGTGCGCTCCGAGTGGCCCAGTGATACGCCCGTCCTGTGCCAGCAAAGTGGCGGTAAACCCGGTGTCACGTTCACCAGTGCCAAGGGCGAGGTATTCTCTGTGCTCGAGTGGGCGCCAGGTACGAATTAGAAAAAATGTTTTGTTTACAAAGTAGAACAGAAAATTTCCGCACTGACAAACGACGACATTCTGAAAATCTAACTTCTTTGAAAAATTGGCGTTATGATTCTATCATACTGATATACTGATAATCTGTTGGGCTGTCAATCCTCCAAATAGTACCAGGAACATATGTGTTTAAATATTGTGTGATATATGATTTAATAAGCACAATTTATCATCAAGGACAGAGTTTTTGGTGAAAAATGACCTATACATATATCCTTTATATATCCCTTAAATATAGTCAGACAGAAAGTTACAGGGTTATTGTATATAATGAGAAAGGGCAGCATCTCGGGGATTTTAGCTCAAAGTGGGCCGTGCATGAGAAAGGATTCTACCTGCTTTCTGTAGACACCCACACGTTTAAAAAGATGGAGTTCCAGCCGGCTGAAGCGAAGAAGTTCTTCAGTACAGTCAGAAAGGAGATGGCTTTGCTGGCCACATCATTGCCTGATGGCATTATGGTCAAGACATTTGAGGACCGCATGGTAAATGCACCACACCGTAACATACAGCCATGGTTGGTTTAATAAAAAAAAAGAAAGAAAAAGTCCCTACTTTTATTTTGACAGTTTTGAGGTTTTTCTCAATCGTTTCATCAGGGATCATTTCAAACATCTTGAAGTGGTTGCCGTCTTTTCCACTGCAGTTCCTGACCAAATTAGATCTGTTTAGATGTATGCTGCCTAGCTTTGTTCATGAACTAGAACCGAGTGCATGAGGCATGACTAGTTGATGCGAATTAATAGTGTTTACCTGTTAGGATACAATGGCTAGGCTTCACCTGTTTCCTGTCAATATCCAAAATCATGCAGTTGGGTGGATTAGTGACTCTAAATTGCCCCTAGGTATGAATAAGGGTGTGAGTATGTGTGCATGGTGCCCTGTGATGGACTGGTGTTCAATACAGCGTGTATTCCTGCCTCGCACCCAGTGTTCCCAGAATCCACTCCGGATCCACCACAACCCTGACTGGGATAAAGTTCTCACTGAAGATGAAAAGACTTTTAGGACATTTTCATTGTAGTTTTTTTTTTTCCTCAAATACCATTTGTGATGCATACTTGAGGATTTCTACCCATTTCTGTAAAGGCATGGAGTTACCTCTGGTTTTTTACTGACTTTTCTTTTACTGCCCCCATGTGTCCCAACTTCTCCAGGACCTGTTCTCCGCTCTGATCAAGGGTCCTACGCGTACACCATACGAGGATGGCCTGTTCTTGTTCGACATCCAGTTGCCCAATATCTACCCCGCTGTGCCACCACTATTCCGCTACCTGTCGCAGTGCGGCGGACGCCTCAACCCAAACCTCTACGACAACGGCAAAGTGTGCGTCAGCCTACTAGGCACATGGATTGGCAAGGTAAGAGTCCTTTATTCCTGTGTGTGCACTTGACCGATTTTGATCGGTGTTCCAGTGCTGTTTTTAAACACGCTCTTGTCAGCGTCAGAAATGTATCACACCTACATAACACTAGTGTTTACTAACAGCCAAGAGGGATAGGCAGTGTGTATTGGGATTCATTACCGTAACACATGCAGCCTTCGCAGCAAACGCAGAAGATAATATAGTTTGTTTATTTTATTGTTAATACAGATTCATGAAGGTCAGGCAGATTATTAAAAAGCCTGAGCCAGTGTGCGTTCATTGTTTCTTCGCAATATGGCCCAAAGCCATGAGGTGATTGAATACATGTGGGTGAACATTCCGTTTTTTGGCTAAATGTCCACCCTGAACCACATTAAATATGTCTATAGTGAAATATCTGTGAGGTGCTAAATATCGACATGCGAAGTCACTCAGGGTGGACTCTTTGTTTTAACGTGGTGGAGGAAGAGGTTCAACCCATGTGCTAGAACAAAGCGGGAAGGTTGGTAAGGGTTGTAAAGGAAACGGTCTTGTACTGTGGTGCTGGATTTAAAAGATGGCAACCTCGTTTATACTCAAGAATCACTGTTCAACGATGACGCTCATGAGTTAGCTGAACCCTCGGCATGGTGCGCTACTCTTAATACTTTAGCTGTGTGTTACGCTTTTGATGCATCATCTGATCCTTAATCTTCGAAGAGCTTATATTTATTTTTTTTCGGTATCCTCAGGGCACAGAGAGGTGGACAAGCAAGTCGAGTCTCCTGCAGGTGCTCATCTCTATTCAAGGTCAGTTACTGCTCTGCTGCATTACACAGTATGATGTAATCATACACAGTATTTTTATTTATTTAATTTTTTTTATCAAGGGCTTAGGATGAACCAGTTGGATAGCTCACTAGCCAGCTTATTAATGTAATATCTTTTTTGATACAACGTAGTGCATGCTAACTCGATTTGTTTTATTAATTCATCCGAAGGGAATGAACAAGTGGGTGGCATACACTGTGATTACATCACATAGTGTAACATGGTATTGATGGTACAATCCAATGAGCATAGAATCAGCCCCATGCCAGCCTCGGTATCAGTGCAGCCTCGCTAGGCATTAGATGTTCTATTGATGTTGTTTGAACCGTGTTTCACTCCAGGCCTGATTTTGGTCAACGAGCCCTATTACAATGAGGCGGGTTTTGACAGTGACCGCGGCCTGCAGGAGGGCTATGAAAACAGTCGTTGCTACAACGAGATGGCCCTCATCAAGATGGTGCAGTCCATGACGCAGCTCCTGGCGCAGCCGGTTGAGGTCTTCCAGCAGGAGATCCGTGAGCACTTCTGCACCAGCGGCTGGAGACTTGTGCAGCGAATCGAGTCCTGGCTCGAGCTGGACACGGCCGTGTCTGAACGCAGTACTCGAAACCCCGGCACCATGCGGGCTGAGCCACTGGACGAGGAGGTTCCTGAAGCGCTGGCGCACAGCAGTCCTACAGGCAACGCCGAGTCCAGAGGTGAGGAGGAGCTCGAAGACTCTGGGCTCGGTGCCTTCAAGGACCTCAGCCTGAGCTCAGATCTGGACGGCTCCAGAGGGGCAGAGCCTGCACAGCCGGGTAGCAAAGTGGCACAGGAGTCTCAGCCGTCTGTCAGGCCAAAGAAGCGGAGGCGGAGCTATCGCAGCTTCCTCCCTGAGCGTAGCGGCTACCCGGACATCGGCTTCCCACTCTTTCCCCTCTCAAAAGGCTTTGTTAAGAGTGTGCGTGGCGTCCTGTTTCAGTATCGTGCAGCACTGAACGCCGCCGGCATCCCCGAAGAGAAATAATCACTCATCCGCTCATCGCATTTTTCATCGTTTACGCTTTCCTTTGCTCCTGTTGAGAGCTGCACTCAATCCCTTTAACCCTCCAACCTCCAAGCAAGGCTATTCTCCCTTTGCTAGCCAACCATGAGTTTTGATTTATTCATTCCACCCCCCCTCCCTTTTTTTTTTTTTTTTCCTTTTCAAGGCGTTATGTTGTCCCAGACCCCTTTGTTGCTGTGAAAATGCCTCTTTCATATCGACTCTGGTCTCTCAGGGAGATATTGAGATGCCTGAAGCGTTTGGAGGAAGAAGAAGACGACGACGAAGAGGAGGACGATAGAAAAATCTTTTTGAAGCACGGCAGAGACCTGTGTGGACTTTTTTTTTAGTGATTTGTGAGGTAGAGCAATGCCCGAGAGCTGGGACAGATGCACCATTCAACACCGAAAGGGGCGTCGTCATGAAACCTGAGCCATGAGACCAAAACTGACGGAGAGGACATGTCACACTACTGAAACATGCAAAAGGTTTCGCAAGTTTATTGTTAACGACTGCCGGGTGGGGGCTGTGGCATGTTCTCGTCCGTGTCACCATGACGTTTTGGCTCAGCTGATTGGTCATCCTCTTTTTCACTGGAAGATTACACTTCCCAGTATGCTCTCCACTCTTCATTTCCTCATGAAGTGCTGCTCCGTGTTGCGTTGATCATTCTCACCTTCGAGCCAGTCTCAAGTTCTTTTAACATTAGTGTTGCTTGATGTTTTGCCCCAACCCCCTCCCCCCCACACTCCCACACACACACACACACACACACACACACACACACATACAGAATGTCAGGAAACTGCCCAAATCTGGCTGTGAGCCTGATAATCAGTTAGTACGCCTGGTTACCATGTTTACATGCAAAAACAAAACAAGACACATTAAACTCTTTCAATTCTCAGAAATAGATCACAGGAGGGTTTTTGTTTTTTTACATCTGCCATCAAGACCTCGCTCTGTGTAGCTCATTTCTGCCTTCTCTTTAAGCTCACTCCATTCATGTACAAAACATTTGACACTTTTTTTTTATAAGGAAAGGCCATACGCTTTTGCTACACATTTTGCTTGTGGATTATAAAGACACAGTGTTCAGACGTGTGCTAGACCTTCAAGAGATGAGCTTTCAGAGATCTGGGCTTGAACAACGCGCATAGACACGATCTTTACATCTTTCGTAATCTCTCTCTTCCTCCCTGTCTCTGTCTGTCTCACTTCCTCTCCACCCCTTTCCATTAGCAACGAACATCTCCGTTGTCCAGTTTCTAGAACATGCACTGCCCCACTTCAAGATGCCATACAATACACACTACACGTTATTCCTAACAGGAAGAGGAGTTCTTTTTAGAAGCACAATCCCAACCCTTTTTTTCATGCTGTGAAATGCTATGTTTATCCGATCTAATCTGTATTATTTTATTTTTTATTAATTTTTTTTATTTATTTAAGAGAGGTTGCATTTAGCACTTTTTTTGGTCCGTGTGTTTATTGAACAACCAGTATTCCAATGTAGCACAAAAACTGGAGGCTCATCTTGTAGACGTGTTCTAATATGACCACCAGGGGGGCGACAGAGCACTTTTTTTTTAAAAAGCACAGTGTACATGAGTGGACGCGACAGATTACAGCATGGCTCTGGCCCACACCGCTTTTGTCTGTGTGGCCGGTGGGAGATACTGGGTTATTGTTTAGTGTAGGAGTGTGCGGTTTGGCTCCAAGGTTTTTGCGACTGTTCTGGGATCTTCTACCAAATCCTGAGCACGATGGGGAAAAACGTAAGCAGGCAGAAAGAACGTTCTTATTGTTTACACCAGAAGAGCTGTAGTTGATGTCGTAGCTTTCTGCTTCTTTGTAAGTGAAGTGGCATGTTTTAACAGTGTCCCTCTTTCTATTCGTGTTCTATTCTCAGACAGCGACGCTAACTGCTTGCAACGCTTTCAGTCCGGCACTTCTGGGAGACAACACATCGATTTCCAATTTCTGTACTTAATCACTGAAAGCTCCTTTAAGTTTTTTTTTTTTTTTTTTTTACCCCCCCCCACACAGCTTCTAACCAGAAATGACCCGGCTATGCTGCGTTAAATCTGGGACTCCCTGCGTCCGGTTTACAACCAAACGTTTGCATTCGCCAGCTCTATTTAAGGATTTGCATGTTCATAAATACATTCTAGTATTATTGCACGGAAGGTTAACACCAACCAGTGTCCGTGCACACGCGTTCAGCACATTTTCTTTGTTCGGTTTCAAAAAAATGAATTAAACTGCATGCTCCCCAGGTCCTCCAGAGCTGGCCCGAGTCAATTCTTATTATAAACATTTTTATCCTCCTGCGGAACTCCATTTCTTTCCAGTAGTGTAGTCCATCTCCATTCTCGTTGACCTGTGCAGCATTTATTTATTTATTTTTATTATTATTATTATTTATTTTATTTTTTTATTTTTTTTTACAGTCACACAATCCTCCACAAAAGATCAGACATCAGTGGATCTTTTTAGGTTTTATTTTTTTCATTTATAATCTGTTCGGGATTTGGTATAACTGCTGCTTCTTTCCAGCCTTGTGGAACAACACCTTATTAGGACTGGGTTCAGGACGTGGCGCATGTTAAACCCCTCTTACCGGGATTTGTTTCATGCTGTTCTCCTTCTCACCTTTGACCTCCGACCCTCTCCATTTCTGCTACTATGAAAACAAAACGTGAAGTCTTGAAACATCAAGCACATGAAGCTCTGACCCGTTTTCTCACATCTGTGTAGAAAATCCTCCTTCAGTCCCGTTGGCGAGAGATAACAGCCAAAGCATGTAACATGTCGCTTTAAGCCTTAAGGCTACTCACAAGACTTGACTGTATGATCTAAAACATTTCCACAGTGGCCTGTATTGGTAAACTAATGAAAAAAGAAAAAAAAAAAAAACCAACCAAGATTTGTAGCCTGATTTCCTCTGTACAGAAGTCATGACTATATATAAATACATAGATTATATATATATATATTTAACAAACATGAGTTCAAAGTGATTAATGTGAATGCTTGGGGCATATTAATTGCAGAGTGTGTGTGTATTACTGTATTTTCTTTTGGTTCCTTTGTATTTTTTTAACAATTTATTTTGGTTGCATTAAAAATTCAAATGTATAAATTGAAGCATTAAACTCTTGGCGAGCAGAATCGACGATCCTTTAAGTTTCTTTTTCTGTTTTTTTAAAAATTTGCACACACACACACACACAAATCCAACTTGAATAAATAAATATATAGAGCTATAACAAAACTACAAGAACATTAGCAGGACTGATTTTTATTTTTGCCTCAGTCTGAACATTTGCATGTCGAGAGCCCACTGTGACTGAGAGGAAGTGCGGGACTATTTTGAGATTTTTATTTAAACACGTACTGATATTTTTTTTTTATATATAACTACACCCTCATGTTTCTGCTACACCTCTTTGAATATAAAATAACTTAAATCTATAACAATAAAATGAATTAAGCCGAATGGTACTGTGGATATAAAAAGTCTACACACCCCTGTAAAAGAAAATGTAAAACGTTTGAGATGGCGGGGGGGTGAAACAAGATAAATCATGTCGGAACTTTTCCCACCCTCAATGTGAAATTACAAGTTATAAAAAGTAAGTAAAAAAACAAACATTTTAGGGGGGAAAAACAGGATCATTACTTACAATAACCTGGTTGAAAAAGTGTGCACGCCCTAGTATAATTGTGGGTGTGGTCGTGTTCGATCACATTGAATCTTGTGTTCAAAAGTAATCTTACAGCCATCATCAATGAAATTATTCTGTTCAACTCCAAATAAAGAAGAGCTGTTTCTGTAGGATTTGCTTGACATCATCTTTGTTTCATCCGACTGCTGAAGCCCTGGTCGACAAAGAGCTGACAAAACCTGTACTTGTACAGGGTCTCACAGTTGAAAGGTATTGATCAAGGGAGGGGTATAAAGAATTTCCAAAACAGATGTACCATGGAACACTGTGAAGGCCGTCATCAACAAATAAAGAAAATGGAGCACCACAGTGACCTCACCAAGAAAAGGATGTCCCTCCATAATTTACAAAAGGACAAGACAAAACTTACCAGGGAGGCTGCCAGGAGACCTACAGCAACATTAAAGGAGCTGCAGGAATATCTGGCAAGTATTGATTACCCCTTTCTCACAAAAAACATCCAAGCCGAACTAAATCACCCCAAACCATGTGACAAAATGTATCATGGTCTGATGAGGCCAATTCCAAGAGGTATGTTTGGCACAAAATAAAGCACGGAACACCATACCCAGTATGAAGCATGGTGGTGGCAGTATCACGCACCATGTACACACGCACCTTCATACCTAGGTTAAATTCAAAGTGCCGAATCTACCTACTGGCATGCTTTTGGAAGGTGGGATGAAACCAGAAAACTTGGAGGAAACTCAGAGAGACATGGGGAGAACATTAACAGAAACAGATAGACACGCAAGCTCGGGATCAAATCAGGGACCCTGGAGCTGTGAGACTTTGTGCAGCCACACTCTTCAGATTATTCAACGGATAATTCAACGGAGTCAATTGTTCCTTCCATATAAATCAAGTTCTAAATAAATGTATACAGTTTTGCATGGTGTCCCACAAACAGAACACGTACAGTTAGGCTATCCACAATAATTATGTTATCAACTCCTCGTACCATATATGGACGCGACCTCAATAATGCCCATTGTGTTTACATAAGATAAATGTCACCATAGGCCAGTTTCACGAAGCCGGTTCTCTTTCATCATCTCTTGTTCAAGATCCACCTATGGGAAGGGTATCAATACCTGACCTCAGTTGAAGCAACCAATTGCACCAAGTCTGGCAGTGACAGTGTGTGTCCAATGCCAGGTAGGGCACGCCCCTTACCTGAGTGCATAAATGACCTGCATGCGCTCTTCTTCCTCAGTTGACATTCGCTTCTCGCGACCTCTAGCTTGACTCTGACAGGGTAAAACAACATTTGCACAAGGTGTGGCCTCTCTGACCTGGGCTGACCAAAGCAATCCTTCTCCCCTCGAAGGTATCTTACCAGGTGAACCCTCCTTCATTAAAGTGCCGCCCTGGCTTTGGCAACGAGGACATTGTGGGCCTTTTAGGGGGTTCAGAGGATGACGAGGCCATCCCGTCTTCTCTAATGCCCCAGGCTAATGTTTCCACGGCCTTACCTTTGTCAGTCCTGATGGGAAACTCCTGGAACTCCCTCCTGCCCTAAGAAAACCACTCCTCTCATTCCTTCCTGCATGTGCGAATCACATGAAACATTGCCTCAAGGATAAATATATCGTGGTTCTCTACCCCCCCCACCCCCACCCCCCGCCATTGAGCAAGACGACTCTCCCCATGTGCGTGAATGCCGTATGGGCAAATGAACTCTGCTCAGCCCACATAAACTATTTGGAGCTCATTACAGTATGGAAGGCTCTGAAACATTTTCTGCCCTACCTCCATGGGCATCATGTGCTGGTATGCTGCATCAATACCACAGCTGTAGCACACATCAGTCACCAAGAAGGGATGCACTCCCCCAAGCTTCATGCTCTCGCTCACAGGCTTTTAGTGTGGAGCAGGCACAGCTTTCTGTCATTACATGCAACCCATATCCCAGACATCTTGAACAGGGGCGCAAACCCCTGTCGAGGGCGAACCCACACTATGGAGACTGGCGCCTCCACCTGCAATTAGTGGACTTATTGTGGGAGAGATTTGGCCAGGTTGCTGTAGATCTCTTCGCTTTATGCGAAAACACCCATCCGTGGCCATACATGCTGCGCTAGGCATTCCCTCCCCTTTGCTTAATAGCCCCCACCATAGTTCAGAGCCTGACCCTCACTCTGGTGGCACAATTTGGTTGGTGGAGATAATTTCCCTCTTGTATGCCCAGCTGTGGCCCCTCACATTATTCACAGACCTCCTGTCTCAGGCGAACTGAGAAATCTTTCACACCCGCCCTGACAGAATGGCCCTCTGGGCTTGTCCCATGAGAGAGCAAACCTGAATGCAATGGGGCTCCCGCCACATATGACCCCCACCATACAGAGTACTAGGGCCTCCTCCACATGTTCCCTATATGGCTGTTATTGGCATGTGTTTAAGAAGTGGTGCGATGGTTCAGATGGTTTCGGACAATTTATGTTTTTTGTAACACCTTATTGACACTATCAAGGTCTACCTAGCGCCTATTGCTGCATGCTGTGTTTGGCTCGATGGTATGGCAGTGAGTCAACACCCCCTCATTTGCCAGTTTATGAAGGCTTGTCGGTCACATCCAGTCACTAGAAGAGCTGTTCCAGAGAGGGACCTCTCCATGGTGCTGGAGGCTCTGTTTCTGTCCCAAGTTTCTGCCCTTGAAGACAGCTTTACTCCCAGCCCTGGCTTCAGCCAAACGTATCAGTGTTCAGCCAAACATGCACACTCTGTTCATTCCTCGTGCACTAAATTCTCTCTCGGTGGAGATACGGGTTTTCTTAGGCACAACCTGGCCTTTATGCTTCCCAGCATTCGCCTGAGATGATTGAGCTTTCTGCTTTTCATCCTTGTCCCTTCTTCTCTGCGGAGGATCAGAGGTTAAATTCTCTGTGTCCTGTGCGTACCCTCCAGGCCTAAATGGATATGACTAGCCTTGTCAGGAGGAGTGACCAGCTCTTCATTTCCTGGGCCCCCCTGCACATGGGGAACCCCATTTCTCGCAACGCCTATTCCACTGGCTTGTGGAAGTTCTTACTATTAAGGGAATGCAGCCTTCAGAGGGCCTCAGAGCACACGAGGGAAGTGGCCGTATTTGCTCACTGAGGAAGAGGAGCGCGTGCAGATTATTTATGCACTCAGGTAAGGGGTGTGCCCTGACCTGGCATTGGACACACGCTCCTGTCTGTCATAGCCAGACTTGGTGCAATTGGATGCTTCTACAGAGGTCAGGTATGGATGCCTTTCCCATAGGCGGATCTCTCTACTCAATGTTTCAGAGAACCAGGGTTACGGACAGTAACCTATTGACTGTAACCTCTGAGGCTTGTTTCACAAAGCAAGTTGAAGCTTTGAATTGACAAAACGAAAAAATTAAACCCGTGTTAATTAAGGTTAAGAGGTTTCATGATGCTGCTTATCAACTTTCTCAGTCAACCCAGGTTTTAACCCTGAATCAAGGTTTATTCATCGTGCGCATGCACATAAAAGCCAGGCATTTACAGCAATAGCGTTCAACATGGAAAAAATGTAGGGGTGCATACTTCCGGTTGAAGAGCAATAAATTATGTGAATACATGATGATATGATGAATGTCACTAACCACAAAAAGCAACAAATTTCGGGAACATAAACGGATTGAAAACTTATAACTCCAACATATTTCATGTCATTTCATTTAATATAAATATAATTCTTTTAATTAAATATGAATCAAATAATTTTCAATTTGTGAAAATGTATTAGGACAGAAATAATGCCCCCACATGACAAAGAACCACAAAACAACACATACAGTTTTGTGGTACAGTAAGAGCGTGGCTTCGGCGTGTCAGGTTTTTAATGTGCGGCTCAGGTTTCTAATTCAATCCATCCATCCATCCATCCATCTTCTACCGCTTACTCCTTTTCAGGGTCACGGCGAACCTGGAGCCTACCCCTGGGAGTATCGGGCACAAGGCGGGGTACATCCCGGACAGGGTGCCAGTCCAATTCACCATATTGTATTACAGTAATGTACTCATTGTAAAGGTACTATTTCAGGACATCAGTTTTCACAACAAGGGCAGTTTTCGTATGTTTTTGCTGATACATGCTTAAGTTAATATATAAAATTTGTGAATATTTAGGTTAATGTTTGCATTTTATTGTTAACTAAAATGCTGTTGACATTCAGTGCCATAGATGTAAGCGATAGAAGATGGATGGATGGACATTCAATGCCATTAAAAGTGACTAAAATTAATAAGTATGACAACGAAATATTGACTAAATTTAAATGATATTTTTGTCAGAAGACTAAAATTACACTATTATATTATTGTTTCATCGGTGACATAAAATGGTCTTAAAATGACTATCGTTTATCGCAATTATTTCTGAGACAATATATCATCCAATGAAATGTGTTATCTTGACAGGCCTATCAACAGTATCATGATTACAGCATTTCATTATGGTTTCTTCTTCTTCGTAACCCAGGTTGTTGGCTTATTTTTATTAGGGTAATATTCATTTATAATTTATATTTTGTCCTTTTACTATCCAGACATTGAATACACCTCCATCTGACTCCACTGAAGACACTGCGGGGTGGAAACAGCCACATAAACCGCAGCTCACAAACGTGTCCTTGTGAGGCTAGATTCATCCATCCATCCATCTTCTATAACGCTTTATACTTTTCAGGGTCACGGGGGAACCTGGAGCCTATCCCAGGGAGCATCGGGCACAAGGGTACACCCTGAACAGGGTGCCAGTCCATCGCAAGGCACAATTACACACCCATTCATACACTACCGGACACCTTAGACACGTCAATCCACCTACCATGCATGTCTTTGGACTGGGGGAATAAGCCGGAGTACCCGGAGGAAACCCCCGCAGGACAGGGAGAACATGCAAACTCCGCACACACAGGGCCACGGTCGGGAACCCCCGACCCTGGAGGTGTGAGGCGAAGGTGCTAAGCCACTATGTGCCCCTGAGGCTAGATTGTGCATTTAAAATAACATTAGCCAGTACAGATATGCTTCTGTGGGGTCACAGCTTAACAAATGTATGGCTGTGTACTCTATAGCATCAAATCTATACTAACTAATGTTACTTAAAAGTTATACATATGAATAGCAAGTGTTTTGGTTACTATATATCCATTTTCAGGACTTCTGATCACACACAAGTAAATGTGTTTTTCCTTCTTCTTTCAGCGCTATATCAGCGTTTGGCCTAAAAGGGAAACTGGAATAAAGAAGAATGTGGAGTAGAGCCTTGTCAGAAAAAAGGAAACAGGCAGAAAATTGAGCTGGTGCTTGCAGTGCAGTAAAATGATCTGTATAAACATCCAGTATAAATATCTGTATAAAATCCAGGCCTCAGTGGACACAGCCTCACCACAATCAGATAGCTGAAGAAGGGAAAAGTTGTCTTGGCTGAGAATTCTTAGTTTGCAGATGGTAGAATCAGAAGTTGGCATTAAAATTATGAAGCCATGGATTCAACCAGATTTAATTTCTGTGCATAGTTCTGTGTAAGGCAAATTCCTGGTATGGTTTTGCTCCCCGGTGGCTTAGTGGTCAGCACCTTCACCTCACACCTCCAGGACTCCCGTGTGTGCGGAGTTTGCATGTTCTCCCCGTGGTGCAGGGGCTTCCTCCAGGTACTCCGGTTTCCTCTCCAGTCCAAAGACATGCACGGTAGGCTAATTGGCGTGTCTAAAGTGTCCATAGTGTATGAATGAGAGTGTGAGTGTGTATGTGATTGTGCCCTGCGATGGACTGGCACCCTGTCCAGGGTGTACCCCGTCTCGTGCCCGATGCTCCCTGGGATAGACTCCAGTTCCCCATGACCCTGAAAAGGAGTAAGCGGTAGAAGATGGATGGATGGATTTGCTCCCCTTAGAGCAGGGGGGTCCGATCTTATCCCGAAAGGTCCGGTGTGGGTGCAGGTTTTCATTCCAATCAGGCAGGAGCCACACCTGTTTCCACATGTTTAATCATCAGATCTTGGCTTTCAGTAGACTCAGGTGTGGCTTCTGCTTTGTTAGAATGAAAACCTGCACCCACGTCGGCCATTTCAGGGTAAAACTGGACACCCCTGATTTAGAGCGAAGTGTTACTGGAAATCAAAACAAAATTCTTCAGACCAATTATGTTTATCCTGTGATGAAACACTTCTATCCTGATTGGAACGGTCTCTCCAATCCCTATCACCAGGGTGTGAGCTCAAATTATGTCAACTGTATGCCATGGCCTTCATAGTCATCAGATCTCAACCGAGTTGGACAAATATCTTTCTTATGAAAGAATGTTCACCACTCTAGTACAGCTCCAGAGACTAGTGCAATCCTTCAGTACTTTATTGACATGAAACTATTTCAAATGTCATAGATATCTAAAAATAGATATCAAAGGATTTGGTCCAAACTGGTGGGGTTTATGTTTCAGAAAACTGGAGCCCTAGATACAATACAGAAGAAGGTTATAACATGAAACGCATTTGACAGAAATGGTAATGCTAGCAGTGCATCTCAGTATTGTTAGGGCTGTTTGACAGGATTTAGTCACTTCCTTACACACCAGCAGGTGGCGGTAATACACCGAGCTGTTTGCCAACCGCCATCAAAGAACAACAGGAAGAAGAAGCCACTGTTTTAGGGGAGGTGAGTGTTTGGTTAAATTAATATCAACAATAACGTACGCAGTTAAGGTTTTTTTTAAATGTTATTTCAAAACCTTAATGTTTTTTTTTGTTGAGCAATCTAAAATAAATAACATATCATGCAACTGGTTATGTGCTGTGTCTAGAGATGGAAAGAATGAAGCTCTTTAAAGCAATGAAGATTTCCTTCCAACTGTTTCGAAAAGAGTTCATTAGTCGAAGCGTCGAAACTCGGTGTTCGCTAGGGCCCTCTGCTGGTCAGAGGGATGTAGCGCAGGAGATAAGCTACTGCTAAAAGGCAATTAAAAAAAAAAACATTGTGTTTAAAAAACTTTGTGCATCATTGACTCTGATTTGGTAATTCCTTACTTCTGTGCTTAATAACGTTCAGGGTTAGGTTTAAGAAGCCATCATGAAGTATATCATCTTTTTTTTTTCTATTCACGGATGTTGGCTCGATGCATCGCAACAATGAAAACATTTTTATTGCTTTGAAATAAATTGGCTCATCAAACATGTAGCATTTTTTCCTAGGTTCACACCCTGTATTAGCTTACGGGTAATATTCATGTATTCTATGTCCTTCTTCACTCTCCAGACATTGAATAGACCTGCAAATAGAACTCCAGTAAAGACACAGTGCGGCAGGAACATCCACACAGACTGCAGCTCCAACTACAGGTCCTTGTTCGGTTAGTGGCCCGTTATTTGTTACATGTGTTTGGCAATGTATCGCCAGAGACAACTCTTTGTACTAGCTAATGTCATTTGTAATGTGTTACACATGGAGTGTTCGAGTTTTGACCACTAATATCAGTCAAATTCCAGTGTTCAACAAATGTATTCATAATCAACAGAATTTCTCACCTCGCATCTTAAAAATAAGAAAAAGAAAAGACAGAAAGAAAGAAAAAGAGCATGTTTTGCTTTATTTTTTTCCAGCTCTGTATCACAGTTTACCATAAAGGGAAACCGTCTGGGATGAAGCAGAAGAACATGGATTAGACCCTGTCGACGTCAGGAAAAAGGGGGAAAAGTCAATTGAGTTGGTGCTCTCAGTGCAGTATAATTATCTGTGACATAATTTGGTGGGGACTTGCAGCAGATCCATAGACTAGTTCAGCGTTGGTGTTTAAGAAGTTCTTCATTTTTGGGACGCTAAGTTTCAGGAGGAAATTTAAAAACACCAGGATGGGGAAGAAATCTGATCTAAGCGACTTTGACCGTGGCTTGGTTGTCGGTTCCAGACGTGGAGGTTTGAGTGTCTCTGAAACCGCTGACCTCCTGGGATTTTCACGCACGACGGTCTCCAGAGTTTACACAGAATGGCGCGAGAAAGAAAAAACATCCAGCGAGCGGCATTTCTGTGGGCGGAAACGCCTCATTAATGCGAGAGGTCAGAGGAGATTGGACAGATTGGTGCAAGCTGACAGGACGGCGTCGGTAACCGAAATAACCATGCGTTACAACAGTGGAGTACGGAAAGGCATCTCTGAAAGCACAACACGTCGAACCCTGAAGTGGATGGGCTACAGCAAAAGACCAACGTCTACTCCCATAATACAAGTAAACGAAACTAAGGCCTCAGTGGACTCAACCTCACCACAGTCGGATAGCTGAAGAACGCTACGGAAACCATTGCCTCGGTCGAAAAAACAGTCCCAGAGATTACTGTCAAGGTGCATTGTAGCCGTCATAGTGGCTTTTTGGTCCCAACAACCTGATATAAATATTTTTAATAATGTTTTACCATGTGCAGGATATTTAAATCGCCCATTACGAATGTAGACACAGTTATATGCACAAATAACAAACAAATCCTAGGGTGACTGCTTCATAGAGGCATAAATTTCTTTGAATGTAATCACTGTCGGAGTAACCAAGTGGGGGGGAAACAACTTGCACATGTGCGTCTACAATCAAAGCTGAGCTATACGGAGTGTTTAAGCAAAGTGATTAGTGTAAATGTCTTCTTCTGATTGTTTTACATGCTTTCTTTCGTCACTGCCGTTTCTTTGGTCACACAAAATAGAATCTGTCTACTTCAATAAAGCAATCTGTTCAGCCTATGAATTGACGGTTCATTGAATGCAAAACGCAAGAAGGGTCCAAACGTCTCAAATTTACTGAGCAGGTGGGGCGGTGTGGGGGTGGTTGGGGGGGGGGTTTTTTGGTTTTTTTGGGGGGTGGGGGTGCCGCCCCCCCCCCCGGCGTCGCCTCGTTGTGGTGCTGGGGGGGGGGGGGGGCCCCCTTTCGCGCCCCCCCCTCTTGTCCTTTTTCTTCCTTTTTGTTTTTTTTTTTGTTTGGGTGTTTGTGAAAAAAAAAAAAAAAAAAAACAAAAAAAATTTAAAAAAAAAAAAAAACATAACAGTTAGATCAGTCTTGGACTATAGAGGCATTGGGTTAGGTCAGGAAGAGAGTCTGAGCTTTTTTTTTTTCATTTTTATTTTTATAAATAGTTGTAGAGATGCACCGATGTATCGGCGGAAAAATCTGTATCGGTCGATAAAGGCGTTTTTTCCCGCAATGGACCATCGGCAGATATTTTAAAAACATCCGATGATCAGGGCCGATTACATCCTGTGAATCAAAAGAAGGCGGGAAAACACGTCGGATTCGTGCTGTGTGTAAAGAAGACGTCTCTCGTGTGGAATGAGGACAGAACTGCAGTTTGTAATCTCCGTAATCTCTCCGCTGATAACATTTTACCCCGGAAGTGAGCAGTACACCATTGAAAGATTTCCGTGAAGAAGAGTCGACCAAAAAGTATATGTGTAGACTGGTATATTTCATATCCAGTTAACGTTAATGTATAAAAATAAAGTTATTATATATTACCAGTTTGATGTTCAGTGATGGAGTAGACATGCTTGTGTTTGTGGAGAGTGAATGTGAGACTAACAGGAGGATTTTTTTAGAATTCAGACAATGTTAATATGAATCAATAAGTTCAGAGATCTTACTTTAATCTTCAGAATTTAGTTCGTGTTAATTAGTCATGTGTTTTTTGTTTATGAGACCAGTTACTGTGCAACAACTTGTTGAAATGGAGAGAATAAAGTTTTTATTTGTATTTCCTTCAGAATTTAACATTAAAAAGGCGGCAGTACACGAAGTAGTAGGTAGAAGTTTACACTGTGCATCTCTTAAAAAAAAAAAAAAAGGTTGTCCTTCACAGCTCCAGTGTCCCTAATTCCATCCAGTGTTCCCATTATCGACTCCGGATCCACCGTGACCCTGACGAGGATAAAGCAGAATCACAGCAAGTCTTCTAGCTCTTCGATTGGTGGAGGATATTAGAACGAGGGAGAGTTGTTAATGGCACAGAGACTCGGTCAGGATTACAGAGAGCTGTCAATGCAGACAGGACATCATGTATGAAGTGTTGCAGCAATGATACAGATTGTTTGTCCACGATGGATACTAGTCTGTCCCGGGGTACATGGGAATGAGATGATAGACAGTGAAAAGATTGAAACTGCAGCAAAGAGGCTATGAGCAAAACTTGAGGAATGGGAAGACACCCGTATAAATAAAAAATAAATAAATAAAGAGGCAGGTAGACATTGAAGGCTGGAGAGAAGAACAAACACACATTGGAAGACATAAAAGATTAAAACAAACAAAAACACCCGAGACAGTGGAGTATGTTTTCTTACAAAGCAGAACTAGAGGTTATGATTAATAAACTGCTCCACAAGGGCATACAAGATCAGAACAAATCAGAGAGCGAGCATACAGTAACACAGGTGTCGTCTTAAAATGTCTTAACGACGCCTGAGTACGCTCCAGCCCAGTTGGGGGCAGTAATGCGCCACAACGCCATTAAATCGAAGAAAACCAAGAGGCAGAGGTTTAAGCAGAGGTGAGTGTTTGCCTAATTTGATCTCGATGCTAATTCATATAGTTCGCGTTGTTCGTCTCAAAACATTTATGGTTCATGATCAGCTTGATTGTATGGCGTGTGTTTTGCGTTTATAAACAACGCGGATCGTTGATGCGAGCTTAGTCGCTTAGGTCTGAGTTCGCCATCTGGGTTACCGATGGGAAGGTCGGGGGTCCAAGCCCCAGAACTGCCAAGCTGCCGCTGTTGGACCCTTAACTCTAGGGGCGCTGTATCATGGCTCACGGATGTTTAAATCGTCTTCCTTAATTCCAAACTGCCCCGATGGGAATTCCTGCCTTGGATGCCAGCAAGAGCTGGAACTGCCCATGGTGGCCTACCTAAACTGGTACGGTAATGTCTGCCACATGTTGGGGTGACTGGGTAGGTAGTATTCCCACTGGGGTGACTCCTATGGGCTACATTGGCACTAGGGATCTTCCCTGGTCCTCATGAGACCGAGCGACGTAATGTGCGTAAGAGGATGGAGAAGTCCCAGATGGCCTGCTTCGTGGTGGAGGCCGGTCAGAATCCATCATCTGAGTATGTCCCATAGTCACGTGCTGTTTTGCAGATGGCTCGAAAAGCCTGAAATGTGTATGAGGTAACGACGGCCATCGACTGGGTCGTTTCAGTGACCCTGGGGTAAAGGTCTCGACATGTGCGCGCACGAGAAGTTACCCAGGTGTTAAAAAACGCTGCCCCTTGAGGTTAGGCGGTGTGAAATTGATCTTCATGTTAATCTTAACGCTGGCTGCTGCAGAGTACCGAAACCGAACCCTCCCTCAAAACATGCGGAATAAATGTCTCCTTACAGAAAACGTTACCATATCGACAATTACACACCGGCTTCACGGCATCGGTTGTATGATCGTTGTCATCTGCCTCGAATGCGAAATATTTACATATTCCATACCATCCTTCCTCTGAACGAGTCGCGGTGGAACTAAACTCTGTAGTCTCTCCCACCCCCCCATGTGCTTGTAGTTGTTCTTCTTCTTCTTCACCACTTGTGGACCTACTAAAACACTTGTGCGTATTTGCTCCCTCCGTCAGGTCCGGAAGAATCGCAACCCCGGTACGTCCATCAGAAACGATTCCCACGTTAGTGCAGAAAACCAAGTACCGTCATGTTTTAAGAGTGCTGGTACCGACTTGGTACTGAAGTATTGGTTCTCGTGACATCCCTACTGTGGGTTTCTTTAGGGTACTTCGGTTGCTTCCCATACACATGTGCTCTAGGCTGGTCGGCATTTCCAATTTGTCAGTCGTGCGTGAGACTGTACGCTGTGATGAATTGGCACCCCATTCAGGGTTGAACTCCAGGCTTAGGCTCCAGGTTCCTCCTTGACCCTGTGCGGGATATGGACAATGGATGGATGTAACACGAGTGTTCTGGAACCAGGACACGTACACGAGAATCGGCAGTTTCATAATTCCAGCATTTCAGGTTCACACCGTATCTGTTGGCTTGTTTTTATTAGGGTACTATTCATTTGTTCTTTTCGTACTCTCCAGGCGTTGAATGCACTTCCATTTGAGTCCACACGGTGAGGCGAAAACAGCTACGTGAACTGCAGCTACATGTCCTTATGAGGTAAGACTGTGTCGCCTGTTATTTGTTCCATTTGTTTGGCTGTCTATCGCTAAGAATCCTATCTTTACTAGCGAATGTTATTTTAAATGTTACACCCACAGACGTGAAGAGTAAACGTTTTGATCACTAAGTTCCAGTTTTAAACAGATTTACTCTCGATTAACAGGATTTCCGATCACATATGTGTTTAAAAAAAAAAAAAAAGGAAAACGTACGTGTTTTGCTTTCTTCTTTCAGTTTATATGACCATTTGCCCTAAAGGGAAACCGACTGAGATGAAGCAGAAGTACATGAAATAAAGACCTGCCTGCAAGTCAGAAAACGATGCCATTTCCATCCCCCTGCATAAGACAGAAAAGTGAAGTGGTGTTCTCGGTGTGGGGTCCTTGTCTGTAAAAATCAGATAAGGTGGTTATTTGCAGCAGATCCATGGACTACCTCAGGTATTGTTTTAATTGGTTCTCTGGACTGTAAAATTCAAAAGGAAATTTAAAAACACCAGGATGGGGAAGAAATCTGATCTAAGTGCCTTTGACCGTGGCTTGGTTGTTGGTGCCAGACGGGCTGGACTGAGTGTCTCGGAAACGGCTGACCTCCTGGGATTTTCACGCACGACGGTCTCCAGAGTTTACACAGAATGGCGCGAGAAAGAAAAAACATCCAGCGAGCGGCATTTCTGTGGGCGAAAGCGCCTGGTTAATGAGAAGGGTCAGAGGAGAATGGCCAGACTGGTGCAAGCTGACAGGAAGGCAACAGTAACTGAAATAACCATGCGTTATAACAGTGGTGTACAGAAGAGCATCTCGGAACGCACAGCACGCCGAACCCTGAAGTTGATGGGCTACAGCGGATCTACTCCTGTAAGCCAAGTACAGGAAATCCAGGCTACAATGGACACGGACTCACCACTGCTGGATAGCTGAAGAAAGGAAAATGTACCCAGGGTCTGATGAATCTCAGTTTGCAGAAGTAACACGAACTGACATGAAATCATGGATTCATCCTGTTTTGTATAAACGTTTTGAATAGTGGTGGTGCAGTGGGCCAATGGGTTTTGTATGAAAATGATGGGAGATAGCGCCCTCTATCAAAAATACCAAATGATGGCTAAACTTTTGGAAGAACAGTGTCCATCCATCTAATACAATTCCAGAGTCTTGTAGAATCTATGACGAGGTGCATTGAAGCTGTTCTTGTAGCTAATAGTGGCTCAAGAACTTACTACTTTTTGTTGTGTTGTTTTTTTTTGTTGTTCCATTGATTTATGTGTACTGTATATGCGCATATACACTCAGTGGTCACTTTATTAGGTATATCTACATTGTGTCTACATGCACCGATTGCTTTATTCTATACACTCGTGATATAAGTGCACTTTTTAGGCCACATATCATCTGATTGGTGCTGATCAGTGATGGTGGTGATCAGTTTCCATTGATGGACAGGGTAGATGGCCAAGAAATTATACAGAACAATAGGTAAGCTATAGCAAGCAATTGACTGCATACTGTATCCCGTCACAAACGGAGGAACCTGTTAGAACGTGATTGAGTGTAAATGCGGTGTAGGTTCAACTAATAAAGTATCCACTGATTGTATGTATGAATGCTTGTATGTAATGTAACGTGTATTATTTTAGGCCATTAAATAGGAATGGCAGCTTTGTTATTGAAAAGTAAAATCATTTGTCGGTAGAAGCAGTAATATGATTTGTGAACTTGTACCAATGCATGAAATGGATGGAAGTGAAATAAAAAGGTTTTTAACAAGCGATTGTTGAAAAAAAAAAAAAGAAATGAACCCAGTCAATGTATATCCTTTTTAGATCAAACTTTTCTAGATTTTAAGTTGGGTAATTTTTGACCTGATATGATTGAGGGCACTTTTTTCACAGGAATGACTGGATTACTTCCATATTTTTTCATGAAATGTGTACACTAAATTCATGCTTTATGCTGTTCGCTCTCGATAAGTAGATAACATTTAATAAGCAAATTAACAACAGTGATGTTGGCTAAATATAGTTATGTTGTAAAAGATTCTGGTAGAATTTCTTTGGTTGGTGATTTATGTAACCCCGTAGACATAGTGGTATACTATTTTAATATTAGTACTTGGCTTGGGACAGATCATAAAAACCTAATAAGATGAGAAGCTTAAACAGAACCGTTTTGTTGAATCCTATTATTAAAAATGATTCAAGTATTCAAGGCTGGGTATTCAGTTCTGGATGTGTGATGCTTACATTGCATAGAGGACCCATTCAAGTGTCAAATGTTCGTTCATTCATTCATCTTCAGTAACCTATTTATCCTGGTTACGGACTCGGTGGATCAGGAAACTTTCCCAAGAATTCTGGGCCTGAGGTGGGAATACACCCTGGATTGGACACAGGTCCATTGCAGGGTATCATGCACACATTCATACCTAGGGACAATTTAGTATAGCCAAATTAATCTATTGGCATGTTTTTGGGAGTTGGGGGAAAACCGGACTAGACACAGAGGGAACATGTGAAACTCCAGAGACATTTACCCGAGTTCTGGAGAGAACCGGGGACTCCGGAGCGCCAGGGAGGCAGTGCTGACCAATGTGACGACCAATGTGACTACCAATGTGTCACCCTGTGTCTAATGTTATTTACCACTCACTGAGCACTTTATCAGGAGCACTATACTATTCCTTTGCTTTCAAAACAGCCTCAATTCTTCATGTTGTGGATTCCACAAAAGGTTAGAAACGTTCTTTGAGATTCTAGTCTACGTTGATATAATTTTCATCATGTAGTTCCTGCAGACCCTTCAGATGCACGTTCCGATCTACAACCTCAAAGGTGTTCTATTGGATTCAGATCTGGTGACTGGGAAGGGCACTGCAGAACATTGAACTCATTGTCATGTTCATGGAACCAGTTTGAGAAGACTTTTGCTATGTGACATGGTGCATTACCATGCTGGAAGTGGACATGGGTAAATTGTGACCAGGAAGACATGCACATGGGCAGTAACAATACTCAAATAGGCCGTGGTACTCAAGCAACGATCGGAGAAAACATTCCTCACACCATTACACCACCTCCACCGGCCTGGACTGTTGACACAAGGCTGATTGCATCAATGGATTCATGCTGTTGACACCAAATTCTGACCCTACCACCCGTGTGCCTCAGTGAAATCACGATTCATCAGACCAGGCTATTCAAGGTTTTTCAAGTCTTCAACAGTCTAGTTTTGGTGAGTCTGTGCCCACTGCAGCCTCAGTGTTCTGTTCTTGGCTGATAGAAAGTGGAATGAAGTCCATCCACCACACGGTTCAACGTGTTGTGCATTCTGAGATGCTTTTCTGCTCACCACAATAGTACAGAGAGGTTCTCGGAGTTACTGCAGTCTCTCTGTCTGTTCAAACCAGTCTGGCCAGTCTCTGTTAAGCTCTCTCAAAAAAGCGTTTCCATCCATAGAACTGCTGCTCACTGGATGGTTTTTCCTTATTGCACCATTCTGAGAAAACTCTGCAGACTGTTGTGTGAAAATTCTAGACCAGCAGTTATAGAAATACTCAGACCAGCCTGTCTGGCACCAACATCATGCCACAGACAAAATAAGTGAGATCACGTTCTCCCCCATATTGATGGATGATGTGAACATTACCCAGAGCTGCAGGCCTGTATCTGCATGGTTTTATCCATTGTGCTACTGCCGCATGATTGGCTGATGAATGAGCAGGTGTACAGGTGTTCCTAATGTAGTGCTCGGTGAGTGTATATTCATAGCCAACTGAAAGTTGGTATACTGCATTGTTGTTCTGAACTGTAAGTGAATTTCTAATGTTTAGTCAGTTATAGTTACACATATATAACACTTTTCTAGACACTCAAAGCGCTTTACGTTATATGGGGGAAATCTCAACCACCACTAGTGTGTAGCATCCACCAGGATGATGCAACGGCAGCCATAGTGTGCCAGAACACCCACAACACACCAGCTATCGGTGGAGACGAGAGTAATATAGCCAATTCAAGGATGGTGATTATTAAGGGGCCATGATAGATACGGGCCAATGGGGGAATTTCACCAGGACACTGGGGTTATACCCCTACTCTTTACCAGAAGTGTCCTGGGCTTCTGTAATGTGCAGAATGATTATTTTGGCTTTTGTCTCTATTACAGTCAGAGATGGCACTGAGATTTATGATTTTTTAAATTATTATTATTATTATTATTATTTATTAACCTACAAAATATTTGTAGTCTACCGGAAACACAGCTAAACAGAAGGTCATATAAAAGGTATGCATGAACTATATTTGTTATATTCTAGCAGACTTCAATAGCAGTAGGGCTTATGAATCCATCCATCTTCTACCGCTTACTCCTTCTTCAGGGTCGCGGGGAACCTGGAGTCTATCCCAGGAAGCATCGGGCACAAGGCGGGGTACACCCTGGACAGGGTGCCAGTCCATCACAGGGCACAATCACACACACACTCACACACCCATTCATACACTACGGACAATTTAGACACGCCAATCAGCCTACCATGAATGTCTTTGGACTGGGGGAGGAAATCGGAGTACCCGGAGGAAACCCCCGCACACACAGGGCCCTGTTGGGAATCGAACCCTGGACCCTGGAGGTGTGAGGCGAACGTACTGACCACTAGGGCTTAGGAATTTATTTATTTATTTATTTATTAGCCCAAGTAATTTGAGTAGAACTTAATGCATTATGCTTGCTATTTTGATGTATATTCTCTAGAGGATTATAATGCATACATTAGATGTGTAATTGACCTGACTTTACCCTAAGACTGTGTTTATTGTTAGATATATGTGAAATTTGTGCAGTTCCATCCAATTTTGTCTACCAAATTAAATGGGCTATTTTTGGGGGGGGGGTGTATTGTTTTATATATATATACACACACACACACACACACACACACACATATATAATGTATGTATGTATGTATGTATGTATGTATGTCTCCTACCTCCATGCCTTTGACGGCAGATGTTACATCCCAAATAGCTTTATGCTCTCTGTATAAGCTCCCTGAATAATGTGGACTTTAGTGCAGTAATGAGCGCTTTGGGACGCGGTGACGTCACCGAGGCCACGCCCATTGTCATGGCGTTTCCGGGCTGGACGGTGTGTTTACTCGGGGTTGCTGCTTCAATCTGTGGAAGCTTTTGCATTTACCGGCTGCTCAGAAGTCCTGGGAGAGGCTCATGGAAAAGGGGGGTTGTTGCGGATTTGATGGCGCGCACGGAGACGTCGCTGTTCTGGATAGCGTAAGTCCGTGCACTTGATGTATAATTCATGGAGTCATTGGTTCTGTTCACAGTTTTTTGTTGTTGTTGTTGTTGTTGTTGTTGTTAAATCCTCAATAGAAATAAAAAGGGATGAGTTGCTATTTTTTGGGGTGAATTAACGATCTGTAGATGTTTATTTATGGTGTAGTTCCCGGGTCAGACATCACTGCACATCCATCATGGTCTGATCCAGGGTCGTGCAGATCGTCAGAGTTAAGGGGGGTTTACGGTTTGATATTTTCACGGTATGATAACCTAGTCTTAAAATATCACGGTTTCAGATGTGGGGGACGACGACAGACAAACAAACAAACAAACAAACGTGATGGAAATCAAAGGAAAAGATTATTACAAAGTCTTTGTACAAAAGTGTCTTTGGATGTCGTGGTATATTTAATCATTTTCCATCCATCTATCCATCCATCTTCTACCGCTTACTCCTTCAGGGTCGCGGGGAT
Source organism: Ameiurus melas (assembly GCA_012411365.1). Lineage (NCBI taxonomy): Eukaryota > Metazoa > Chordata > Actinopteri > Siluriformes > Ictaluridae > Ameiurus > Ameiurus melas. The sequence goes on along the minus strand of CM022765.1, from coordinate 2,571,299 downwards.
TATATATATATATATATATATATATATATATACACTTATTATATATGAGCACGTTCGCGTCACACCTCCAGGGTCCGAGGTTCGATTCCCGCCAGGGCCATGTGTGTGCGGAGTCTGCGTGTTCTCCCGGTGCTGCGGGGGTTTCCTCCGGGTACTCCGGTTTCCTCCCCCAGTCCAAACACATGCATGGTAGGCTGATTGGCGTGTCTAACGTGTCCGGAGTGTATGAATGGGTGTGTGAGTGTGCCCTGCGATGGACTGGCACCCTGTCCAGGGTGTACCCCGCCTTGTGAAAAGGAGTAAGCGGTAGAAGATGGATGGACACACGCAACTCAAAGTTCCCATTCTAAAAATCCCAATTCCAAAAAAAAAGTTGGGATGCTGGGTAAGATGTCAATAAAAACAGAATGCAATCATTTGCAAATCTCATAAACCCATTTGTTATTCACAGTAGAACATAGGAAACATATCAAACGTTTAAACTGAGGAAATGTACCATTTCTAAGGTCATTTTGAATCGAATGGCTGCAGCACGTCTCCAGCAAGGCTGGAAGAGGAAGTGTTACTCCAAAAGAAACAGCTGGAGGAACATTTTTGCAAATGAATTGGGTTAATTGGTAACAGGTCAGTAACGTGATTGGGTATTTAAAAAAAAAAAGAGTATCTTAAGCTGGGTTCACGCTGTGCGATTTTGGCCACGATTTGGTCGTCTGAGACGAATTTTGAGAATCCTAAAAGATTCCATAATCCTAGGCTAAAATCTGTAGCAACTGATCGCTAGCTTCACGTGTTCCCCACACGTTCCCCGTACACTTGTAAACATTTCATCATGGATATGTAACAGATCAGTGTCCTCGGACTCAACATCATTCATCCATCCTGACCGAACTGGAGCTATGGGGTGGTTTCTGGGATTGAATCCCCCATGAAATATCATCCAGTTGCAAATTGTTACATGTGGATAATTCGCTTAACGCATACAGCAAAAGATCATTATAGCGCTGCACCGAAAAGTTTTTTTCAGTGTCAAATAAGATGTTCCGAGTAGCATTTGTACTATAATGATGTTCATAAAAGGTGATCGAGTGATCACATCCTCAACTGATCGAAATCCAGCGTTTTCCCGATTCGTATTGAGCTCGCTACACTCTGAGCTCAAGGATTTTGAGGTAACGGTCAGTGAAGTAGCACAAGTTTACTACAGGAGGAGACAATGAACCATAGATGTCATTTTCTCCTATTAATAGCGTCTTCTTTTAATACATTCAGTTAAATGTATTTTAGGGCAATATTATTAATAAATCAAGATGATGATGATTGATCATGGCTTAAATGAGCAAACCAAATTTGTGCCATCATTGTGCCTACTACTATGTGGTTTCTACCCAGAACACAAGAATGTGTCACACTTAAGTATATTAGTACAGATCATGTGATATTACTTTGTATATTCCCTCATCTACCTGAAATGAATTCCTGGCTACAAGTGCCCCATGAATTACCGGTTACTGTTGTCCATAGGACCCGTAACATCTTTGTGAAGTATCAGTCTTACTATGTTGCGAAACCTACCGTTGAGCATAGGAAATGCATTTATTAAATTCAGTCTGACGATACAGGGATAAAACTTCTCCCCACCGGTGAATAAAATGGAGTCCAAAGGGGTATAGAGTTGTGAAATCCAGTCTATATTTTTGGGGATGAAAACCACTGGAGTAAGGAGACTGCGTAACACGATGAACAGTTAGAGAGTAATATTTTCTCCCCAGATTGGTCTGGCCACATCCCACTCACTAGAGAACTCTCCGCTATCACACGACAACTATTAACCAGGGAGGGTGGGGCTAGCACGTGCTTCCTCCTAGAGACGTGAAGCCAATCTCTGAGTCCTTTCGAACTGCTGGGTAACACACTCTGAGGAAAGTGCCGTCTGCCTTATTCTGAATAGTACTACAATTCTGACTTTGATACCGATACCCGAGTTAGCAATGGGTTTTTGTTTTTTTTTTGTTTAGTTTTTTTACACTAAAGATTATGAGAAATAATTGTTTGCCATAAATAAATCAAACTGCATTTAAAACCAAAATACAAAATGCACTTAGTTTTATATGGTGAATCGGAGCCACTAAACGTGTAACATGTCACCTGTATAGGCTGTGATAATATCTCGATGGCAGTTCAATTTTGAAACGAAGTCAAGAAGAAGACTTTCTACCAATGTATTTAAGTCATAAGGGTTTGTTTTTTGTCCAGGTACTCCCTGTACACGCGGACCAAACTCGGCTACATGTTTCACAAACGTCAGATGAGAAAAGCGAGGGAGAAGTACCCGGCTGGCCACTCTAGAACCGAGCCGACGACGATAAACGGTGAGGAGTAATATCTGTGGTGCTCTGTAGTTTTCTAGGCTACAACCCCAGTTCTGAAAAAGTTGTGACGGTATGGAAAATACACTCAAAACAAACAGTTCAGTTCACCCTGTACGATATCGAAAACACATTATGTGATGGTAATACTTTGTGAATTGAATTGACTTTTGAAAATATACACTCGTTTCAAATCTTAATGACTGCAACACGCTCCAAAAACAGTTGGGACAGTCGACTGACTGGTTTACCACTGTGTAACATCACCTTTTCTTTTAATAACACTTATTAAGTGCTTGGGTTCTGAAGACACCAGTCGATTAAGTGTAGTTGTAAAGCCTTAAAGTGCAGCGGTGAGTGGTTTTGGCAGGCAAAGGATTCCCAAGACCATTTCAGGATATTCATTACAGACTCGTGACGGTATTCAAGACGGTGACATCTGAGGGATCAGAGATCACGGGCGAGATTTGACCGGATTCCTTGAATCTTTTAATTATATTGTGCACTGTAGAAGGTGAAATGCCCAACATCCTACCGATTTTGTCTTTGGGAAATGTTGTTCTCAAACTGGTGGATTATTCGCTCACGCACCTCTTGGCCTCGACCCATCCTTGCGCTTGTAGGACTAACCCCCCCCTTGTCTTTTATACCTTGTCTTTGATACGTTTTATACATCAAAGCACATTTACAAATCACTTCTCTTTGTTTTTATTAGCATTTTCCATGCTGTCCCAAATTTTTTTTTTCAATTGGGGTTGTATATGTGTAGTAGAAAATGTCAAAGTCATGCTTTCGAATTGTTTATAGTTATATTTAATGTCATGGGACATCCAATAGACAGGTCATTTCCTGTTATTACTTGCATTTTAGCAGCAACAAACTGCGTTCCCTCGAGAGCCTCTTTTTTTAATCTCCCTTGAAGTTAATAAGACAAAAAAACACATTCTTATTTGTCATTATACTTGTGTTATCGTAGGTATCAAGATCATTCCATTACCCATCTTGTCTGACAACTACTGCTATGTGATCATTGACACAGCGTCGGATCTTGCCGTGGTGGTGGACCCCGCCGATCCTCGCTCTGTCCAGGTAAGGGTTAGGTGTGTGCCCTCTGTGTGTCCTCTGAAACTATTGGAGGACACAGTATCAATTTTGCAGATTTTGAGTACACACGATAAGACGTTGTGTTTTGCAGCATATGCACACAGAGGATCCTGTGTCTGATTTCATGATTTGCTCATTTACATCCACACAGAGTTGTCTGGAAGAGGAAGGGGTGACTTTAGAAGCCATTCTTTGCACACACAAACACTGGTGAGTAGAGAAAGTAGCTGCTGGCCTTTAACTGACCCTGTTTTTGGAGTTTTTGAGTCATCTTCTAATCTAAGCCATGATAAGGCAAGTCAAGGCCTAGGAAATTAATCCCGATCTGGCCTTCATGTGCTTGTAGGACAGTAATGTGGAATGTAAACCATGGATCTCTCTCACAAGCTTACAATTTCGTATGTGCTCGATTACCTTATGTAAACATGTGGTGCGCGCACATGTTTCTTTGTCAGGGACCACAGTGGAGGGAACCGAGTTCTAAAAAGGCACCACAGCTCATGTAGAGTGTATGGAAATGCTATGGATAACATCCCTGCTCTTACAAAGTAAGTGCATTTCACCAGTGGATTCTGACGTTCAGCCGCATGCTTGTGCTTTAAAGATCCCCACATTACCTCAGCGTTTTTATGACCGACAGTGCTTAGTAGTGGTACTCTTTTTCTAAATATAACTCTGTCCTGGTTGTTTAGCCCGCTAACGGACAAGGATGTCATAAGTATCGGAACACGGCTGCAGTTTAGGGCTTTCTACACCCCTGGGCATACTGTGGGTCATATGATCTACCTGCTGGATGGCAGAACTTTCGGGGGTCCCAGCAGCGTCTTCTCAGGAGACCTGCTTTTCCTCTCAGGATGTGGTAAGTCTGAGGATTCAACCACGTCAAATAACTGCATACCATAATGCTCTTCTACTAAGGCAAAAGGCAGCATTTAGTTGGTTTGTCAAAAATGGTTCTTTAAATGTCCAACACCTGATTATAATGTGTGCAATTAAAAGGATTAAACGACGTAAACTTGTCAACATGAGCTGTATATAAAATTGCAGCACCTCACTCCAGTGATACAATTTGAAGCCCATCAATTGAGGTTGACATTAATGAGTCTCCTATGTGTAACTCTGGTAGTATTTCTGAACAAACTGGATTTGTATAAATGCAACATTTGCAACATTTTTCGTGTGAACACTCATGTGAACGACTATACGAATGAATATATTCATTTGTATCCAGCTTGAGAAATGAAGCCCAAATCTGTATCCATTAGTAGCAGGTTAGTAGGTTGACGATTTTTCTACCCACAGTCTATTCAGTGTTACATTGTAATTAGCTGTTAATATATGCATGTTACACTTATGTGCTTCATCTTAGAATTTGTGATTACTAGTAGATTTTTACATATTTAGAGTTCAAGAAAATGCCTTGTAGAAGTGGCAAAGTCTTTCTTTAAAGCCTGTCCCATACCATGAGGGTCATTAAAACATTCTTTTCCTTTTTAGGGCGAATGTTTGAAGGCACTGCTTCAACAATGTTATCATCACTGGACACCGTTGGCTCACTGAGTGGCGATACTCTACTCTGGCCTGGTAAGGCTCTAATGTGATTAAGGCACCTAACTCATCATTTTTGCAGCTTTCCCGTTGATCTGTCTGCCAGTGATGATCGCAATAGCTCGTGTAGTGTCCGGATTATACCTCAGCCCTGACATAGCTATAAAGGGATAAGAGTGGAGTGTCCATGGTGGAAATTTATGTTGCAAAGCTGAATTCTATAACCTCTACTTTTTTTTTTTAAGGCCACGAGTATGCTGAAGATAATCTGCTGTTTGCTGCAGAGGTGGAGCCTGGTAATGTGGTGCGTGAACAGAAGTTACAGTGGGTCTTGCAACAACGAGGTCAACGACTGTGCACAGTGAGGGAGTCTTCTGCAGTCCATTTATCTTTATGCTATGGATGAATGCAGTTCATATTTATATATATACTATACTGTATATATCTGGTCTGTTTCGGGCAGGAAGATATGATCTTAATGGAACATAACCTACAGTGATAGGAACATAACCTAAATGTCCATTAAAAAATAATAATAATAACTATCCTTCTCTGATGCTAGAGCCCATCTACTCTGGAGGAAGAGAAGCAGTACAATCCGTTTTTGAGGAGCCACACTCTGGATCTTCACCAAGCTCTGGGCCTGCAGCAGAACCAAGATGAGGACTGGACCTCGTATAGGGCTCGGGTTTTAGAGGAGCTACGCAGACGAAAGGACATTTACAAGGGTCGATAGGCGCCTGTTTAGATTAGGAGGAAGAAACCAATATAAACCCATTCCAATTGGCCTTGTTGTATTCCTCTTTTAGAATGCCTGGTATTGCTCCAGAAGGAGGTCACACCTAGAAATGCAGGCTTTGAAGGGAAATGTAAAGGCTGGATTTTGCACACTGATACTAAGCTTTATATTGGCATTATTGAGATACAGTTGGTTGAACACTGAGGCTAACATGACCGTGTGGGAGGTTTGTTTTTTTTTCTGACTCTGTAGAGTGATTTCTATTCTAACCTAGATTTGTTTCTATATTTAAAATATAGAAAATGTAAACATTACTACTTCTGCACAGAACACTACTCTGTTTGTTTTGATTAAAACGTCCATATGAACTGATTTATACAACTAGTGGGTACTTTGTGTTGTGTATTATGTACATTATATCTACCTTATGCACTTATTCACAGGCCATTTCATTAGGTATACCTAGAGTGTAGAGGCACTTTGTGTATATACACTTATTTACCGTAGTCCATTTGTTATGCACAATTGGTTGGGCACCCATCCAACCAACCAAAGAGACCATTTATAACCAGGTATTATTTGGGCTGTGGACCATTCTCTACACAGCAGTTACATGCCCAACTGACACATAATCTAAGGCTAGTAATAAATGTAATTAAATAATGTAAATGTATTCTAAAGAGATATAACATATTTATATAACATTGGAGGAAGGAGTCTCCAGTGTCAGCGTGTTCGAGCAGTAAAATTTTCACCATGAGAAAGTCTTCAGGATGGAAGACTGTTATGGTCCCATGGTCTTCCATTTCCATTGATGGAGAGATGACTGCTTTTTTTTTATGACCCCGTTTTGGTTAGAACAGCCTGACTCTTCTGGAAAGGCTTTCTACATGGATCGTGTCTGTGGGGATTTGTGCCGATTCAGTCTAAACGGCCATTTGTGAGGTCAGGCACTGATATTGAACGAGAAGTCCTGGCTTGCAATCGACTTCCAATTCATTCCAAAGGTTTTCAGTGGGGTTGAGGTCAGCGCTTGCTGCAGGCTACTGGAATTCCTTCACACCAAATTCATCAAACCGTGTGTTTATGGACTTCACTTTGTGCACAAGGGTACAGTCATTATGGGACAGGACAGGACCTTCAGCAAATTATTGCCACAATTTTGGAAACATACAGTTTTTGTATGCTGTAGCATTAACATCACCCTTCCCTGGAACTAAGGGGTCCAAACCCTGAAAATCAGCCCTAGAATATTGTCCCTCCTCCACCAAACTTTACTCTTCTACTCTCCATTGCAGTAGATACCATTCTCATGGCATCTGCCAAACCCAGATTCGTCCATCAGACTACCAGATAGTGAAAGGTGATTCGAGCACGTTTCCACTGCTCCAGTGTCCAGTGGTGGTGTGATGTACGCCACTCCAGCTGATGCTTCGCATTGCACATAGAGATTTTAGGCTTGTGTGCTCTTGCTTGGCTATGGAAACCCATTTCATGAAGCATTTGGCACAGTTCTTGTGTTGAAATTTCTGTACAGAGACTAGGATATTTTCACATGGTACACAGTTGAGCATTCTTCAGCCTTGCTCTTTGAGTTTGCATGGTCTACCACTTCATGGCTGAGCTGCTGTTGTTCTTTGATGTTTCCATTTCACCATAATAGTACGTACAGTTGAGCAGAACAGATCTAGCAAGGCAGGCATTTAAAAATCTGACTTGTGACAGAGGTCGAATCCTATGACAGTGCCACGTTTAAAGTCACCGAGCTCTTCAGTAGGACCCATAGTACTGCCAGTGTTTGTCTATGGAGATTGCATGGCTGTGTGCTTGATTTTCTGCACCTGTCGGCAGTGAGTGTGGCTGAAACGCCAAAACTCAGTTATTACGAGCACCTACAATGTGCACCTATTGGGGAGGTCTTGATTCTTAAAAATGCTATTGTTCTGTGAAAAGCAAACCTAATACTGTAGCCACCGTACAGCAATAACTCCAGTATAGGATTCTGGAAGTGGGCTTGTGGTAGCATTTCTCTAACAACCAACATACACGGTGTACCAGTTTATCGCTTTCCGTAGTGCATACAATCATTTCATATTATTATTATTATTATTATTATTGGGGGTTCGATTCCCACTGTGGCCCTGTGTATGTGTGTGGAGTTCGCATGTTCTCCCCATGCTTCGGGGGTTTCATCCGGGTACTCCGGTTTCCTCCCCCAGTCCAAAGACATGTATGGTAGGCTGATTGGCGTGTCTAAAGTGTCCGTAGTGTATGAATGGGTGTGTGAGTGTGTATGTGATTGTGCCCTGCGATGGACTGGCACCCTGTCCAGGGTGTACCCCGCCTTGTGCCCGATGCTCCCTGGGATAGACTCCAGGTTTCCCGTGACCCTGAAAAGGAGTAAGCAGTAGAAGATGGATGGATGGATTATTATTATTATTATTATTATTATTATTATAGATTTTTTCATTTCTTTAATTGATTTGATTCATTTTCATATGATTCATTTACATGCGATTCATTCACATGCGATTCATTTACATGTGATTTCATTTACATGCGATTCATTTACATGCGATTCATTCACATGCGATTCATTCACATGCGATTCATTCACATGCGATTCATTGACATGTGATTCATTTACATGTGATTCATTCACATGCGATTCATTTACTGATTCGCTTCTCTTTAAATCCGGTTTTTGGACTGTAATATTACAGAAGGTCTTTCCAGATGAATACTTACTACACTGTATGAGAGAACCCCAGTAAAATTGCCTGAATTCTATAAATATAATTCGTTCACCAGTTAAGTTTTAACTCCTCTAAAAACAGATTCGCCATCCTTTCATCAATATTATAACCTAGTTGTTTATTCATGAATGCATTAAGGCCTGCAGTCCGTCTCTGTAGGATTATCCTCTGCGCGCCTACAAGCAGATTTACGGTAAAGCACAGCACACGTTCCGACTCCTCGTCGCCATGGATACCAAGGAACGCGAACGAGTTTGGGAAACGAGCGCAACGTCTTTGCAGCTTCACACCTGACCGAGTTCTAGAATCGTTTGTGGTTTCTCAGACGTGCTGGTTAGTTCCCTAGTTAAATCTCATGTGTGTGTCACATAGGTTTTAAACAAAGCGACACATATCTGCTTTGATTTGTTGTTTCTAATACATGTATGTCAGTGTGCTTGGTTCAGGACTCTGGTGTAAACTGTGACAATCCATGAGTACACTGAAGAGTATGAAGCAAAAGACAGAAGAACTGAAAGCCTCGCACGAAGCGTTAGAGTTTCTTTTCAGCATAGGTGAGTGACTTCTGATCTTCAGCTTTATACTTTCACCCCGGAATCCTGTCGAAACTTGATGACGTTGATCAGAGCTGCCTGTTCTGGGATCAGTGGTCAGTACTAGTCTGAAACTGTTACCAGCTGGTAGTGACGGACGCACTGAACTGTACTCGGTGAGTCTTAGAGACTTCTCACCTGTCTTTACTTTAATTATTACAGTTGAAATCAAACGGATTCAACCCCCGTTGCGAATCAGGTTCACTGTCAAAATGTACAGACTTTCAGCTGTTTGCAATGGACAGATCACACAAAAGCGACTGAACTAGTTCGACATGACGAACGCTTCCGAGTGGTTTCCACAAATTCAACTGAAAATGCAACTCTCCAGTCTCAAAATTATTCAACCCTTTCATGGCAAGTATCTTTAATACTTAGTAGAGCACACTTTTGCTGTTTTGACCTGCTGCAAATGAGATGTTTAGCCAGACACCAGCTTCTGGCAGCGTTCCTGTGGAATCTTCACCCGTTCCTCATGAGCAATGGTCTCCAGTTCAGTAATATTCCTGGGTTTGTGTGCTGCAACCGCCGCCTTCAAATCCCACCAGAGATTTTCTATGGGGTTCAAGTCAGGTGACTGTGATGACCCTGTAGAATCTTCCAGGACTTCTGCAACCAAGCCTTGGTAGAATTTGAGGTACGCTTGGGATCATTGTCTTGTTGGAAGGTCCAATGACGCCCAAGCTTCAGCTTCTTCACAGACGGCATGACGTTTTCTCCAAGGATTTCCTGATACTTCAATGAATCCATCTCGCCTTCCACACGCTGCAGGTTTCCAGTGCTAGAGGATGCAAAGCAGCCACAGAGCATCACCGAGCCTCCACCATGCTCGACCGTGGACAGAGAGTTCTTTCTTCATTCTTTTTCCTCCCGACATAGCGCTAATCCATCGTGCCGAAAAGTTCCAAAAGTTTTGTTTCATCGCTCCACAGAACAGAATCCCCAACTTCTGTGGCTTATTTATGATTTTGAGCCAACTTTTCTTGTGTTTTTGGGTCTGTAGTGGTGTACGTCTTGGAGTTCTGGCATGGAAACCATCTGGGGTTTAGTACGCGCCTTACTGTACTCACTGAACCCTCAGTGCCTGTTACCACCAAGTCTTGCTGCAGGTCTTTTGCAGTCACTTGAATGTTTTTCACAACCTGCTTTCTCAGAAATCTGGGTGCAGCCATTAATAGCTTCCTTTTTCTGCCCCATCCAGGTATGTCATGTATTTTCTGCCCCTGCTGCATCAGGTGTGCTTCAGACAACTCCTGTTTTGCATATTTGTGCTGTTGTGAGGGATTCTATTCAGGGGGTTGAATCATTTTGAGACTGGAGAAGTCATAAGTTGCATTTTCAGTTGAATTTGGGGAAACCACGTTCGTTGTGTTGAACAATTTCAGTTGCTTTTGTTTGAAAGTCTGTACATTTTGACAATAAACCTGATTTGCAATGGGGCTTGAATAATTTTGATTGCAACTGTATTAATTAGGTGCAGTTTTCTCCAGTGGCGAAACATTGAAAATACTAAGAAATAACTTGCAGATTAGCTAAATTTAGCTATATTTCAGATACGTCTTTTAAGCTATTTTTATAGTGACGCAATGGATCCAAACTGGCGATACAAGACAAGAACTATACTGTATGCCCAAAAGATTGTGGACTCATGAATATCACACCCATGTGTGCTCCCATTCCAGATTTAGTCCCTTCTTTGCTGTTTTACCAATCTCTACTTGTCTAGGAAAGGCCTTCAACTGGATTTTGCAACATGCCTGTGGGGATTTGTGCTCATTCAGTCACAAGAGCATTAGTGAGATCAGGCACTGATGTTGGGTGAAGAGGCCTGGGGTGCAGCTGGTATTCATCCCAAAGGTATTCAGTGGGGTTGAGGTCAGGGCTCTGTGCAGGCCACTTCCACACCAATCTTGGCAAACCATGTCTTCGTGGACGTCATGCTGGAACATGTCCGGGCCTCTTAGTTCCAGTGAAGGGAAATTGTAATGCTACAGCATACAGAGACATCCTATACAACTGTGTGGTTCCAACTCTGCAGTTTGGGAGAAGGCCCACATATGGGTGTGAGGGTCAGGTGTTCACATAATGTTTTGTCCATATAGATAGACGACTATCTGTCATGTTATTTTAATCAGAATGTCCAAATTCGATTAAAATTGACTCGGTAAATGTTGGTGTTTGTTATTGACCTTTTAGGACCTGAAGATGTAGATCGGTGCCTGTTTGTGGACTCCATGGTGACGGTTTCAGACACTGGCCGAGAGCTAGGAGAGTTCTCTGTTAGTGTCCAGAAGGCCAGCTATAAGGATGAACCTTGTTATTTGGTACACGCTAACAGCCATGGAGCAATCGACAACATCCCGTGTGGCACTTCTATTACGGGTGAGTCCAGTACAGCATCATGGATTCTTCTTTGCCACAAATTCCACCCAGCTGAGTTGTTTTGTCATTCTGGGCAAATCTTTTTACTATACTAAACTGTACTTTTATCTACCATGACAGCTTATGTATCCAGGACCCTCGACACTCTAGAAGAGAATCATGATGAATATATGAAGGTATTATTCGTCTCTCCATCTGTCTATCTAGAAACGACAGCTAATACTTAATCCTGGAGAGTCCTAGAGACATGTAGCTTATTTATTCATTATTGTGTCATAAATGCTTCAGCTGCAGGACCACACACTGGACAGGAAGTTACACATAGTGAGGCAAGACAGTCATCTAGTGGTGAATGGAGTCATCACGGAGAAAGACGTAAGAACAGTCGATTCATTTTCTAATGCTACGTAAATAAGAAACGATGAATCTCCATGTGTTTGCATGAGGTCGGAGCAAATCTTTACAGTACGATTACAGCAGATGTGCGATTTTGTCTTCATTTTCTCTTGTAATTAAAAATGTCCAGAGTATGAGTTCACTTTGTTGTTGTTGTTGTAAATTTCTGCTTTCTTGTAGGAAGTGAAGAAGCAAACATTTCAATTCCCTCTGCATTCTCTACAAGGTTTCGTGTCTGAAGCCTCCAACCTCTTGATCCTGCGCATTTTGGCCCAACAAAAGAAAGTTCCAGAAAAGTTGACATTCCTGTCATTTGACGCTGACACCCAGATTGGTGTGTCAACCTACGTATGTAGCTATATTTGTTTTGGGGTTGGTTATTTATTTATTTATTTATTTATTTGTTACTGCCTGTATAGTGCCTTAAGTATTCACTCTCCTTGAACCTTTTCACACTTTTGTAGTCCTACAACCTAGAACTGAAATGGAATGTGACTCTTCCTAGAGCAGACCATCCAACAAAAAATAGTCAGTAACTAGGAATGGACGGCATTATTTAGAGAAGTAACCAAGGATAACTCTGAAGGAGCTGGAGAGATCCCCAGCTCAACATGGGACAACCATAGACTAGACATTCCACGAAGCTGGAACAACGGAATCCCATTTGGAGTTGCAAACAGTGAAAAAGGTTCTTTCATCTGATTTGACCCAAATGGAACTTGATGGCCATGGAACAAAGCTCTACTTTTCTTGGAAACTCAGTACTAGTCATCACCCTGAGAACACCATCCACACAATGAGGCATCATAGTGGTAGCACCATCCTGAGATTTTTTTTTACCCTTGGCCTCTTAGATGGTTCTCCGTCTAATGCTCTCCTGGACTGCTCACTGACCTTTTGTTCAAAGTTTGGGATTTTATTTTAATTAATCAAACCTTGATTGGTACTTTTCCAGAATGTTTTCTTGGAATAGTTTTGATAGCACCGCGGTCTTCATGATGCAAGCCTTAACAAAATATCTGTTGATTCTCTCCACTTATTCAATGTTTATTGTAAAAGTAATAACTAAAAACCTGTTTCACCCTAATTCAGAGGGAGCTGGAGGTCAAGAAGCAGGTGGTTGGCGAAGAGGTGGTGGAGGTGTTTGGCATTGAGAGGACTGTCTCCTCGGCAGAAAAAATCCCTGCAACCTGGCACTGCTACTTCCTGCCAGATGGGTAAGACCTCTTCTTCTTTCTTGATTGGGTCTGTTCAGTCACTAAAATTTGGTTTCCTGTAACACAGCATCAAATATATTCATTCATGAAGGAGTCATGAGACGTGTTCTCTGCTTTTATGACTTTTTTGTTTTGTTTTCAACTGCAGACATTTAGCCAGCAGAGTGCAGGTGGGCTCATCAGTAACAATGAACCTCCTACAGCTTCCTCCTGTAGTCAGTAGTCAGGGTGTGTATATTGTTCCCATTCTTTCCAATGATTTTTCCAATGATGTGTCAGAAACATGACATTCATCTTGTTTTTTTTTTTTTTTTTGCTTTTGTTTGTTTTGTTTTTTTCAGATGAGAGAGATCATAAGTCAGTTTGTGAGAAGAAACCCCTGGTCTGGGAAGAGGACATCGAGCTATACTCGAAGTTTCTTGACAGAAAGGTAGCTATCCATGATTTAGAAACAAATATATTCTTCAAGTAAATTCAATGATCTAAACGACGGAGACCAGAATATATGTTGCCTATAATGTAGCCAATGTGTGAGAAAGTCTTTTAACCTTGGAATACTATTTTTCACACTCTCATGTGAACATCCCCATTCAGTCCCTGTATTGCACTATTTCAAATAGTGTTTTCCCGCAGATTTGGGCAAAGATGCATCATTTGACGTCGTCAGAACGCACATTCAGCCGAAGCCCCCCTCAATTCACATGCGGTGAACATGAGTACAGCTTAAAAGGTCTCAATTACTAACAAACGTCACTATGAAAGACCGTGCAAAACAGTTTTCATAGCAATTGCGAATTTTGACAATTCAAGTAGTTTTCTACAAAAAAAAAAAGTTGCATAGGAAAGTTCTGCTCCTCGAGTCTACAGTCATGTTGACGTTCATCACATCTGGCATACTTCACTGATGGTGACAGGGATTTCCCCAAAAGGGAATTGGTGGGAGTATTCGAATAAGCCTCATTTTAAATAAACTTCTGTTGTCAGTAATGACTAATATAATAACTTTTTACCCAGCCTCCGTGAACATTCATTGCGTTAAAGTCTCATCCAGCACAGGAGAATAGCGTATCCCAAAATAGTAACTGATTTGCATAGTAAGAACACAAGCTAAGTATCTTTCTGTCCCTTTTTAATCTCTTCATTGCAGGAAGAGCTGAAGGCTGATCACTCCTCCTATGTTAGACAGCACCCTGAGCTTAAAGCACTACTGGCTGACTTCCTGCAAATGCTGCTGTTAAGAAAGCCTCAGGATGTTTTCTCTTTCGTCCACGACTTCTTCATTCCTTTTGACTCTCGGCGCCCACCAGACAGCACCTTCAGTGCGTCACAAAATATAACAGCTGCACAAGATAACAAATCCTAGCCCCATCAGGCTTGAATGTTTTGCCGTGAATATTTTAATAAAGCTTTTGCATTTGTGCCAGATGTAAACCTTCTCTATATTTTTTATTACAGCAGACTGATTGTGGTGTGCTAGGCCATGACCAAAACATTTGAAGCGTTTTCCTAGACTGACTCTTTCACTGTTTCATGGCCAGATGAAAGATATTGTCGTAAAGGGGGACATAATAATGTACTTAGAATTTGCCTTCACCTATGAAATAATAAATCAGCTCCCATTTTCTGAACAAAAAACACCGCCATTGAGCTGTCATTGAAGAGTCTGAAGGAAATGAGTGAAAATGAAGGACAAGGGTGTTAAAGAGAAGGTAATTGAATTTCAGAACTTAGAAATAGGGTGTAAAGTTACATGAGTTTGGACATCCCAGGATGGGATTCCTGGGAGTGGAGTAAAGGTGCACAAGACAACCATGAGCTCTGCATAACTGAGGACTGTACGTCTTGGGAAGGTATCTAGAAAGAAACCATTGATCAAGAAGAACCATATGAATGCATGTGAGTGACCTACTGAGGATGTATGATGAGACCAAGAACAAGATACTGTATATGGGCAAGTTTCAAAGCCCTATGTGTGGTGCAAACCTAACGCAGGACATACCTCAATTAACACCATCCCTACAGTGAAATATGGTGGTGACAGCATCATGGCCTGGGAAGAGTTTTCTTCTTGTCAAAAGTAAAGAGAAAATAAATGGAGCAAAATACAGGGATATTATAAGAGAACTTGCGGAAAACTAAAGCTTGGGAGACACTTCACCGTTCAGCTGGACAATGTACCCAAACACAATGCCATAGCAACAAATGAATGGTTGAAAATAAAATCAAAAAGATGACTGTTGTAGAGTGGTCAGGTCAATGTCCAGATTTGGATCACATTGAGAATCCGTGGCACTGTTTGAAAATTGCGCTCAAAAATAACTTTCAACCAACCAGAAGAAGCTGGAGCCAACCTGCCAGGAAGAATCGAGCCGGAACAATTTGTGTAAGCATCATTTGTAATCCATATGAACCTGATGACTTCTAGGGGGGTCGAATACTTCTGCAAGGCACCGTATGTATATTTATATTTACAAACTGTATATAGCAACGGATGGGACAGAATTATGTATTGTGTAACTGCAGCAGGGGTTCTCGAGCCATCAGCATAATATTTTTAATGCACATCATCCAAATATTCAAACATTAGATAACTTCTTTGTGTATAATTCATGGACTTTCCATCGATCGAATACAATAGGCCCAAGTTGACG
This sequence comes from Ameiurus melas, assembly GCA_012411365.1. Lineage (NCBI taxonomy): Eukaryota > Metazoa > Chordata > Actinopteri > Siluriformes > Ictaluridae > Ameiurus > Ameiurus melas. The sequence continues at coordinate 2,555,547 of CM022765.1, read as the reverse complement.
ACTTTTAGGCCTACTAGTTTTTGAGGGTTTGTATTAAACCCATTCAATTCAAATGCCCAGTCAAATAGGCAAATGAGCTAGATTAATAATAAATGGATTAGCTTTGATAATAGTGATTGGGCATTCCCACCACTGTACTAGCATACATAAAGATCACAGACTCTCCAGTCCCTATGTTAAGTACCACTAACATGGTACATGGTACATATATAATGGACCAGTGTTGTCAACTTAGCGAATTCGGCAACTTCTTAGACAGCGTTAGCGGCCTTATTTAAAAACAAAAGAGCCTAGTGACAAATTTCGAGACTTTCAGAGCAGACATTAGCAACTGTCCTAGATTCGAAAGGGTTCTCTAGCTCACATCACATTTGCTGGTTATGAGTTGAGAGCGCAGGTTCGGTTGGCTCACCATCAGTGTGTCAAGGTTATATTTACAAGTCAGAAACGTGAGTTATTCTATCTAGCCATGTTTATGTCCTGACTACTCACAGCCACTGCTTACACCCCCCTGCTCTATGGTGTCATGACCAAAGACTTTTTTCTTTAAGGAATACGTCTTAATATACATTTATATAACCTTTAGTCGTCCGGTCCACTAATCTGATTGGAGGAGCAGCGTTCCAAGAGTGCTGCTATTGAGTATAACAGCACTGGTACATTTCACTGTTCACATCACTCCACTTGTCTGTATTTGCTACCTAAAAGTTGTATTGCTACGCTTTGTACATTGCTATATTTTATATATATATATATATATATATATATATATATATATATATATATATATATATATATGTGTGTTTTATATATATATATATATATATATATATATATATATATGTGTGTGTGTATATATATATATATATATATATATATTGTGTATATATATATATATATATATATGTACACATATATATATATATATATATATATATATATATATATATATACATACATGTATATAACACACACACATATATATATATATATATATATATATATATATATATATATATATATATATATATATATATATATAGATATAGATATAGAAAGAGAGAGAGAGAGAGAGAGAAAGTAAGTAAGTAAGTAAGTAAGTAAGTAAGTAAGTAAGTAAGTAAGTAAGTAAGTAAGTAAGTAAGTAAGTAAGTAAGTAAAGCCCCACAAGTGTGAGGCATGGTGGTTTCCGGTGTTTGAGTCATTTTCGGTTTTAACTTCCTAGTTTGTCTCGAGACGAGCGGCTTAAACGTCGCCCCTTTTCTACGTGAAGGTGAGAAACTTCTCCGGTTTTATATTCTCATTAATATAAAACATTCATTCCGCTTGTAGTAAAACTTGAGCTGTTTAGCCAGCCATCGTGCTATATGGACCAGAGTTCGACTAGAAGTTTCTGTGGGAGTTGAAGTTGTTGTGTAACTGCTGGCTCTGTCATGGTATCTTATACCGATGGGCTTGTATTAAAACAAAACAAAACAAAACAAAACAAAATCGATAGTCTACCAGAGGTATAAATCACAAATTTGTTAAAAAAAAAAAAAAAAAAAAAGTTCTTTCGCTTCGTTGCTTATTGTCATGATCACTTCCGGGTTGCGTCACGAAAATGCCGAGGTCACTTTTATTATCTAACTGATCGTTCATCGATATTTGAAGAGGTTAAACCCCATATGATATTGTTCATAAAAAAAGGGAGATTTAGTAAATCTTGTCAATTAAGAATCTTAAAATGTCATCTACGTGCTTCCACACAGGCAAGTAGAGACCTACAGAGACTCACAGACAGACAGACAGACAGAGACACTCAGTTCAAGTACTGTCATGTTTTTTGGAAGTCCGAGAACACCAGAGAACATGCAGAAGTCCACGCTCAGGATCACCCCGGGGACCCTGGTGTAAAATCACACTCGTACTTTACATACTGTGGTCCTGATGTGTGATTGAGTCAAGATATTCAGTAACAATCTGGTGCTTGATTTTAGTTATGAGCTTCAAAAAAAGACAAAAAAAAAAAGAGAAAGTTGCACGATCCAAGTGATGGTGCCTGGCGATGGCTCGGTGTTACGGAATTTTAATGAGCGCGATATAATTGTATCGTGCACATCGATGTGACGATCACACAAACTCTCGGCAAGAGCTTGTCTCTTAGCTACTGGCAGCTGCTTACAGCGGTGCTCGAACATTTGTGATGGATTATTTATTTATTTTTAAAAATATTTCTGAATAAATATACACGCTAAAACATCATCCGAGGTTCACACCAGTCCTAAACGTAGTCGAAGAGAACCCAGTGAAACAAATGAGACAAAAAATAGTATACTATTCATTTATTTATTGAGGAAAATGATCCAGTATTTCACATCTGTGAGCGGCAAAAGTATGTGAACCTCCAGGATTAGCAGTTAATTTGAAGGTGAAATTAGAGTCGTCAGGTGATTTCAGTGAATGCGATGACGATCAGGTGTGAGTGAGAACCCGGTTGTATTTAAAGAACAGGGTCTGTGCTAAAGAACCCCTGTAGCTGTCACTCTGACTCGGACTACTGATCACGCAGCAGTGCCTGTCTATCACTGATAATATGGTGTAACTGAGTACGCAGTATCGCCCACTACTTGTAGCTAGTTAGCTAAAACATACAATTTCATGTGGTTGTTCGTCTGGGAAATTTATTTAATTAATTGATTCATTTGATTGTTTTTTTTAAACCCAACATGGAAGAGGCCACCAGAGAACTCGAATCACACTCTTGCCTGATGTAACCGTTTGAAATACCAACACCTCAGATTAGTTGGTAGACTGCTATCATGAGTTCTCCAGCTAGGTTCCCAACTGGGTTACGATACAAACTCGACAGTAGTAATGAGGATAAATCAGCTGACTATCACGTGTCCTTCACTAGCTTTTCACCAGATTGGAAAATAAATGAAAATGCTGTAGCTGTTTAGCGAGAGCAAAACCACTGTCTTGAGCTTAAAGTAAAACTATAGTTATTTCATATAAAAAGAGCCTTTACAATCGAGCGAGTTGTCCCTGACGAGCAGTCTTGTGGTGATCAGATTTTTTGTTTTGTTTGACTGCAGTGGACCGAGAATAATTTTGACCACAGTAAAGCTGTTAGTACATTGGCTACAGTGTATAGCCAAAAGTATGTGGACGCGTGACCATCACACGCATATGTGAGACTTCTCCACAACTGCTTCCAGGTTGGCCTTACATCAGTTCCCAAACTAACTAATGCTCTTGTGGCTGAAGGGGCAAATCCCCACAACCACATTCCAAGCTCTAGTGGAAGGCCTTCCCAGAAGAGCAAATGAGAACGACTCCATATTAATGCCCAAGGTGTTGAAATGGGATATTCAACAAGCGTATCTGGTGTGACGGTCATGTGTCCACATACTTTTGGCCATGTAGTGTAGTTTATATACCGTCTCCTCAACACAAAGGTATGTGCAGTATCTCACAAAAGTGAGTACACCCCTCACATTTTTGTAAATATTCGATTCGATCTTTTCATGTGACAACACTGAAGAAATGACACTTTGCTACAATGTAAAGTAGTGAGTGTACAGCTTGTGTAACAGTGTCAATTTGCTGTCCCCTCAAAATAACTAACACACAGACATTAATGTCTAAATCGCTGGCAACAAAAGTGAGTACACCCCTAAGTGAAAATGTCCAAATTGGGCCCAAAGTGTCAAAATTTTGTTTGGCCAGAGCTTCACAGGTTGCCACTGGAGTCCTCTTTCACTTCTGTGACATAACGACCCCAAACACACCTCCAAGATGACCACTGCCTTGCTGAAGAAGCTGAAGGATGAAGGTGATGGACTGACCAAGCATGTCTCCAGACCTAAACCCTATTGAGTATCTGTCGGGCATCTTCATAAGGAAGGTAGAGGAGCACAAGGTCTCTAACATCCACCAGCTCCGTGATGTCGTCATGGAGGAGTGGAAGAGGACTCCAGTGGCAACCTGTGAAGCTCTGGTGAACTCCATGCCCAAGAGGGTTAAGGCAGTGCTGGAAAATAATGGTGTCCACACAAGATATTGACACTTTGGGCCCAATCTGGACATTTTCACTTAGGGGTGTACTCACTTTTGTTGCCAGCGGTTTAGACATTAATGGCTGTGTGTTGAGTTATTTTGAGGGGACAGCACATTTACACTGTTACACAAGCTGTACACTCACTACTTTACATTGTAGCAAAGTGACATTTCTTCAGTGTTGTCACATGAAAAGATCGAATCGAATATTTACAAAAACGTGAGGGGTGTACTCACTTTTGTGAAATACTGTACATCCTCCAACAAAAAGTACAGGGGTAGTGTTGCATTAAATTATATTTAAAAAAATATAATTTAATGATGAAATGGACCAAGCTGAAGATTAGGTGGCAGAATAATAGCAAAGATGCCAAATAATGTTACCATAATTGTGTAATGTGCCAGGTCAACATCACATCGTTTAAAGCTGACGGCACTTTGAGCATCTTAAATTGTTCTCGGCCATACACCCCGGTAGCTGCATTTTCTCTCACCGGTACTTCTGTATACAGGTGTGCAGGCTAGGACCTATCTCAGCAGGTTCTACTTCTGGCACTGCTCAACATGGACCCCATTAAACTTCATAAGATTGACGAGGAGCTGACAAAGAGCGAGGTCGCCGCACTGAAGTTTCTCTGCATGGATCAACTCAGCAGGAAACGGCTGGAGAACGCTGAAGGATGCGAAAGACCTGTTCATCCTGCTTTCGGAGCAAGAAAAGTTTGAAGATGAACTCTTCCTCCCTGATCTTCTCTACACTATTGGCCGCTGTGACTTACTTCACATCCTGGGCACTAACAAAAATGATGTCAGCAAGTTGTTGAAAACTAAAAGCTCTGATGTTTCAGCGTACAGGTAAAGACAGACAAGACAATTATTTTGGGGTGTTACATCTTTTGATATGCGCACACTAATCCGCCGTTCCACAAAACGAACGTTATTGCGTAACGTAATATTTGCAGAGGAATAATCAATGACTGGGTGTGTTGTGGTTACAATCCTGAAGTTTTTCCAATAACGGCACACCCCAACAGCAACGTCCTTTATTCAGGTTCTACTACAGCGATTTGGCAGCATCTCTAAAAGATCAACATGACAACTGTAACTATAAATGGATAAAAAGTCATTGTTAATGTTACAGAAATGTCGGCGAAACAGAAACTGGTTCTTACTTGTGTTGTAACCGTTCCCTCAGTTCTCCTGTACATACAGTACAGCTTGTTACAAAGTGCATTGTCCTCCTACCTTAGACTTTCCCATAGAGGAAACCTTTAAGTTACAGCTTTACTCTGGGGTTAGAATTGCTTCATTTTCCCAAATAAATAGATTACGATCCACAAATAAATGTAGCGAGATTCACAGAGATGAAACAACTTCACAGATAAATAGAATGAGGTCCACAGATATATGTTAGGAGTTTCACAAAAATGAATGAAATTCACAAAGAAATAAAATGAGATTTGTGAATTATTATTATTATTATTATTATTATTATTATTTTTACAAATATGTTTTTATGTCACAAACACAGCTCTGCCTGGCTTTCAGTTGTGAATCGCGTCCTGTGCATTTGTGGATTGCGCAACATTTCTAGCATCAAGAGTGCACACACACCCACAAAAAGTCGGACTCCGCCCACCATCCACTCAAGCCAATCGGATAACCGCCACATCGCACTGATCAGTCGTAGCACATTCTCGCTCCAACCAATCACGTTTCTGTTTTACAATCAGGACTCGTAAATATAATCTAACCGCATCGTTGTGACATCGAAAAGAAAACCAGCAACATTATGGGTCATAAATGCTCTGTTGTTATAGATGAGTGGTCTGATGGATTAGGAATGATTGATTCACTGATTCAGTAAGGATTCGTTAGACTGATTCAAACTGGTAACTCCTAAAGTTCCTGAGTCCATGAGTATCATATTTGTGTATTCACTGCCATGGTATGAAATCTTTTTAATCATGGTGTAGTATTCTTTAAAACGTATGTGCATTCATTGTGAATTGAGAAAAAAAACAAAAATACCTGTCCATAATATTGTACCTTCTCTGACACATTTATTAATTTTTTTTTTAGAAAGATGCTCTACAAGCTATCCGAAGACATAAAAGACGAAACCCTTCGTGACATAAAGTTCCTTCTGAACAGCCTGCCGAAAGGAAAACTAACTTCTGCTGTATGTATATTAAGCGCAAATTCTGTTGCTCGAGAGCTTGAGAAGTTAACGGATTAAGATTGTGCGTCAGTATACGAGTCCGCTTGAGCCATTCCTGACTATTGCAGACATTTCTGGATGTCCTGGCCGAGATGGAGAAAATGGAGATGCTTGGAAAAGACAATCTCGATCAACTAGAGGATGTTCTGCGTAAATGCAGTAAAGACCTAGCTGATAAGGTACAGAAGTTCAAGAGGTCAATGCCAGGTAATTCTGTCTATCCATTACTTATCTTACATACCTTCCATCCTTACTTCTTCCTTCCTTCTTTCATTCATTGGAACACTTCTTTCCATGCTTTCCTTAATTCCTTTTTTTATTTCCTTGGTCTTAAACCTATGTTATCCATTTATGTTTTCATCGCATATAGATCAGGAAAAGAGCATCAGTCTGCCTGTACCACATCAGGAAGAATCCCCCAGGCAGTCTGTAGATGATGAAACGGGATCGATCATGATGACTGTAAGTGCAGGGACACTTGGATGACTGCTAAAACAACACATACCAGAAAAACATGATTAAGTTCTGATGTCATGGTTAAAGGATTCTACAAATTCCCGATGCTGTACATTTTACACACACACACTATAGAATGCCTAACCTGTTATACTTATATTTCTCACGTGTTTCTCCTCGGTGTGCCTCTGGGACTCGACGCAGAATATGTCCATAGCAGAAACGAACCCGTCATGTACGTTGTGACTTCCTTTGTCTCAGTCTTCTGCAGATATTCAAAGGAGCAGTATTTTCACATTGCAAGCAGATCCTAATCTAATGCTATCCTTTTCGTCTCTATGCAGTTCCCCCATCTCATTCGGTCTCCACACGGACAGGCTCCTTGCCTGGGTGTGAGATCACAGTGGACACGGATTCCGAAAGAAGGCCAGCGACGAATGCAATCAATGTTTGTTTAAAACCCAATTCAGTATAAAAATCTTATAACCTTAAAGGTCATTCATTAATACACAACGTGACTATAACAAATTGTGTGTTCACCAAGGATGAATGTTACCTCCTGACCCGGCGGCCTTTAGGACACTGTCTGATTATTAACAACCACACATTTCGAAGAGAGAACCGGACTCGGCGTTAGGAATGGGACGGACGCAGATAGAGGTACTTCTCGCCATTTATAACGGAGCTAATTGAATTTTATAAACACGGCACTGTTGAATGCTGGATTCTGTCAGAAAGTGTTGATGAACATCAGCTCTGATGGCTCGGTTTTATTCCTTAATTGTAATTTAGAGGTTTTTTTTCTTTTTCTTTTTTATTCCACACGCTTTATTACAGTTTTTGTTGTTGTTGTTTTTTTTTTAGATGCTCTTACTAAAGTTTTCAAGAGAATGCATTTCATAGTGGAAGAGAGAAGAAACCTTTCACGTTCAGACATGCAGAACACCGCGAAGGAGTTCGCAGCGAAGGATCACTCCAGAATGGATATCTTTGTGTGCTGCATTCTCTCACATGGTGAGAAGGGTGCCGTGTTTGGGATTGACGGCGAATCCGTCGCGATCCGTGATCTCACTCTACCATTTGCCGAATGCTCAACGCTCACGGGCAAGCCCAAACTCTTCTTCATCCAGGCGTGTCAAGGCAATGATCTGCAGAAGGGTGTGTTGATGAAAGATGGATTTAAAGGTGAGCTTGAGGATGATGCTAAAAAAGCTGATCTCAGCAGTGTCCCTATTGAAGCAGATTTCCTGATTGGGATGGCAACTGTGGAGTCTTACAAGTCTTTCCGTCACATAAGAGAAGGATCCATTTACATCCAGGAGTTGTGCAAACACCTGAAGGATTGCTGCCCCAAGTAAGTGTGTGGGGAGGAAAAACCTGGATTCCTAATTCTTATTTTTTGTAGCAAAATATGAAAGGATTTATCTTTTGAATGTTTCGTGAATGCGCCACTGTTGCAAATACATACACAATACAACCCATATCAAATCCACATTTAAATAGGTGTGTAAAGACATAATAATGATAATGAGGCTTTATTGGTCACACACATATATATGCACAGTGAAATCGTTTTCTTCGCATGTTATTAAGTTGGGGTCAGAGCGCAGCGTCAGTCACGATACAGCGCCCCTGGAGTAGAGAGGGTCCAACAGTGGCAGCTTGGCAGTGCTGGGGCTTGAACCCCTGACCTTCTGATCAGTAACCCAGAGCCTTAACCGCTAACCACTAGCCTTAACCACCGCCTCTCATTTTCGCTGCTGTATAGTACTCGAATTAAATTAGCTTGTTAAATTACCAAATTTGCAGAATCATACTCTCTGGGTTGCCATTAAATGTCAAAATGCACTTATTTACTTATACAGAAAGTACACCCACTGTTATCTCAGTTCATTTTTGCCCACACATTTATCAGCGCGCATAATCTCAAACACGTTCGTCCTTCATGGCTATATATATATATATATATATATATATATATAAATAAATATTAAATCTGTAATGGGAAAAAAAACTTTCTCTTCTTTAGCAAAACATTCATTGTTAGCTAGAATAAATGTTCTTGAAATGTTGATGTGACAAGTTAAACAAGAATTACAATTTTATTTGGGTTTTGTTAAAACAGAAAAGAAGACCTCCTGTCAATCCTGACGAAGGTGAACCGCAGCGTGAGCGCCAGAGATTTAAATCGTCACAAGCAGATGCCTGAGCCTCGCTACACTCTTACCAGGAAAGTGGTGTTACCCATGTACTGAGCTAGAAAGACTTTCGTGTTCAGTCTTTGTCTTCCGTTACACCTGATTAGTCTTAGTTTTCAATTGATCCTGATCGTCATGTAGGTTTTCTGGTGTTGGGGGTTTACATTTTAACGGTGCACTCAGGTTAACTGGCCAACTCGCCAATGTGATTAAATATCGAGGAAAAAAATCCCTTTGATATTTACTGTCCCAGCAGCATGTGTTTCTTTTTCGAGCATGATTTCAGAATGCTATTAAGTTCATCTGCAATGTGAATTTCCACAACAGCATGGGGAAAAAAATACCTGCTACATGCAGACTACACTCATCATTCACTTTAATAGGAACACCTGCATACTACTTCCTGCTCATTTATGCAATTAGCGAATCGTTCAATCATGTGGCAGCAGAACGGTGCATAAAACTATGCAGATGCAGGTCAAGAGCTTCTATTATTATTCACATCAAACATCAGAATGGGGGGAAAATGTGATCTCTGCGACTTTAACCGTGGCATGGTTATGACCGGGGCGTGGTTCATGGACACGAACCACAAAAGCACGTCTGGCCAGCAAACCAAAAACCTAGTTTTGTTCTAAATTACATTCGTACAGATATCCAATCATCTGACGGTGTAAAATAATGCGCTGCTGGTGGTGGATGTGAATAACGTTTTTTTCAGGCTGTGTTATTTTGTGTAGTTGTCCAACAGTGTTTTTCAGTGTTTGTGCTCAGACACACACTTATGACCATGTCTTAGTGCCATCCGTGACCTGGGAAGAACTATTTTTGATAGGGTTTAAGTGACTTTTTATTTCACTCGCTCAGCAATAATGTTCATGGATTATTTTTGCATCTTTTACTGAATATTAAGTGCTTACTATAAGTGCCTTTTGAGGGAACGATTATTTGGTATAAGAAATCCTGAACTGTTTACATGTATATTAAAACCCGGGGAGGACGGCAGAGAATAATAGTACTCTAATATTTGAATGATATTTTAGAAATGTATGAGGTTGGGTCAAATGCAAACCTTCATTTCAGATTAAGATTCTGCTCCCTAGAAGACACTTGCACTGATCAAAACAGATGATGTAAAATAATTATGCACTTTCGTTAATAAACAATGCAAAAAAAAAACAACTATATAATAATTTACGAAATCCATAAAGTTACTTTGTTGCTTTCATCAAAAAAAATGACACACTTCTGGATGGAGAATATTTTATATAAATTGCATATTTTTTGTTAAAATATAATCTAGAATATAGATATTTTTAATAGTATTTGAATTTTTTTTATAATTAGAAATTTATTAGGTTAAACAAAATTGCTTTACTTCATTTAAGTATTTGGATGTTCTCTCGACAATGAAATGTTTATAAATTTTAGGACAAACGATGTATACGTCGATAAGCTGGAAATGAAATTAAACAAATGCATAAAAAGAAACAAGAACTTGCCTGATAATGTTTCAAACGTGTCCTCTCCATATCTCTATCTATAAAAAAAAGTTGTAGTTTGAGACCATTTGATTTGAATAAAACTGATGTTTCCCACCATGACATTTTCAGTGCTGTCTTTAATTCGACAACGTGGACCATATAGTCATGAATACATTGGACAAGCTTTTTTTTTTATTATTTAAAAAAATGTATAAATCAATGTCCCTTTTGAGACATTTTTTTATTCAGGTACAAACCAAAAAACAAGTAAAAATAAAAAATGATGTCAAAATATGACAAATGTAAATTCCTTCATTAAAAAATTCCTGATGTTGCCTTCCTATTTTGGACATAATTATGACTCACAGTAGCTTCATTATTATTTTTTCTTCTTCTTCAAATTGTGACCTCTTTAAATTTGCTCAAACCGAGCTTGGACAATTTTTTGAAAACAAGTGGAAATGCTCATTAGGAACTGCTCATTATAAACATGTTCTACTTTGGCACATAGAAAACCAGCTTCTTCCTCAGGGTCACTTTGTGGACGGGCATCTGTTTAACGATACCTTTGATTCGGACTCGAGCGGCTTTCTCACTGACCTCCTTATTGACACGCAGCAAGATAGTCGGAATATCCTCACCCCTAGGAAACATGACAAAAAGCATATTAACCCTTGGAGGGCTAAAGGGATCAAGTCAGCATGATTGTAGACTGATTGTAGACTTTAGGGATCTTATTCACAAAGAATGTAGATGCTACAATGTTCCTTTGCTCAGCATGTATTTGATTTGAGGATTTACAGTGATTAGTAAATCTGAACATTTTCGTGTTGTTTTATGACACTGTACTTTCATTTGGTTTTACTACCATGTGAGCCATACCGCTGTTGACATTCATTCATGAAACGTGCCATTTTCCACAGCAACGGGGTCAAATCCACCCTTCCTCTTAGCTAAGGAAAAGTGCTCAGGAACTTTTAATGCCACTTAGGAGTAGTGCTTCGCTAAGATTCTCTGTGAATAAAGCCCCAGGAGCAGAACTTACGTTTCTTCAGTACTTACGTTGGGCAGTATGTTTTTAGTTGCTTACACAAGGACTGGATGAACCAAGAGCCCGAAATCGTTTCCCTGAATGATAAGTATCCTTTAATGGTCGATCTCGCGATGAGGAAATCTGCATAAGCTGGTATGGTCATCACCTGAACAGCATCCATCTCTAATGATGTTTCATCTTCCATTTCCGCGTCCTCCTCGTCTTCTTCATAACTATCAGGCTGGACTTCAACTGGAAGATGGTACTCTTTCCCACGGCAAGCCTGGATGATAAACACTTTGGGTTTATTGATTAGACTCGGGCATGAATTTCCACCGAACGGGCCAAAGATGTCATCGCTGGAGACGATGGCTCCATCTGTGCCATGCACTCCGTCAATGCTGCCATGGCTCAGGATGCAGCAGACAAAACAATCACCATCATGGTGTTGCTGGCTGTATTTCTTCAGCAGGTCCTTCATCTGTTCTGCAGTTTGGTTTTCGTACACACCCACATTGAAACCCAGCCACTCGAACACTTCTTTAAGAACAGCTGTGGAACAAAACAACGAGACTATTTCACACAACTGATTCATGGTTTAGACTAAACTCTTATGCTGTAGTAATAATCAGAGGTCCACTGTTAAGAAGATGAGCATTTCATTCTTTATGAAGAGTACCACTCGAGATACTAATAGGACCATTTTCATTTTTTTTTTGCTGAAGTATTTTAAACATGTCTCCCCTTTCAACTTGTGCTAATGCACAGATTCAATTAGTCGAATTGTTGTCATGCCCATGATCAAATATAAGCAAATGGACAGAAGCAGGTATACATGACCTTTTTAAACGTCTGTATCCAAACATTATGGCAGCTCATTCAGGGAATATAGTGTACTTTTAAAATTGGACCTTAAGTACCACTAATATACATTTAAACATACAGCACATGGACCTTCTCAGGTAAAACAAATACATACTAAAGGTACAGAAGAATCTAGCAACAAGGAAAATTACAGTCTGGTACCTTTATTTCAGAGTATCAAAGTATTAAAAAAAAGACTAACCTAAATCCGAATCAGATCCATAGCGTTGTTTGAGGGGTGGATCAAAAATCATATGTTAATGATCACACAGTAACCACGAGGTTGGCTGGACATTTTATATTCAGTAATCTGAAAAGAAGAGTTTTCCACAATTAAACGTTATGCATTTGACTCGTGTTGGGAATGTACACAGTTCTGTAGATATTCTCAATCAGGAAAGCCCAAATGCTCTCCTGATTTCTGCGGTGATAGCGCTGCTCCGACACTAGTATTATCCACTGTCATTTCCAGAAGAATGAAGTCTGATATGGATCAGCAACTACTATGCCAAACTGGACCAGACTGACTTGTTATCGTACATGAAGCAGGTTTCTGCACTTTGAATTACCTCACTGGCTGCTTTGACTGGATTATCTGGAAGGGGGGAGAACAAGAACAGATGTGTCACCAACTGTTGCTATATTCTGTCTCACAGCTGTGTCATCATGGCTTCTAGGTCACGTTTGCATACCCTGGTTGTGTGCTGTAGGTGGCGGGATGAAAAGTTGCTTCAGCTTAGGGAAACATTCCCGAACCGCTTCTCGCTGCAAGAGATCCACAAATTTGCAACACGTCGCATCACCCTTGTTCATCACAGTGTCCAGAAGGTCGGTGACAATTTTCTCATGTGTATGGTAACTATGGTTAAGTTTGTTGTAGTCACGCTGGGTGATGATTTGGTCCTGTTGGACATGCTGCAAGATGAAGCTGGGGTCAGCAGACAGGGTGTCGATAAGGAAGACTTTTTTTTCGAGCACAGTCTGCATGGCTGTAAGACAGAATTAGACGGCACATTTCAGTAACTTCTGACTTACACATTACTGTCTAAGAATGTGATGCTCCTGAGTTCAAACACCATTTATCACCAGCTGACCTAATGTAATCACTGGGGGTTGTGCATTGTATTCAAAGCACAAATAATCCAGCCATCCATTTTCCATATGGCTTATTCCTACAAAGGGCCATGGGGGAGCCTGGAGCCTATCCCAGGGAGCTTGGGGCACAAGGTGGGGGACATCCTGAACGGGGTGCCAACCCATCACTGTGCACAATCACACACACATTCGCACACTATGGACAACTTGGATGCCAATCAGCCTACGACGCATGTCTTTGGACTGGGGGAGGAAATCAGGGTGCCTGGAGGAAACCCACGAAGCAGAGGGAGAACATGTAAACTCCACAAACACAGTGCAAAGGTGGGATTTGAACACCCAACCCTGGAGGTAAGAGGCAAACGTGCTATCTCCCAAGACATGTTCGCCTCACACCTCCAGCGTTGGGGGTTCGAGTCCCCCACGTGGCCCTGTGTGTGCCGAGTTTGCATGTGCTCCCCGTGCTCCGGTTTCCTCCCCCAGTCCAAAGACATGCATGGTAGGATGATTGGCATCAACCTCCAGGTTTCCCTGTGACCCTGAAAAGGATAGTTGGTAAAGAAGATGATACTTGTGTTTTTGCAAACTTATGGGAAAACTTTATTGTAATATAGTCTCTCTTCATATTTATTTTCCTAGCGAACTGATGTGTACTCTTAGAATCAAAAGCTCATTGAAGCATTATAATCCTACTGCTTTAATACTTTCTTTTATTACATGGAATGCTAAAAGTATGTTTATGGGAATACAGACCAATACACACAATTTTATCGCTCTGTTAATGCCACCGTTTCTTGAAAGATTAACCCATACTCGTATTGGCACCCTTGGTAAATATGAGCAAAGAAGGCTGTGAAAAATTGTCTTTATTGTTTAACCTTTTGATCTTTTGTTAAAAAGGATTCACAAAAATAATCTGCTCTCATGGATATAAAACAATCGTAAACACAACATCCAAAAAATATATCTTTCTTTTATATATTATATATATATATATATATATATATATATATATATATATATATTAGTACACCAGGGGTATAAATATGAGGTAACACACAGGCCAAATTCCCTTAGTCTTCCATAACAATGGGTGAGACCAAGGAATATAGGTGTGATGTGCAGCAAAAGGTTGTTGAGTTTTGAAAAATGGGAAGTGGCTATCAGAAAATAGCACACGCATTGAAAATGCTCATTTCCACCATCAGAGCAATAATTTAGAAGTTCCCGTTATCCTGAAATGTTATGAATCGACCTGTTATTGGACGTGTGTCTATATCGTCTCAACGCACTGTCAAGACTCACAACTGGAGAATTGCAGAAGTTCGTTGCATCTTGGGTCAGAAAGTTTGCAAAACCACAATCCGAAGTCACCTTGAGAGAGTCTGTATGGTTTGATATCCAGCAGGGTATTTGTTTTGGTCATTTTTTTTAAACAAAAGATCAAAACGTTAAACAATAAAGACAATTTATCACAGCCTTCTTCGCTCATATGTACCAAGGGTGCCAATATTAGTGGAGGGCACTGTATTGTTATTTATTTATGTATCTCTTTTTTGGGGGGGTTAAAAACCCCATAGATTAATCCAAAATATGAAAATAATATAAGAATATAATTCATAATTTGGCGCGTAAGTCGTTAGTGTCCTATTTTGGGAGCGTATATAAGGCGGTTATATGCTATCGGGCATTGTGTCATCGTTGTGGCGACGGCCACATGTTTTGCTTTGCCATGTTCCATCTCAAACCTGGAAGTCAGTTAGAGGGCACGGGTCCGGGCACTCAATTGTCCTTGAGTGTAAGACAGGAAGTTCTGCATTTCATCTTAAAATATTCCAATCTGGAACTGTCGCTCTAATAAAGCCATATGTCACGTCCGAAGTCGAACCTGTGTTTCCTTTGGGTAAGTCCCTGGTATATTCAAACATGGTAGTGCCATATTTCGGCTCCTTCAGAGACCTGTCTACCTTCCCAAATTTATTCCCGCAGTGCGACATTTATTTACTTCGTGATGATGGATAAATGATGGATTTCACCACCCGGGCCCTCGTAAATATGTTCAGATCAACTCTTCCCAATCATTTCACTTATGGTACTCTTTAAGCCCGAGGTGTTAGTTGTATACAAGCATTCGGTGTGTGGTGCTGGATGAGCATGAGAAGACAGGAGGAGAACGCCAGGTGCATTTCACCTCGAACGAGCCGAGCACTGTTGTAAATATTTAAACGGCAGGTCATTCAAACCAGACGGGCTTGGAGGAGACCTGGAGGAGACCACGAACAAACTAAGAAGTCTGAGGAGAGACACACCCTGCTGTCTTCACTGCTCCTGGGGTCAAAGGTCAAATACAAGTAGGTCAAAGTATCTACCTGTCGAACAGCTTACCTTTATACATGCATTATATTTATATTTAGTGTTTTTTGTTTTTTTTCTCACTGTACACTTTGCAGGGCCGCCATCACTCTTTGTCGTTATAACATTGTAACGAACCGGAACTGGTTCAGGTTCACGCGCCAAGTACAATATTTATTTAAAAACCAACAAAAACAAGTGACTTACCTCAGTCGTCGTAGAGGAGGTGAAAAAGCGCGCGAAAAATAATAGCCGTGATATCAATAAGACAAAGCCGGCTGGAAAGCGAGATGCCTTGAGATAATACTTAAGACGATTCCCGCTCGGTTCTTTTTTTTTCCCAGAAAACAACGCATGTTCCTCCTACTTCCTAGCTCTGTTAAGGCAGACTTCCGCTTAAGCTCATCACTGTATTCCTCTTTCGGTTGTGCTTTCTGAGGAGAGATACAGGGCACACTGTAAACGCCACGCGCGAGATGGTTTATAAAGTAGTCTAAGTGAAAGACGTATCTGCTACTTTACATGATGAAAGGAACAGAAATGTAACAACAATGTTAATATTATGTAACGCAGGGTTTGCTTTATACTGAAACGAAACTAGGTATTTAGAGTCTCCTGGAGACCTCTCTGGACAAACTGTGGTATTACACGCAACACAATTGTACTCAGTACTCAGTATGTGTGTATATATATTTTTTATATATATATATATATATATATATATATATATATATATATATATGTATGTATATGTATATGTGTCTGTCTGTGTAAGAAGGACAAATGCGTATTGTCAAATATATAAGCTGTAAATGTGTTTTCATAAACTTGTACAATACGTTTGATGTCAGCACAAGAAATACAAATTAAATTGATAACAAACATGCGCCGAGGAATATCATTTTATTCTGAAGAGTTACCAACAATGTAATGGATGATAATCCCTAGGTTTCTGGATTATCTGAAAATAACTGAATTTGCGTCTAAGTCCACTATAACAGTCTTCTGAATAAAAAACAGTCTTATGAATAAAAAACAGTCTTATGTTTACAAGCTGCCACAATGGATCTGGATGGAATAGGTGAGTTCGATAAGTCTCCAGTGTGCTGATCGTTTGCTTTACTAATCGATCAGCACGTGTGGAAAGAAAGCTCGTGTGTTTCTGCCGTATACATTGTAAGAGAATGTGCCTGGTGTGTATATGAGTGTGACATATTCAACAGATAGCCTGAAATGTTGTAGGATCCACTGCTATTCCATGTCCTAGTTACAGTGACTGTGTTTTATAATACTGGGATTTGATCCTCTTAGTTGTTACTGTATATAGTGCTGTGTGTGGGTGTCTTTGAAATACAAAGCTCTGCTTTTGATCTATGGTTCTGGTTTTCGGTCCAACAGAAGGCCTGAGTGATGCCTGTCCTGCAGTTTACCGTGCTGCCCTGAAGCTTCGTTCCCTGCAGAAACTTTGCCGCAGTACGTTATCTCTCAGTGTGTCTAAACACATTTGAAGAGTGGAATCATTTACATAACTCAGGATCATGAGTATTGTTCCTACTGTAACCCCCCCCCAACCGCACCCAAAAAAAAACCCATTCTATATGTTTCATATTTCATTATATTTGACAGATTTTAGCCAATAGCAAAGCATTGCAGACGTGTCCAAATACGTTATATATGTGTTATTAGGTGTTAGTATTAATGAATAAATACATTTGTGGCAAAAGACCAAACTACTGAATTACTAAACACTGAACTACCGAATGCAGTATCTGAAATACAACTTGTTTTAGTACAATTACATAAATTACGTAAGGAATAAAACACGAGAGTGCCTGCTATTATAGAAAAACTATCACAATCGGGGTCATGTGATGCTACCACACTGACCGCACGTCCCAAAGTGCTTACCACAGCTATTTGCGAAGGCTAGCAAATGTTTTAACATTTAATTTTTTAAAATTTATTTATAAAAGAAGAAAAATGTCCCAGTGGACATTTGATTAAATTATGTTTAATCTTGTGGAATTTCTGCGAAACAAACTCCAGTTAACATATTATCGCAGCTATAAACACTTGCCTCACCAGCCTCTCTCTCTCCCCCCCCCTCTCTCATTTAAGGTTAATAAGACAAAAAAAAAAGAGGAAAGTAATGTCAAAACTACAGGGTTCTTAATAAAAAACAAAATCCCTTTATATTATAAGTGTGATGTAAAATCAATGTGTGCACATTGGGCCATTAAAGCATTTGCATAACAGTGGAAAATCAGTAGATTTTGGTCTAGTGGACAAACACTGATTTCGTATTATAAAATCTTTTGCTCAGTGAACAACTTTATAGAGTTAGGGTTAGTTTTTTCCCCATTACTGTGTAGCATTTTCAGTAAGTAAAACAAATAAGACAGGACGAAAAATGTTTCATCATTCATCGATGGCTGAAGTATGTGCTACATCCCTAGTTATTATCATCCATGTATGTGTTTCAGTGCATATGGTCTTGATCCGGGATTTGGGCTCGGCTCTTTGGGCTGTAGGGGACTTGGGGAATATTTCCGAGGAAAGCTTGAAGCAGAGCCTAGAACGGCTCTTCCAGGGTGTTTTACAGAAATTACCTGTTCAGGTGGTACCAGAAGCTGTAGAGCAGACTTCCAGACTTCTCTTCAAGCTGTACGACAGGTGAGAAAAGCCATCTATCTGTGCAGTTAGCTTGCATATGTATGAGTCATATGTGCATTTAGGTTTGGATGGTTTGTGATGTCTTTTGTAGGGAGAAGACTGGCTTTGTCCTTCTCAGATCTGTGGAAGTGGCCCTGACAGTGCTTTCGGGAGACACACTTTCAGCCAAACACAGAGGTCTGCATCATGTGCATAAAATTTGATTCGCGTTTTACCATACGTAGCTAATAATTGGTTTATATATTCTATAATTATATTCAGGTCTATTTAACATGCGCAGCCGTGAGTCAATTTCTTGGGTTTTTTTTCTTCTTCTGAAGCTCTGTTCCAGCTGGCTGTTAGCTGTAGCAGAAGGCAAGGCACAGAGGACGCTTTTGTCAGCCGTGCCGGCCTCAGGAACCTTCTGGACGACCTTAGTCAGGTGACGATGAATCTCTCATCGAATGAGTTTCGTCGTCATCCACAACATGTCGTACTAATCATACATTAGGATTCACATGATTGGAATGTAGGTTTTTCATGATCCTGAAGATATTTTAATATAAAGACATATTAGATGAATGTAACTGGCTTCTATAACAAGTGAAATTTCCTTACTTGAACTGTCCTCCACAGTCACCTGACATAGACACAATAGAGATGACTTGGAGTGACTTCAGAAACACTCAAGTAGTCCTGTTTGTTCATTTCCGAGTACCGGTAGCAGCCGTGTCCATGATTGTGATCTTACCAAATGACCCTGCTAAAAGGTCCCACGCTTGTGTATGCATACGTAACCCAAGGAAGAGAATCACTCACAGTTCTGACACTGTTCCCAAATGAGGATAGAATCTGCTCAGAATTCTGATATCTTTCTCAATACTAATAATAAACCGTTGAATTCAGTCAAATTAAGCTTGCCACTGCTTGTTAAGGTGCCAGCTGTGGTCCAGGAGAGCCATGTGTTTGGTCTAGTGGAGGCTGCAATCCAATCCTGCTTCACTGGGGTATGTTCTACTTCTACACACATATGTACACACACGGACACATACAGACGCTCGCAGT
This sequence comes from Ameiurus melas, assembly GCA_012411365.1. Classification (NCBI taxonomy): domain Eukaryota; kingdom Metazoa; phylum Chordata; class Actinopteri; order Siluriformes; family Ictaluridae; genus Ameiurus; species Ameiurus melas. Next base: position 2,536,086 of record CM022765.1, on the reverse strand, counting down.
GTGTTTGACTTTAACTAGGCTATCAACGGGAGAGCAGGGGAGGAACATTTTGTGAGCTGGCTGCAATCGGAGCCTCGTTTGCTGCTGTGGCTCTCCACCCTCTACAGACTCTCAGTTAGCGAGGCGGTACAGCACAGGGTACGCTGCCACGCCTGCAAGGCCTTCCCCATCACAGGTCTCAGGTCAGTTAGTGTGTGTTCATCTGTCTAATGGGGGATGTGCCTTGGAGGAAGAGACATCACCCTGTAGAATTCAGTATAATGACACTGATACATTACATACAGTATGTGTCCTGGTTTGGTTAATTGAATGCAGTGGTCAAGGCTGCTGAAAGGGCAGTGCGAAACATTTGGCCTGTGAAAGTAATAATATTTGAATATATTTAAAGTGCAAACGTTTATTTTAAGCCAATCAGAAATGGGATCCCAGTCCCAGTGCACACCTCTAGTGCAGACCATGTCTTCAACTTAATGACACGGAGAGTGAGTGTGGAACTGGAATGCTGCATGGTACTGCATGGTGGAACTGGTATGCGGCAACTTTGTCATGGATAGAGAAAGGAATAGATGGCAATTTATAGGAAGACTAACATGGAAGAAGGTGGAGCTCCCAAACTCAGTTTCATAACTACAGAATGGACCTATTTGTGTTTTCACAAACAAAACCCAGAATATTATAAGCATAGCTTTTACCAGCCATCTTTTGTATCTGCCTGCACACCTTCACACACATTGCCAGCAAGGTCTCCTTACACAGAATGCAACGTACACTATATGGCAAAACGTTTCTTTGACACCTGACTATCACACCCATATGTGGTTCTTCCCCAAAACTGTTGCCCCAAAGTTGGAATCACACAATTGTCTAGAATGTATTTGTGTGCTGTAGCTTAAATATTTCCCTCCACTGGAATGAAGGGGTCTAGCTAAAACCTGTTTTAGCTCCAGTGGACAAAGTGAGCTTTAGCAAGGTTGAAGTGGAAGGACTCGAGTGACCTGCACAGAGCCCGAACATCCCCACCGAACACATTTGGGATGAACAGGAATGCCGTCTCTACACTCAGGCCTTCTCTCCCGATATCACTGCTCAACCTCATTAATGCTCTTGTGGCTGAATGAACAGAAATTCCCACAGCCACGTTCTAAAATCTAGTGAAAGCCTTCCCGGAAGAGTGGAGGCTGGTATAGTAAAGAATGGGATGTTCAACAAGCACTTATGGTTATGATGGTCATGTGTTCACATTTTGGCCACATAGTGTATAACATCCCCACATACAATGGTGGTATTTACATGTACATAAACACTGAAGTTTATGTAAATGAGTGTGGAGTTTGCATGTTCTCCCCGTGCTGCGGGGGTTTCCTCCGCGTACTCTGGTTTCCTCCCCCAGTCCAAAGACATGCATGGTAGGTTGATTGGGGTGTCTAAAGTGTCCGTAGTGTCTGAATGTGTGTATGTGATTGTGATGCAATGCTCCCTGGGATCCTGGGGATGCACCCTATACCCCGCCTTGTGCCCGATGCTTTCTGGGATAGGCTCCAGGTTCCCCCACGACCCTGAAAAGGAGTAAGCGGTAGAAGATGGATGGATGGATGGATGGATGGATGGACATACTAATATACTATTAGTCTGCTGCCTAAAAACGTCTCATTTGTGAATAGGATAAATACATCATCCTCTTTCTCGGTACTGACCGTTCACACATGAGCCCTATCAATAATTTCTTAGGAATCTTCCCATCATTTTGACTCGGGCTTCACACTTCGTAAATAGCTACTGTTCAAATTTCCCTGTACAAACGCAGCTTTGTGTAGAGCTGCTGTAAGTTTGTATTTGTTCACCTTGGGCAGGTGTGATCTCTTTGCAGGTATCGCTGTTTGAAGTGTTTGAACGTCCACCTGTGCCAAAACTGTTTCCTGACCAAGAAACGTACAAGGAAGCACAAGCCTTCACATCCAGTTCTGGAGTACTGCACTCAGGTATTGCTGCCAGCGCACTTAGCATTGCATGAAAGTCAGCAAAACGAAATATACGAAATATATTATATTTATATAATAAACGGAATATAGAATTCCCATGTAATTAAATCTTCTCGGTTATGATAAATATATTATACTTCACTCCAGCCCTCATGGAAGGAATCAGTGGCGTCATTGGCATCCAGTGCCCGTCATGTTCTTCTGCCACGGCGCTACACCGGGAGAGGAACAGAGAGGAGGAGAGCTCTTATGGCTGGATCCAATGAAGAGACACATGACAGGTACAGAAAAAGTGTGTGTATTCATTAATGAACATTTTAATTCTTTCAGGTGTTCTCTTTCCCCTCAGTGCTCAGGTCTCAGAGCTGCAACAGCAAGAGTGTGTTGAAAGTTTGGACATCGATGTATCTGAAAATGTTCCTCCTTCCCCTCCTCCTCCTTCTCCGACCCCTCCGCAACTTAACATGGAGTCGAAATCACTCCAGACAGATGATTCGGAAACCCTGCCTCAGGTACTGTGGCTCTTTACAAATGCAGCAGTGCTCTCTACTTTTAATTCTGCTGATGTGTCTGAAGGTAGTTGTGTGTGTTACAGAGAAAGATGTCATTACTCCAAAAGGACCTAAGCATCACGCGAAACACCATGAAAGATCTGCAGAGAGATAAATGGTAGTAATGCTTTTGGATTGAATATATATTATATGGTGTGTGCCAATGGCCCTATTAGACACTTCTGGTGTGTGTGTGTGTGTGTGTGTGTGTGTGTGTGCACTTTGTCATCAGGCTTCTGGAGAAAGAATTTCAGGTGTGGAAAGTTGCTGCACAGTCAGAACATGACTCTTTGGAAGACAGGTGCACGGCGCTGGAGGCCACCATGGAGGCGCTGATCCAGCACAACCAACAGCTGGAGCAGGAGCTAGGACAAGTCAGACATGTGAGTGGGGGAAAATCAGGAAGACAAAAAGAAAGAAAGAGAGAAAGAGAGAGAGAGAGAGATAGATAGATAGATAGATAGATAGATAGATAGATAGATAGATAGATAGATAGATAGATAGATAGATAGATAGATAGACAGATAGACAGATAGATAGATATAGAGAGAGACGATCATTTCAGGGATATTTCAGGACAGGTTTAACTATTGTGTATCCTGGTTTATCCTAATTTATGTCTTCTGTATCTGTTTGATATGATCAGAGGTGGGTAGTAACATTTACCTGTGAAACTTTTTGAAAAAACAAAACTCCTTTTAAGACTAGGTTTAACTGGCCATACTTACTCTTGCTCGAGTTCATTTATTTATTTTTTTAAGCATTTATTTATTCATTTTCATATGATTCATTTACATGTGATTCATTTACATATGATTCATTTTCATGTGATTCATATTCATGCATGTGATTCATTTACATGTAATTCATTTTCATGTGATTCATTTACATATGATACATTTTCATGTGATTCATATTCATGCTTGTGATTCATATTCATGCATGTGATTCTTTTACATGTGATTCATTTACATGTAATTCATTTTCATGCGATTCATTTACATATGATATTTTCATGTGATTCATATTCATGCATGTGATTCTTTTACATGTAATTCATTTTCATGTGATTCATATTCAGTTCATTTTTAATCACAGAATGTCCTCTCTTACTGGTAAATATTCATGAACATATCTAGATTTAAAAATGTATTTATATCACGTATAATGAGGTCACGAAGCTTGCGATACGCTGCAGTGGTCTGAATGCTTCTGCAATAACTGCAAAATCACTTTTTTAGCAGCTCAGTCCTCGAACGGGGGAAGAAGCGAGCGTGTCGAGGGAGGCAGGACACACGTGCGCACACACACACTTTCTCTTCCGCTCCATAGTTCGTTCTTTGGTTCTCTGTTGTCTTGTTTAAAGGCGTTAAAACAGTCAAGCGTTGCTTTTTTGTAAGGTGAGATTTAGTGTTGAAAACGACAAGTCAATGTTAAACAGTCTTTATTGCTCACATACACAGACATCACAGTGAAATAATTTTTCTTCGCATAGGTTGGGGTCAGAGCGCTGGGTAAGCCATGATATGTCGCCCCTGGAGCAGAGAGGGTTAAGAGTCTTGCTCAAGGGCCCAACTGTGGCAGCGTGGCAGTGCTGGGGTTTGAACCCCCCGACTTTCCGATCAGTAACCCAGAGCCTAGGTGTTTCCGAAGTCCTTCCTGTGCCCATGTGGGTTTCCTCCAGATTTTCAGGGTTCCTCCAACCTCCTAAAAACGTGCCAGTACGATGCTATCTCATCCAGGGTGTATTCCTGCCTCACGCTTTGTGTTCAGAGTGGGATTCTAATCCACCAGAACTTTGACCAGGATAAAGTGGCTACTGAATATGAATGAGTGCCCTGCGATATACTGGCACCCTGACCAGGGTGTACCCCGCCTTGTGCCCGATGCTCCCTGGGATAGGCTCCAGGTTCCCCGTGACCCTGAAGAAGGAATAAGCGGTTGAAGATGGATGGACGGATGGATGAATATGAATGATTTCTGAAAATAGGCCTACAAACCTTCATTTTTATCCTTGGGATTACTTGATGGCAGGAAATAGATGAGTATGCTAAATAGGACCTCATTTCAAAGGTACACCAGCTGGTTTATTCATCCATCCATCCATCCATCCATCTTCTACAACTTACTCCTTCTTCAGGGCCAGCTAGTTTATTTGGCATTGATAATCTCAAGCTAAACACAAAGTGGTGTGTCAGTTGTAAAAGCACTGCGCTACTGATTGTAAAGTTGTTTAAAATTGTTAACTGGTGAAATATTCCTGATTTTTTTATCCTGTGTAGGCATTGAGTACGAGAGGAAGAGATGAGTTTGGCAGGGATATCCACACCCCTCCGCCGCAACAACACAGCAGAGATAACACCAGCGAGAAACAGTTCACAGAATCTGAAAGTCCAGCTTCATACACCAGCTCTACTACAAAAAAGGATGAGGAAACACCGACAGGGGAAGTGAAGGAACGAGACGAGCAGATGGAAGAAGAAGAGACTCTGAATCAGGTGCAAGAAGAAGGGCATATAGACGTAGTAGTTAGTGAAACTTGTGTGATCGAGACAAAGAAAGAGGTCCAACTTGTTGCGGAGTCTGAAGATGAGGAGGAGGAGGAGGAGGAGGAGGAGGAAGAGGAAGAGCCACAGCTTTACATACAAGAGTTTATTGGAAAAGATACGACCTTAGAAGGGTCTGTCATAGTGGAGGATTCTGGGACAGATAACGCAGATGAGGAAGAAGAAGAGCTTTGTGACCTAGTGCAGAGACTTCATGGTGCACTCCTATCCACACAAATAGGCAAGTACAGTGTGAAGATCAGTGGCATACCTGAACTAGTCTGCTTAAAGGCAATTAAGAAAAATCCCATGGTAAATATGAGCAAAGAAGGATGGGAAAAATTGTCTTTATTGATTAACCTTTTGATATTTTGTTTAAAAAACAAAATCACAAACATATTCTGCTCTCCTGGATATCAAACAATTGCATTATTGGCAGCCCTATAAATTCATATTGAGAAATATATTTGATGTATATTCCCATGGATATTTAAATTTTCTTTTGTACGTGACTAGGAACAGGAAATTGTTCAACCATGACTTCCTGTTTCACAGGGGTATAAATATGAGGTAACACATAGGCCAAATGCACACAGAGAGGTAGCCATATGGAAAAGTACCTCATGTCCACGGTTAAATATGGCGGTGGCTCTTTAATGTTTTGAGACTGTTTTTCTGCCAGAGGACCTGGACATTTTGTTAGGATACATGACATCATGGACTCAGATATCAACAGATATTAAATGAAACTACCTCTGACAGAAAGCTTCAAATGGGCCGTGGTTGGATCTTCCAGCAGGACAATGATCCAAAACGTAAATCAAAATCAACACAGAAATGGTTTACTGACCACTAAATCAAGGTCCTGCCCTGACCATCCCAGTCCCCTGACTGGAAACCCATAGAAAACCTGCGGTGTGAACTGAAGAGGAGAGTCCACCAACGTGAACCTCGAAATGTGAAGGATCTGGAGAGATTCTGTATGGAGGAATGGTTTCAGATCCCTCGCCGTGTATTCTCCAACCTCATCAGGCGTTATAGGAGAAGACTCAGAGCTGCTGTCTTGGCAAAGGGACGTAGCACAAAGTATTGACTAAAAGTTTGGCAATCGTTGTTGCACACTTAAATTTAACAAATATATTTTTCTTTGGATAAACCTGCGTTGTGTTTGATATCCATGAGAGCAGAGTATTTTTGTGAATTTCTTTAAACAAAAGATCAAAAGGTTCAAAAAAGACAATTTTTTCCACAGCTGTCTTTGCTCATGTATCAAGGGTGCCAATATTAGCAGGCACTGTATATGGGTTAGGATTGGTTACTCATTCACAGTGTATCTCGATAAACTGGCCTTCTTGGTTCTCTGGTATATTTTGTACTGGCTGTCTTCAAATGAAGACTAAAGACCTAGCTCTTCACCTAAAGGAGCAGTAATGAAAGAGTTGCTGTACGATTTCCTACTAACTCCCCTCTAACAGGGTTTTAGCTCAGTCGTATTGTTTCAAACACCGACCTGTTTGTACTCACACGAGGATACTTATTGATGGAGGCTAGAAAGCAATGTTCTGGAATCTGGATAATAATGCCTACCAAATGCTGGAAATCTAAATAAGGGTAAGAAAACATAGCTAACATGCATCTTATTTATTTATTATTTGGTTATTCTCTCTCTTGCTATACAGGGTGTGGTTCAGGGTGTGGTCAGACAGAGGCGCTGTTACAGGCAGCGAGAGGGGTTGGAGATTCAGTGTTTCATCTTGTTACTTCTCTCAAATCAATCGGCTCTCCCATACAGGATATGGAACAGGGGTGAGCAAACAGTGGTCCTTGTGCCACCAAGCAAGTTTATTTTCCAATTGGTGTGTGAATTTTATTACTCCTATTTAGTCATTGACCATCCCATACTAATGGCCCTGTTTTGTTTTTGTGAGATGAGAGACTCGTGCTATTGCCAAGCAGGCATCACTGCGACTGACAAGGAAGACAAATGCCATTCCTCTCCCTTGAGAACAGTACCAATTGTTGGAAATGACACTGTTGTTATCTGGATTTCAATCTCCCACACGGATAGTTGCATGTTATAGTACCGATGATTTTTGTGAAGATGTTTAGGCTGGTGAAAATGCTCTTGGTGTAGAAAAACCAGGCCGGTGGTATTGTAGGGTATTTACTGGTGCGAGGCCGCTTCTTTCAAGCCACGTTGGTTGCCCAACACTCAAACCCTGTCACACACGCATGGGTCAATTAAATACATTTTTAATCATTCTTAAACAATCCATGCCACTCGACACTACTGTAACAGTTGTTACAGAACCAATGTTTTGTTTATATAACTCAGGGGTCATCAAAATTCCAGTCCTGATGGACCAGAGTCCAGCACGGAAATACCGTATTCAATTTAATTCAATAAAACCGTTCAAGCTGCAGTACTGAACTTTTGCCTCTCTATCGCCATCTCAGTTTGAAACACAAAATTACAAGTTGCAACGCGGGTTGTGCTTCAGCACTGCTCATCTGCCCGGATGAATCTGAAGCTTTGAGGTATACATATGGGTTGTATATTAGCTACAATACTTTAAAACGGGGGTAATAAGTGCAATTTATGACACTGACCCTAAAGAAAAAACAACAACAACCTATATAGTAAACTGGATACCTAGCTGAACAAGTGTGCTAATGTTAGCAAGCGACCTACTGAGCCACTGAAATGTCTTACCTGTGTAGTAGGGGGAAAAAAAAAATCCATCTCTGTTTCAGTCTTCAATCTCTTCAGATCTCAGCGTTATTACCACCGCCAATCACTATACTTTTAGCACAGGCTCTCCGCAGTTTCTTGGTTTTGACAACAGCTGATACCCCAGATGTCAATGATGATTGCGTTTAGAACGATCCAGATTAAAACCGCTATCTAGATAACCAGTTTAAATTCAAGCAACTGTTGTAAGAACAAGCTACAAACACTCCACCATCCTCAGTCTTCTTTCCGTTTATGGACGTGACGTAACCACGCAAAGACGAATGACACCGAACTGACGTTTCCAGCGAAATCTGACCCAACGGCTCAAATTATAAATCATTATTATAAGCTTATCGTTGCGAATCGGGGAATTCGGTAAGGAGACAGTTTCGAACGCTGATTTTTTTTTTTTTTTATGTACTCGCTCGATAATTGATCATTGTTCATTTTTAACCAAAAAAGTTCGGTACCGCAGCTTTAAATTACTGTGTGCAGTTGTGTTTAAAGTGAAAAGAAATCACTGAGCTGTGGTATCTGCAATCCTTAACTAAAATCGAGAAAAGCTTGAAACTTGTACACACAGAAACACAAATATTAAATAAAATATTTACTGTCATTGAACACGTACACTTACGAGAATGTCCTTATGAGTAGCTTGAGAAGTTTTTAAAAACACTTAAACCCTACAACTTTTACTCTTATTTAAGTTCTCTCTGTTAAGTGCTATAGTTGTTCATTTTTTATTTTCTTCTTAAATGTATTATCCAAATATTGCTGTGATTTTGATGGTTGATTTTGCAAGTACTGTAGGTGAGTCAAGTTAATTAAAATTTGATAAAAAATATCAAATGATTTTTCATTTTTAATGTTTCGATTTTTGTACCCATTCTCAAGCACTAGACACCTTCTTGTCTATAAACAGCACTTAAGCAACATCGCAAATTGTACATTCTTATTTATTTTCTTTCACGTTATTATTATTATTATTATTTTATGTTCGTGCTTCAGTCTGACTCACTGAGTGAATTCCAAAGACAGAAAAACTTCCAATGAACATTTTTTGTTGTTGTTAAATTTGATTAACTTTATTCTTCGGTCAATGTTTCCATGGGAAAAATGAGATGAATTTTAAGTATTAAGGAGATGAGAATTGACATCAGGTGCCATAAAGTCAGTGGAGAGAAAACCCTTGAAAACCCAAAACGAAACCCTCCCAATCCAAACAATAGCTGATTACTTACGAGTTTTTGTATTCATCGGTCTCTCAAGTTTGACTATGGTAACAAATATTCAATTTTTAGAAGCTGAGGTTCTTCTTTAAAAAAAAAAACAACAAAAAACATTCATTTTAAATAGAAGTCATTAATTTAAAAGACCAACATGTCCAAGCATATAAAAGACTGCCTAATGATAGCAATTTCATTGTTAGTATCATTTCTCTATGGTACTTGATCCATAGGGTTTGTGCGACATTTCCTTTTTGCATAGTACGTAAAAGTTAACTGTTTTTCCTTTGACATGCAGTTACCTTAAGAAGCATGGCAGGCTTCACATGGCTCCGCACCCAGTGCAGTTTTTTCATGCAGCTCTCTGATTAACCGATAGGACAGACCACACACGGTAGTTCAGTATAATAAGTAGTAAGGGGAGGAGTTATCGACATTACCAGGCATATATAATTAATTGTGCATGTGTGGGGTGATTTAAGGTGAACTCATTAAGCAGAAAAAGAAGCTGCGGGCCAAATTGTTGGATGCTCTATCTTCGTTAGTTTTTTTTTTTTTTTTCCGTTAATGTGGCATAAAATGCCTGCAATACAACATGCTGAGACTTGAAAGAAAAAGCAGGTGAAATCCATGTCCATGTAAAACGACGTTGAGATCACGAGACCAAAATCTCAAGTTTGTCTCAAAATGGAATGAGTCCCCCCCCCCATGTCGAAGCGTGGTCAGATGACCTAGGCCCTTTCAGACCTTAAGACCACTGCAGGAGAGTCTCACCTGGCAGCATGGTCAGTGTAGACTCAGCTCTAGATCGCTGTTCTCTAGGAATATTTGCTCTCCGGTTTTTTTTTTCCCCCTTTTTGTTTTCAGTTAGTGACCCTCCACTGCCATGCAATAGCCACAGCCATGGGTGGTCATGCCAAAAATCGAGCCAGGAAGTCAGGAACACGAACACACACCCATCCAAAACTGGGTAATGGTTCAAAGGTCTTGGAAGAGTAGAGGGGACTGGGACAGGCTTTGTGTACCAGACTTTGGGTGAAAAATATTCTACTCATCTTTGTCTTTCTTCTTTTTTTTTTTCTTGTGTTCAAGTAAAGCTAACTGGCTGTTAGCAGCAGGAGAGGGTACAGTCCAGCAGGTAGCTCACTTTCCGAATCCCAAGGGAAACCAGGCCAGGCTGAAGTCTCCGGTCCTTTAGATAGCACTGGCGTTGGGGTCGTATCGTCTTTTTTTGACGTTTCTTGGTGGCATGGCCAAACGCAGAGGGAACAGAAGGTACAGGAGTTAGTGCAGGCAATGCCAGAAATATATCCAATTTACACCACAACAGCTCTTTCTGAACACTGAACTTAACCACTGTACCCGAGCAACCCAGCAATCGCCATATAAAAGCAAATCCATGTGAGCGAGTACTTGAACTGAACTTGATCAATAATGTTGCATGTCTTGACCTTGATTTTTAAGAATGAACACATTGCGGTCTCAATTATTCCAGAACATTATTCCTGCGAATATTAAGTGTGACACTGTTTGACATTGTTGGGTTGCATGGGGTAACAGAGGCCCTCCTGTGCAGTTGGAGTGGACGTAGAAGTGTCCCCCCCTAGTGAGTGCGAGTGTGCATTAGAAAGACAAAGAAGGATATGGAAAAACAACGTTACCTCCTGGGAGAGAACAGTGACACACACAAAAAATAGGGACTAAACAGTCTACAACACTCAGGGTCAGAACAGGATGTTCACACCCACAACATGAACGACGACGAACAATACCACCAGCGACAACAAGAAAGGCAACAGGAGTCACAACGACAGAGGGAGGTTTACCACAATCTCCCTATAGCATGGCGTGATGTGGGGCATCCCAGCAGTTTAACATGCACCTGTCCACATAGAGGTTAGGCGGAAGACGCCACTATCGCTGAGTGTGGGGGGACAGAGGAGGAGGTTCGGGGGAAGCATGCAGGTGCGGTGCAGCGCGTATCTGTACCAGGTCTCAGTGAAGCAGGCAGTAAAGGCAGCAGTGTCGGGCGGGTCCGGGTAGGGGCGTGAGGGGTCTTGCTCTGTTCTAGGTTTTCGAGGGGGGGCCAGGGCCTTCCACGAGGTTAGAGAGAGGCGTAGCAGCCAGCCATGGTACAAAGGCTGCCTACGACACAACCTCCACCCCTCTTCGCTCATACTTTCACCCTTTCAGACAACGGAAGGGGAAGGGATTGAAAGAGAGGTCACGGCGAGGAGAGCGGGTCAGAAACTGGTCATCCCACCCCAATTCCCCCCAAACAAATCAAAACCCGACCCCTAAAACCAACCTCCCCTCCCCCAAGAACCCAGGAAAACCGTCCCCTCCCGCCCAGCGAGGTGAGCTTGGCCTTTGTGCAATGCTCTTATACACAGCATCCTGTTGTAGCTTTGCCTTGTAGGTGCCAGTCCACATGCACAAACCCTATGTGGTCAAGATGCTATGTGCAGACCAGCATGCTGAAGTGAGCTAAATCCCCCTAGACTGTTATACAACTCCCAAGGTTGAGTAACTAGTGAGCCCATTACCTTTGCTGCACTTCCTGACAAATTCTTTGATAATGAACATATTTTATGCACTTAAATGTCTACATTTAACACATTAAAAAAAATAAATAAAATGCAACAACAACTTTATCAAATGAACATTGTGCTTTATATGCTATGGACTGGATTAAAATGAAAGATAAATTTCACACATCTTGTTCATGAGAGAGAAAACAGCACTCAAATTTGCTGATCGTTAATTAGCATCTTTCTCTTTGTTCCCATCAACTTATCTTCTCAGTAGCATCATAACTCATAACTGTTTTTTTAAAAATAATAATAATAATTTTGCACGCATGCATCTCAAGCGTCGGGCCAGCTTTTTCTGGAGGTTCTGCTACAGTCTACAGAGGCTTAGCCGATCCCAAAACTTTTTGTGTGAATAAATAGGAAGCAGCGTGGATTGGTTAACGGTGTAATTTACATTTATAACAGGTTTTATTAATCAGGTATTCATTTTAATATATATATATATATATATATATATAAAATTCATAGAGGTATGTAAAGTATATATATTTTACAGTAAATATGTCATTTACAGTAATTCACCAAATTATCACCCAAGTATGCATTTAGCAGATTAGCTAAATCTTGCTCACGAGACATATTTATTATAATAATGAAGACAAACAAAAAACTTCAGATAGTATGGCACTTCATCTTCATAAATGGGACCTAAAATGCCACCCTTGCATGTTATGCTATGTAAGAATCTGTAGCAGAAGCTCAGGCCCTGATGTACGTGTGCTGCTGCTACGTGTGTGCATGTGTGATTTCGTGTGTGTTAGCCTGAACCAGGCAGGCAGGCAGTAAGAAGCATGCGGTGTGACTCTTACTTAAATCCCCATCCCGTCCCCCCCAGCACTATGGCTGCCATCAGGATGGCCCCCGCGATGGAGCCTATGATAAGGTTGGTGGCACTAGGACCTGCAAAGGGGCATGATGGGAGAAAGACATGAGGTAGGCTTTTACACATGAAATGCAAGAGGACGTCATATTCTCCAGCGCCAGCTCCGTTGCATTAGCTGCAGCAGCACTAGGTGTTAGAGAGTCTTCGTACGTTTCTCAGTGTGTCTTGGATGGTAATCGGGACGATACAAACTGCAGGGTACATATAAGGCCATGGGAGATAATTAAACAAAAACGTATCACTGGTATATACAGTAGCATGTTGATGTTGGTGGTTGGGGTGTGGCACAACTTGGTGTGGTAATAAACCATTAGAAATCCACAAAGCGACAACTAAGGGCACAATGGCTTAGTGACTTAGACATATTAACAGTGCCTGGGGGGTCTGACAAGACTACGCTCACATACATATACACATATACACAACCTGAGCAAATAACACACAGGCACACTAATAAGGAACTTATAGCCCAATTTTGTTACATTCGTAAGGGCTAAAATATGACACAAGTTTGCGGTATTATATATGATAGACCGGCTGATATAAACTGCTTAGCAGGGCCAAGCTCTCCCTCTTTTTCAAAGAATAAATGCAAAAAAAATAAGGTAAATCCATGCATCCATCCATCCACATCTTCGTATTTGCTGTTAAGAAATGGCTTAAAGAATTAAAAAAAAATTTTTTTTTTAACCTTTATGGAAACACCAATAGCCATAATTAAAAAAAAAATAAAAATTAAATAAAATAAAATAAAAACATGGAATGGTATTAAGAAGAAGCTGGGGCTAATTTCTTTCTAGCCCAGAGTGTAGATTAACGCAGTCTATTGTTGACAATTCCATCAAGTGATTACACCTAGGTTTTTTGTGCGCTGGGGCCAATTTGTTCAAGCTTGCATCACTGATACAGTGAGGGGAAAGAAGTATTTGATCTCCTGCTGATTTTGTACGTTTGCCCACTGACAAAGAAATGATCAGTCTATAATTTTAATGGTAGGTTTATTTGAACAGTGAGAGACAGAATAACAATAAAAAATCCAGAAAGACGCATGTCAAAAATGTTATAAATTGATTTTAATGAGGGAAATAAGTATTTGACCCCCTCTGCAAAACATGACTTAGTACTTGGTAATGACTTAGTAATTACTTTTAATTTTCAATGCCCTGGCTGAGGGAAGGAGGTTCTCACCCAAGATTTGACGGTACATGTCCCCGTCCATCGTCCCTTTGATGCGGTGAAGTTGTCCTGTCCCCTTAGCAGAAAAACACCCGCAAAGCATAATGTTTCCACCTCCATGTTTGACGGTGTTGATGGTGTTCTTGGGGTCATAGGCAGCATTCCTCCTCCTCCAAACACGGTGAGTTGAGTCGATGCCAAAGAGCTCCATTTTGATCTCATTTGACCACCAGAGGACAACTATGTAAAAGTGTTGTGGTCTGATGAGACCAAAATGGAGCTCTTTGGCATCAACTCAAGCAGGGGGACCTTGCGGGCGCTGCAGGATTTCATTCCTTCACGACGTAGTGTGTTACCAATTGTTTTCTTGGTGACTATGGTCCCAGCTGCCTTGAGATCATTGACAAGATCCTCCCGTGTAGTTCTGGGCTGATTCCTCACTGTTCTCATGATCATTGCACCTCCACGAGGTGAGATCTTGCATGGAGCCCCAGGCCGAGGGAGATTGACAGTTCTTTTGTGTTTCTTCCATTTGCCAATAATCGCACCAACTATTGTCACCTTCTCACCAAGCTGCTTGGCAATGGTCTTGTAGCCCATTCCAGACTTGTGTAGGTCTACAATCTTGTCCCTGACATCCTTGGAGAGCTCTTTGGTCTTGGCCATGGTGGAGAGTTTGGAATCTGATTGATTGATTGCTTCGTGGACAGGTGTCTAATACAGGTAACAATCTGAGATTAGAGGCACTCCTCTTTAAGAGTGTGCTCCTAATCTCAGCTCGTTACCTGTATAAAAGACACCTGGGAGCCAGAAATCTTTCTGATTGAGAGGGGGTCAAATACTTATTTCCCTCATTAAAATGCAAATCAATTTATAACATTTTTGACATGCGTTTTTCTGGATTTTTTCTCTCACTGTTCAAATAAATCTACCATTAAAATTATAAACTGATCATTTCTTTGTCAGTGGGCAAACGTACAAAATCAGCAGGGGACCAAATACTCCCCCGAAAAGAGTCTATCGCCTATGATGAGACCCCATGCTATAAGCCTCGACCCTAATGGTTTCATAATACTAAGTGTTACTGATACAGAGATACACACACACACACACAAAATTTGAGCAACGGACACACAAACACGCTCACGAGCGCCACAACATTTTTGCACTCTCTTGACCTGAGCTGCTTACAGACTACTTCAGCACCCAGCTATGCTTGACGATTTGAAATTCTGCATTTTCATACTCATGCCTTTTTCTTATATTCTCTTTTCCGTGTATAAATGCCCCACATGGACCAGAAAGGAGCGCACTGCAACGCTGCATCACACAGAGTAATAATGATAATATCCAAAGTGATTACAGTCAAGGAAAAAAGGGAGAAAATGATATAAACTGATCGATCCAGCAGGTTACACAACACCGATCAATCACATGGCACAGGCACGACAACCACGACGGACAAAAGCCACTGGGAGGAAGACACACAGACACGCAAACAAGGGATCACAAGACCTCCCGCTCGTTGGGGGAGTGGCGTTGAAAGGGATAAGAAGTGCTTACTCTATTCCCCACCCAGTGCCTCCAAAAATCACCCCCAGGGCCAGAATGGTCCCTGCCACTGCCCCTATCAGCCTGTTAGTGGCCACGCTCACTGCGCAGAGGAAATAGGGGGGATTCAGAAGAGAAAATGTAAGTTAACGCCCCAAGCTAGGAATGCATATGCATATAGGGAAGCCCAGTTTGAAGAAGTGATTTGTATGTGGTTGAGCGTCTATAGCTGGGTATCGCTACAATTAACGTGTTACTGCTGTCTGCGTGGAACGGAAATAAGGGCTAGGAGTCATCACGAACCCTTGGGACCCTCGTCTTTGACGGCAGGTGGTTCTTTCGGCGGGTCGTGCATGCTGCAGTCTGTCCCAGCCCAGGTGGTGTCACAGGTGCATGTGGCTTCGTTATTGCACACCTGAGAATAACGGATAAATACAGCAAAAAAAAAACAAAACACGATCCTTTACTCACGACACCGACGGAATAAAGATGGACAGGAGTCTGCTGTGAAACCTAAGCTAGAGAGCGCCCATACCTGGTCCATGCTTCAGACTCATATAAGATATCCACAACATCAATATAGCAGATGTTTAGCCCCTCAGTGATGTAAGATCCCTTCAACAGAGCCTATTAACATTAAAACCATGCGTGGACTCTCTCATTATGCATTCATTAACATTAGTGCAGCTATAATTGCACCTGATTCAGCTGAAGAGAGCTCAGTGGGTTAGCAAGGTTGGAGCTAATTCAGCAATTCTGTCTCCTCCAGGAAACAGAATTTCCAGATTATTTTTTTTTCTAATTTAATTATTCACTAGACGAATGGACCACGAATCAGAATTAGAAAACTGAAACTAGAAACACGTTGCAATGATCTACAGTCGATGTAAGTTGTTCGAGCAGACCACCGGACCATCTTTTCTAGCTTTGTTTAGCAAGACACATGATTCAGCAGCTAACTAAGAAGTCTCTCTTCAGGTTCATAAGACAAAATGTCTAATTACCAAGGACCTGGAACATTCAGCCCTGTCCTGAAGCCTCTCCTATGGTGGAGAAACTCACTGAACGTTACAAAGAGCCGACACTGCAGATTCCTTCCATAAATATAACCGTGTCAATGATGAGACGTTTTTTTTTTTTTTCTTTGTTAAACAACAATATGTTTTTTAAATGTCTTTAAGATCCAAGATCCATCCCAGGACTGTATTACAGGCATGTTACATTTTATGACTCACTCCATGTGAAGAGCACACGCGTCCGTTGGGTCCGGAAGGACAGGCTGTTAGATTGAGCGAGGAGATAGGCACACACTTCCTCTCAAGGCACATCATGGAGGGCCCACATGGTGTCCCATCCTCCACGTAACCCAGATCAGTTTCATCATCCAAGAGTACACGGCCGCCACTGAAGGTATGGAGGGTAAGAGATTAATCCAAACAGAAATGTCTGGAGCGATAAACTGAAGAACACAAGTTATTTCATATGTCCTAGCCCTAGAAACACTGGGTTTGTGCTTCTATTCAATACATCTAAATGATTATTATTATTATTATATAATATATGGGGCAGCTGTGGCGCAGGTTGTCCACCAATCGTAGGGTCCGATTCCCGGCCCGGATGACTCCACATGCCGAAGTGTCCTTGGGCAAGACACTGAACCCAAAGTTGCTCCCGATGGCAAGTTAGCGCCTTGCATGGCAGCTCTGCTACCATTGGTGTGTGTGTGCGTGAGTGTGAATGGGTGAATAGCGCTTTGGATAAATATATAAGTGCGCCATTTACCATTTAATATATCCCACCCCTTGACAGGTTTCCACTGTAACGAAATAATCAATGTAATTCACGTCACTTGTGAGTGGTTTTGATGTTATGGCTGCAAACATGCAACCCAACATGCAAAATCAACAGTGTCCGTAACGAAGCCTAATAAATAATTACTCGCAGTTACCGTGTGTGCAAGTAACTGATTCTTTAAATGGTCACGCCCACAATCAATCTCACACGGTTGTGAATGAAACCTCTTACGATGAGCATAGTTTGATTTGTATTGTGATGGTGCTTTAATCGGAATATAGATGTTGAGAAATCCAGCAATGGTGTCCAGTTCCACATATACCTGTTTGTGTGAGCCAATGAGATATGATGTTTCATGCGTAGCAGTTTATAAACCTATGGTAGCTAGCTTCATGTCTCATGGTCTCATTATCCTCACCCTTTTATATTGACTAGCTGTGGTATGATGGACAAAACCGCTGAAAATGCTGTTGGCTCGCGGTATTCCGACTGACAGAGTCTTGTGAGAGTCTTGCAGAGTTTAGTTTCTAATACACCTGGAGTCAGTGTAATCCATGGTGCAGTTCAAGCCCTCAATCAGACCTACTATATAAACTAGGTTAGATTAGAACTGCGTCATTCATCTCAAAATGATGTTGTATTTTGCGAAGCGTTTTTTATTAAAATTTGAGACACACAGTGGTACTGACCTGCAGTCTACCAGACGTCCCTGATGGTTGAAAGTGGTGGGCGTGATGTCGCCTTTCAGTGTCCCAATCCTAGGGCTTCTACCGATGTTGGTGCACAGCAGGTACCCGCAGAACACGTCACTGCAGATCGATCATTCGAAGCATATTTTTAACCAGCTTGTGACGTGCAAATTCAACAGCTAATGATCGTTAAATGTCGCGGCTTACTGTTTACTGCAGGGGATCCACTTCTCTCCATCTTTCCCACAATTTCCCTTCTCCGTCCCCTCAGTGTTCAGCTTTTCGTAGCAGTGCTTCTCTGAACCTCCTGCCTCTGAGAATGCAAGACAGAACATATTAGATTCCAGTGGCTCGGTCATTTGACTTGGACTGCTTTTCTTTTATTATTTCTGTCTGCTTTTTCCGTAACTCACTTGTACCCCAGATGTATTTGCACTGGCTGTCTCTGGTCTTGCATTCACCCCCATAACAGCGGCCCTGGAGCAGCAAGAAGCAACAGCTCGGGTGAAGTGCTTAAAGCACATGTGTGAAGAACAGCATGACTGCAAACACCATTATAATGAAAGACGGACTCTGAGAACTCTGAAGCTGAACACTGCACCTGGGTGAGCTGACAGGGATACCCGTCCTGCTTATGTAGGTTGGGAGGACACTGTAAGACGAAAGAAATCTTTAGTGACCTTCATTATTTTCCCTTAAGCATTCAGCTTGGAGAAAACGCAAGCAAAAACGGATGTGCATGCTTGAGATCTGTTTGAGTGACTGTGCAAATAATAACCTGTCCGGAATCTCCTGAACAAGACTCTGAGATATCACAATCATTCACAGAGTAGCGGCAGCCATAGCCCCTGGGAAGGAACTGTTGAAAAGAAGTCAAGTCAAGTGACTTTTTTTTTATTGTCATTTCAACCATATACAGCTGGTACAGTACACAGTGAAACGAAACAATGTACATCCAGGACCTGGGTGCTACATAAAACGACACAGAACTGAATAAGACCTACACACCCACAATAAGACCTACACACCCACAACAAGACCTACACACCCGCAATAAGACCTACACACCCGCAATAAGACCTACACACCCAGAACAAGACCTACACACCCACAATAAGACCTACACACCCACAACAAGACCTACACACCCGACAATAAGACCTACACACCCACAACAAGACCTACACACCCACAATAAGACCTACACACCCACAATAAGACCTACACACCCACAACAAGACCTACACACCCACAATAAGACCTACACACCCACAACAAGACCTACACACCCGCAATAAGACCTACACACCCAGAACAAGACCTACACACCCAACAAGACCTACACACCCACAACAAGACCTACACACCCGCAACAAGACCTACACACCCACAACAAGACCTACACACCCACAATAAGACCTACACACCCAGAACAAGACCTACACACCCGCAATAAGACCTACACACCCAGAACAAGACCTACACACCCGCAACAAGACCTACACACCCAGAACAAGACCTACACACCCGCAACAAGACCTACACACCCACAATAAGACCTACACACCCAGAACAAGACCTACACACCCACAACAAGACCTACACACCCGCAACAAGACCTACACACCCACAACAAGACCTACACACCCACAATAAGACCTACACACCCACAACAAGACCTACACACCCAGAACAAGACCTACACACCCACAACAAGACCTACACACCCACAACAAGACCTACACACCCAGAACAAGACCTACACACCCACAATAAGACCTACACACCCACAACAAGACCTACACACCCGCAATAAGACCTACACACCCAGAACAAGACCTACACACCCGCAACAAGACCTACACACCCACAACAAGACCTACACACCCACAATAAGACCTACACACCCACAATAAGACCTACACACCCACAACAAGACATACACACCCACAACAAGACCTACACACCCACAATAAGACCTACACACCCACAACAAGACCTACACACCCACAACAAGACCTACACACCCAGAACAAGACCTACACACCCACAATAAGACCTACACACCCACAACAAGACCTACACACCCACAATAAGACCTACACACCCAGAACAAGACCTACACACCCACAACAAGACCTACACACCCAGAACAAGACCTACACACCCACAATAAGACCCACACACCCAGAATAAGACCTACACACACACCCAGAATAAGACCTACACACACACCCAGAATAAGACCTACACACACACCCAGAATAAGACCTACACACACACCCAGAATAAGACCTACACACACACCCACAATAAGACCTACACACAGACAAAAAACATACACCCACCCTACACCCACAATAAGACCCTACACACACCCACAATAAGACCTATACACACACCCACAATAAGACCTACACACCCACAACAAGACCTACACACCCAGAACAAGACCTACACACCCACAACAAGACCTACACACCCACAATAAGACCTACACACCCAGAACAAGACCTACACACCCACAATAAGACCTACACACCCACAACAAGACCTACACACCCACAACAAGACCTACCCAAACACCCACAACAAGACCCACACACCCACAACAAGACCTACACACCACAACAAGACCTACACCCCCAGCAAGACCTAACACCCACAATAAGACCTACACACCCACAATAAGACCTACACACCCACAACAAGACCTACACACCCACAACAAGACCTACACACCCACAACAAGACCTACACACCCACAACAAGACCTACAACAAAAACCTAACACCACAATAAGACCTACACACCCAGAACAAGACCTACACACCCACAATAAGACCTACACACCCAGAACAAGACCTACACACAACAAGACTACACACCCCAGAAACCTACACACCCACAAAACCTAACACCCACAATAAGACCTACACACCCACAACAAGACACACACCCACAATAAGAACACACAAAGACCTAACACCAAACAAGACCTAACACCACAAGACCTACACACACCCAGAACAAGACCTAAACCCACAAACCTACACACCCAGAACAAGACCTACACACCCACAATAAGACCTACACACCAGAACAAGACCTACACACCCACAATAAGACCTACACACCCAGAACAAGACCTACACACCCAGAATAAGACCTACACACACACCCAGAATAAGACCTACACACACACCCACAATAAGACCTACACACACACAAAAAGACCTACACACACCACAACAAGACCTACACACCCACAATAAGACCTACACACCCACAACAAGACCTACACACCCACAAGACCTACACACCCACAATAAGACCTACACACCCACAATAAGACCTACACACCCAAAACAAGACCTACACACACACCCACAAGACCTACACACCCACCCACAATAAGACCTACACACCCAGAACAAGACCTACACACCCAGAACAAGACCTACACACCCAGAACAAGACCTACACACCCAGAACAAGACCTACACACACACCCACAAGACCTACACACACACCCACAATAAGACCTACACACCCGCAACAAGACCTACACACCCGCAACAAGACCTACACACCCAGAACAAGACCTACACACCCAGAACAAGACCTACACACCCACAATAAGACCTACACACCCACAATAAGACCTACAAACCCAGAACAAGACCTACACACCCACAATAAGACCTACACACCCACAATAAGACCTACACACCCAGAACAAGACCTACACACCCGCAACAAGACCTACACACCCGCAACAAGACCTACACACCCACAATAAGACCTACACACCCGCAATAAGACCTACACACCCGCAATAAGACCTACACACCCGCAATAAGCATTTCCCTCATCCTAAACGAGTGTGTTAAATGATTAAATACACCACGCAGTCACTTTCATGTAGTGACAGGATGGTGGGGTCTCAACGAGGCCTCATTTATTCAAAAGTATACATCACAAATTATGTTCAAATCATTACAATTCCTGTAATGTTCCACGTTCGGCATATTCAGATGCATACTGAGTTTGCAGCTGCTTGTTAATTTACGTCAATATGGTTTCTTAATAAAATACCATTAAGAACCCCACACATTAGAACAAGCGCCAATCCATATAAAGTGTTGAGTTTGCAAGTTTGCAATTGCAATTTCAAATCTATTTTCAATACAATTACTTTCTAGACTCGATTCGGACTCGGCCATTAAAGACTCGGATTTGACTCGAACTCGATCGGTTAAGGACTTGGTCTTGACTCGAACTCGACTCGGACCCAACACTACAGCGTTCTCCATACAAGTCCTTGCAAATGAGTTACTATAGAAACGATAACGTAGTAATAATATATACCGGCGATTTTGAAGGACTACTCTCAGAGCTATTGATATAGCAAACACCTTGTGACCAATCAGACAAAAACACAACAGATCGATGAACTGAAAAACAAGGGGGCACAACATTATTTTGAAGTAACTTAAAATGAATGTTTCCCGACGATGAAGCTTCAGAATGTTCTAGAAGTTCAATTTAAGTTAAATTCCCCCAGTTGCTGGAACTTATGTCCAATCATTTCAGCATGCACCGCATTTATTTCTGTAATTCAATAAGGAGCATCAATAAGACCTGGATGCTTTTAGAGCTCCTTCCTTCAACCCCCATCATCATTAAGAGAACGAAAGCCCAGGAAGTGCTGAGCTCTTACCAGGCAGGTGCTGTTGCAGCACGGCCCATCGCTGCAGTGAGCACCATTAGACAAAGAGCACTTCTTACAGCAGTCCTTATAGCACTCCTGCTCCAGAAAAAGCACACACACATGCAATCACACTGCATTCTCAGAATGCTCATACATTTTTGATGTCATTAAATACTGGCTTGGAAGACAGTGCTTTGACAGGAGTGACACTAATGCAGATTCATATACGCTGCTACTGCAATAATAAGTGGTGATAATGGTTAGAGGTCGACCGAAAGTGGATTTAACCGATACGATAAATAAGTTGGGCAGTACATGCCGATAACCGATGAATCAACCGATAGTTTTAAAAGTCGATACTGAACGAAAACAGAACACTCAAAGTAAAACACTGCTGAACTTTATTACAACAATAAACCGTACTGACTCTACCACGAAAATGTACTGTAGTTATTTCTAAGTGAAATAACTATGAATCAAGATTAACGTAAATAAAAGATATATTTCAAGTGGACCAAAAAGTAACAATCCAAATAATGAATAAAAATAGACATCCAAAATGAAGTTTAAAAAGAACACTTCAAATAACACAACAAAATTTGTCAGCGGTAGTTATTTATTTATTTCACCTCTAGAGGCCGCTCTCGTACTGTGTAATGACAGAAGCAGCTGGGAAAAACTGTGAGTGTGTATTTTTCCCGGATCTATCACTATCGGTGACGCTTAATCGGCAGAACTGATTATTACAATCGGTCGACCTCTAATAATGGTGTATATGAACTCACCATCCTGGTTCCACAGTCACACTCCTCTCCCACCTCTACATACCCATTGCCACATTCTGTAGCCTCAAAGAGCTGCCAACAGACACAACATTATCTATGATTTACAGTATGTACAAATGTGATTTTTTTTTTCATGATTGTTATGTGTGTGTGTGTGTGTGTGTGTGTGCGTGTGTGGAAAGAATTATTTGAACTGGAGTGTGTCTGGAGGAACACTCCGCCTTTGGGTTCACCTTGTTTGGTCTGTTAAAAAGACAGGACGCTCCTCCCTTGAGCAGGAAGTTCTTAAAGTCTGTGATACTGCATTTGGAGAACCTGCGAGGATGCTGCACTCTGCAATGAAAATAGAAGTTATTTTACTATTGCGACATTGGCAGTAATATAGATCATATTTTGACCACAGTTATGGCAGACGTACAAGGATTAACCTGACATTGGTGTGTGTGTGTATGTATGTATACCCAGTATCTTCCATTATGCATCCCACCCAGGAGTCCATGCAGCCGCACTCCTCTGGACAATCACAAAACAGACAGAACTTTCAACTCAAATCAAAGCCTTATACTACCCTTGAGGCATGTTATAAAATAATTGTGGAGTATGACACAGTTCCAGACATACTTCTCCTGCTAACAGGGTCCCACTGGATGCCCAGATTCTGTGCCAGGCTCTGGGAGAGAGACGCAGCCATCGTCCACGTGCTGCCAAACTGACAGACAAAGAAAGAACAAAGAGAGACAGGTTTGTAGCATGCTACCTCATGTTGCATTAAAGCAAACCTTTCACTAGAGCGGATTTGAAAATATCCATGAAATGAACCTCACCTCGTTAACCCCCACTCCTCTCCCAGAGGAACATACTCCTCCGATGTAGGCCATGCTGCTGCGGCCGTAATGAAATGTGACGTTCCTGCAAAGCCAACCATATTTTCCTTTTACTAGAACTCCCAAACGAATAGAAAGGTAAGAAAACGACGTTCCGATAAGAAAGGAATTATTCTTCGAGAATAGCTCTAGCATGCCAAACTGCATGCTCACGTGAAAAGGTGAACAGCATCTGCGCTGACACCGATGTTCTGCTGCCGGTACTTGGAGAAATCTTTCAGCATGTCCAGAGGCTTGACACTGAGAGGAATCCTGTCCCTATCGGTCCAGATCTCAACGGCGACCAACACCACACGCGTGTTAAGCTGTTCCTTAAATATCTGAGGGTATGGCATATAATAGACAACATCAGAAGACAGAACGGACAATTGTATAATGCGTGATAGATGTTATGCGTTTTGGTTTTAGTATTGTGGCAATAATAAAATAAACTTACAGCATCTACGAGGTTCACCACTGATTTGGCAAAGTTTCTCGTATGCTTTTTGCTTTTATGTCTCTTAAACTGGAAAATGAATACATTTTGTAAATATTCCACAAAACCATGTGTGCGTTATCATTACATTTGTTCATTTGTTACAACTATATTGGTATTATTTACTTGTTATATGGTGCCCCCTTGTGACCAACAGGCATATTGCAGACCACAGCATGCAAACTATACAGTACAGAATATAGTTCATAAATTTAGCTTTGTGCTAGCTAGCTAAACAAGAAACCTTCTTATGATTTGTATAAACCAACCGTGTTGTGGTCACTGACGATCATGATCTCCAGGTACTTGATCTCATCGAACGCCTTCTGCGGGACCTAAAAGAGAAAGTTCATCATAACTACAAAGTATAGACGAGAAAATCGAAGGGATCCAAGAAAAAAAAAAAAAGAAAAAAAAGAATACGAAAGAATGGAATATGGCATCTCACTGCTCGTTTCCTGCGCCGCCTGAGCCAAGGCATGTCGGACAAGATCTGTTCTTCCTCCTCCTCATCCTCCCCCTGGTCCTCAGAAGCTGAAAGAGAAAAAAAAGACATAGACAGATGGAGAGGTGTAACCATGGAAACCGGGCCAAGAACCATGTAACTCACTAAAAAGAATCATGAAAAAAAAAAATGTATGACCGCGCACTCTTACCCAAATCTGCAGGGGCTCGGGACATACGGAGCGATGATGTCCGACGCAAGGTGTGGGGCCTCGGCCCTGTGCCCTGTAGGTCAAAGTTCAAATTATGCAGACTGAATTAGTCAAATACAGGCATGCTGAGCACGTTTTTGCAAATGGAAGAAAAAAAAAAAAAAAAGCACACTGCAATTTTTTTTACCACAGCTTGAGTCTGGTTCAGGGGTGCGACGAAGTAGACGAACACTCCATCGTCAAACATTCCACTGTGAGAGAGGGACAGAAGACAAAATGAGGAATCATTTCACCGGTTTGTGCAAAAAAAAAAAAAAAAAAAGATCATAATTGCTATCATAGCACATGTCAGGCCTCTCTGTCTGCCTCGCTCTGTGATCCACCGCCACACACTAACACGGTGACATTCAAAGCCTTTCATGAGCCCCACCTGCCATCTGGCCTCACAGTGGGTCTCCAAACACACACGCAAGCATTAGCGAGGTTTGTGTGTACACACACACACACTCGCTCACAGACAAACACGAAGGATTGGCATTGTGTCTTACTGGAGCCCGTTGCACGTAGACAGAGCCACATGAGAGGCCTCTTTCCCTCTCACTTGGCCATGGTAGTAGCAGTGCTCACCTCCCTAAAACCATACAGACACCATTTTATATAACTTTTTCTTTTTTGTTCCCCCTGAAAGAGTGTGTTACTGGGCTATATGTGGATTTTACCTTTGAGAAAACTGGTTTGTCTTTTTCATAGTGGATCTCGACATAATTTGAGGACAGCAGACCACTAAAAAAAAAAAAAGAAAAGAAAACGAACCACAAATGAATTGGCACACCAATGATACCAATACTTTATTCAACTTTTGAATAATTGATCACATTTCTATCGCACCCGACCAGGCTCGAACTTCTGCCCAGACGGATGCAGGTTATCGGTCTATTTTGGTTCACGTTACATATTAAAACTCAAGACACTGCAATGAGTCACTGCGGTTATATGCACACAGACGCACACCCACTCACCACCCACAAGAAGCAGACGCGTATATATCCGAGTCCCTTAGCACTCTTTTTAATCCCAGAGCTTTTTTTTTTTTTTCTCGTTTGCTAAGTGTTCACTCGGAGAACACACTCCGCAGTCTACGCTGTACTAACAGCAGCTCGTCTGAGAGAAAGTGCCGTATGACTTCGCCCGCAGAATTCACCCTCCCTTCGTAGACACACAAAATAAACACACGTCGCTACACCTACTTGTTTAGTGCAAGATCCAGAGTGAAAGTAGAACCGAAGGCGTCCAGCTGGAAGCTTGCCTGCGCCAAGTGGATGGCCTGTAGGAGTTTATTAGACAAACAGACTTTTTATTTTTTTCTTTTCTTTAACCACACAGAAGCGTACAAAGCATGTTCTTTTAAGCTTTAACATGAACAGCAGTAATAGATGGTATGTGTACTTTAAATGACAGCGTTTCATAACGGATAACCAAGCGAACACTTTCTATGCAAAACTCTTATTATTGAAGATAACTTAAAGAAGCCAAAAGGAAGAAAAAAGAAAAACCCAACACAGTCAAATTACGCCGCACTGCTGTTTTGGTCTGAAATGCTGCACTGGCAGCCTGAGGCAGGACGTGTGCACTGCAAGCAAACCCTTCACCTTCCCTATAGGGGTAAAAAAAACAAACTGCTACTTTTGCAAAAACGAAGAAAGAAAAAAAGAAAAAAAAAAAAAGGATG
This sequence comes from Ameiurus melas, assembly GCA_012411365.1. Lineage (NCBI taxonomy): Eukaryota > Metazoa > Chordata > Actinopteri > Siluriformes > Ictaluridae > Ameiurus > Ameiurus melas. Next base: position 2,509,120 of record CM022765.1, on the reverse strand, counting down.
CTTGAGTCCATGCACCAGGCTTGATGATGTACACAATGCACCACTCTCAGCAGCTGCCGAGAAAAGAGGATGGAGGAAAGGAGGTGGGGTGGGGGGGTGGGTGGGGGTGGACTTGCAGTTTTTGCCTCACAACAATAAAGTGCTCAGTCAGCATTCCATCACACGCTCGGACATGCACGCTCAAAAACACACGCGCTCCGAATTAAAAGCCCGTTACTTATTTCCAATCAGAATCTGAATCTTCTGAAGATTCAAATCCATTTATTCCAAACACTTGAATCCCGACCGACCGATCAGACTGAACGGCACACACTCTCACAGCCAGAAAGCTAAGACGCACAAGGAATCCAAAAAAACGGTCCAGGATGCGAGTCTGGCGGTATGTCCAAAAGAAAAAATCCTCCTGGCGCCCCCCATCCCTGATCCTACAACCGGGTCTGACTCACCTGGCCGTCAGCTGCCTGGTTTCGAGCGCGAGTCTCCAAGTCGTGGCATGCGCTCTCCGCTTCCTCGTTCACGTAGTACACCAAGCGTGACGGGTACGTGATGGCCACGTCCTCGTCCTGTCCGCTCGTAGCGTTCCCGTCGCTCTTCGACCCCGGTGCTGCCGTCGCATCGTGCCACAGCGTCGCGGACCCTCGCTCATCGACAACCTCGTTCTCCACGGAAACTGTGCAGGAAACAACACGCGGTTGGTTACTTCGGAGCCGGAATCCTCTCGGTTACACGTCAACGTGGCCTACAAAAGCGGTACTGCGTGCAGTGTGCCCTACACGGACCACGGGTTACACGGGAACAGAAGTCCAACGTGGATTAAAGGGACTCGAGTTCATTTAGAAAGAAAGAGAGAAATAAAAATCCAGCGTCTCACTGATTTTTGTTTTTCCTCCAACTTCTCTAGTAACGTCGTGGTGGCTGAGAGGGCATAATACAAGATGATCCGATCAGGATTCTCTTGCAGGCACTCGGATTGTAGATTGTATATCAGACCCATTGCTTTTGCTGGTGTTTGCCAGCGTTATGCAGAGGCCCATGTTTTACCTAGAGACCGACTGATTCAAGCTCACACGCTATAAACACAACTAAGTAGGCTGCTTATAGAGGCTTATTGCACACCCAGGAGGAGCAGGACATCCTACCGCGGCGCACGCATTATTCCCTATACATTGCGGTCAGACACGCACGCGCACCTGGTTTATTATAAGACTCGGGTGCAAGTATGAATCAGAAGACAGGTAACATGCTGCCATATTTGATGCAGGTGAACAGTACGTACCCAGTGAGGCGGAGGAGAACGAAGGCAGCAGTGCGATTAAGACGCTAGCGAGCAGACTCGGATGGAATATCAGACGCATGATTCATATTTGAAGACCTTTCAAAAATGACATCGGCGCATCAGACCGCAACGGTGATCCTGGCCCATGGTCGCGCGAGCGATGCAGACGGGAAGAACACGGAGGGAGGTGGGGGGGTAGGGGGAGGGAGGGAAATGGAAGGAAGGAAGGAAGGAATGGAAGGATGGACAGTAGCGGCGGATGAGGATCAGGAAAGCCGACGGGGAAAGAAGGTTGGTAAGGATGGAAGGCGGTGGCCAAGCAGCGCATACATCAGGAGAAACACTGCGCATGCGCACTGCATCCAGCTCGCTCTCTCGCCAACATCCGACGAACACCATTGGCGCACAGAGAAAACCCTCTTCTCTAATCACAGCGCACACACACACCATTGTAATATTTCTGGAGTGGAGAAGTAGGCCATTAGGTGAAAGGCTACCTGGCAGTCACATTTAGGCCTGTCACTTTCATATTATTCAAAGAAATCATGATGGGGAGGAAATAACATCCGCAGTGCTTCATAAGGCCAGTTCCACTGGTGGGGAAGGACACTCAGAGACGTGGAAAGGGCAAAGAAAGACAATGCAAAAGATATATACATTTATATCATAAACTTTAATGTGCAATCATTATTAAATATTTAACCGCTGGACAAAAATATTCATTAAAAACAAAAAACAAAAAACTTTTTTAAAAATATTCCCTTTGAACGTTAAAAAAAAAAAGAAGAAAAAGAAAAAAGAGAGAGAGAGAGAGAGAGAGAGAGAGAGGTTGATTTGATTAGAAAACAAGAAATACAGATACATGAATTCCACCTAGAAATCCAGCTGTGCAAAACGATAACGATTGATAGACAGAGAACGAATTTTGCTCGTCGCCTACACGTCTCTTCCTCGCAGCACTGAAAAGAGGTTAAGCTAAAATGCTGGCTTTTAATTGAACGTCATGCCTGTTGTAGAGCAGGCTTAACAGCACCGAACCAAATTGGGTACGCTGTGAAGTTGTGAGTCCAGGTGATACAGTGAGGGGGGGGGGGGGGCAGACGCTTATGATCTGGGTGAAGCCCTGGTGGAGTTTTTGTTCCGGGTGGACATTCTGCATCCTGAAGCAGCACGGGTGTTGACCTTACGCTGGAGAACAGTCCTAGACTTTGCCCTGGCTTCGGCTGACTTCCGCTTGGTCCTGTAAGGAGGTGAGGACGGTTTCTTTGCAGGAGTCAGAGCTTTTTTTGCGACGCTCTGCCCTGCTTTGCGGCGTCTGCTTGCTGGTTGGTCCACGGTTGCCTGTGCGTGGTCCGCTTTTGGCTTAGTCCCTGGAACCTTAAGAGAACTGTCTGTATGGGAAGGAGGTTTTGCTCTCAACGAGCTGCCTGTGTGGGACGCCGAGGACCTTATCTGTCCAAGGAGGAAACAGCTGCTGCTGGACATGGAGGATCGGCTGAACAGGCCCTTCCTGCTGGAAACAGAAGAGCCGGGCTCAGAGGGGCCGCCACTGTCCAGCCACGAGCCAGAGGTAGAAGCACAAAGGTCTGCCATACTACTCTCACCCCGACACTTTCTAGAGCCTCGAGGTGATCGTCCCTGCGCTGAACCATGGAGTTCCTTGTTGATGTCTGGACTGAGGCTACGGAATAACTGTCGAACATGGGAGAAAGACTTTGTACTAGAGGTTGACGGCATCCCTCTAGGCGGAGTCTTAAGTATTCTGTTGGTCAGGGGGTCATAATACTTGAGAGGAGTCTTTTTGTATTTGTATTTAAGCGTACATTCCGCATCACTCGATTTCCGCTTTCTACCCACTCTTTTAGCTGGAGTGGGCTTAAAGGAACCCTGTCCACCGTCTGGGGAGGAAAGAACGTAAACCACAGTTTTAGGCTGTAGAGGACTCATAATCTTACAATAAGATGCAGGGAGCTTGAGTGCACACATTCTTGTTTTCATGTCTGGTGTCCTCTCAGGACTCGGGTCCTTCTGAGTCTCACAGATACTGAGCAAGGTGGCAGTTTCTGGTAATGTTCTTCTTCGCACTACAGGGCAGTTCAAGGGTGCAGTTTGTGTTGCGTGGCTCACCTTCACCACTTGACAGCGTGATGCCATCCGGTAAATTCGACGCCTAGTCTTCCTAAACACAGGTAGGGGTTTTGAGTCCTCCTCGTGATGCTCGAGAAGAGGCAAAACATCTTTACGGTCAAAATCAGCCACGTTTTCCTCTTGATTCGTCCGCTTTTTATCTTTCCTGTGGTGCTTTGACTCGCTGTCAAAATAGCAACGAAAGCGGCCCTGTCGGAACTCCCTCACCAGGCATTCTATCTTTAAGTCATCCTCATACCTTACTTGTGCCCACGTCTTTCCCACAAAAGATGGTGGTATGTGAGGAAGATCCGGAATGATCTCTTCAGAATCGTTCTCTTTAGCTTCCCCAGGCTCCATCTTCTGACTTTCTAACACAGTATTCAGAGCTGTGTCCAGCTGGTCTTTGTACCCTTGGTCCTCAAGGTTTATATGTACCTGCGTAAGGCATGCGAGACGTTTATCCTCGGTTGTGGTTTTTTGCAAAGCTGCCTGAAAGGTGTTGTCCCATTCATCGCTGTCTTTAGACTCAGTGGACTGCAAGCTCAGGTGGAAAACACTTCCCTCCTCCTGGTTGGGTTTAGGACTGCGACCATAGCAGTGCCGCTCGATAACCTCTTCGATTACCTCACGTATTTGGTCGGACTTTTCGCTGAACGCCCGTTCCCTGTGTAGCCCCTTCCAGAGTGGTAGCACTGCAGTCCTAGCTAGCTGCAAGTGCCCATACTGGGCTTTTGAGGTAATGCACTTTGTGACTGGTGATGTAGGGGTGCCTGGGCTTGAATCGTTCTCTTCTCGGTGTCGATTTGTTTTTCTGTGTGCTTTCCTGTGCTGGAAATTCTGGGATCCAGGAGTCTGTGAGCTACAAGTCTGTTGGATTTGTGAAGGTACTGTTCGTGGCAACAGTTTTGATGTGTGTTGTTTGTCTCTACCAGATTCGCTACTAGTCCTATGTAAGAACCCCTGTGTGGGGGAATACCTTTCAGGGAATGGGGGTTCAACTTTCATTTGGACTGTTTTAAGGCTGGTTTGTGCACTTGTTTCTATCGCAATACCCAATGGCACAGCTACAGAAGTGCTTGCTTGTTCTTGACTCATACTACATGTGGTGGTGGGTTCGACTTTCACCATCTGACAGGATTCTTCATCAGAGCTGAGCATTTCCTCTCTGGTCCCAACAGAGAGCCCGTTGTCCTCTGATCTACAGTACAAGTCTGATAATACTTCTCTTGGAACCGGTAACGTACTCAGGCAAGGTAAGTCAGCATGGGAAGGACTAAACAGATAGAAAAATGTCAAATGAACAGTGTAAAATTAGTGTTCTTGAAGATCGCAATATTTATTAAGACAAATGGTATAAAACTAGTATAAGACGTTAATTACAAAGACATTAAGATTATGAACGAATGCCGAGAAACCAAAAAGTATGCCTTATACAATATATCTCACCAGGCAAAACTAACCTCATGAAGAGAACTAAGAAACGATAACTTAAATATCATACACGAAAACGACTGTCTAGTTCTTTCAACAAAGTAAGCTTGAGAACGCATTTTAGATTTTTCAAATGAGCAATTCCATGCGAATATTAATCCTGAAAGCTGTGAGGACACTTTTAAACTGACACCAAGTCTACATTCAGCTTTATTCATTCTAAAGATTTTTTTTTTTTTTTTTTTTTACATTTTTTACTGTAGCTGTTTGAGACTGCAATTAATCACATAATCATATATGGTTTATAATCAACAGAATTTATGAAAGTGTAGAATCTCCATAAAGAATTAGCCTTGAATGCAGAAAAACAAACAAACAAATAAATAAATGAAAAATATTGTTTGATGGTTTCAAGGAAACATCACATGTACGGTGGCACAGATTCCATTTAGCCATTTCCGATACTAGGAAATGGTATTTTTCTTTTCCATTACGGAAACCTGGCGTATCACTAGATGATGATACCCATTCAATACTGTTTTCTTTGAAAACTACTAAGCTTTCAAATGTTTTCTTTTTACTGTAGCACTTCACAGTTAAACGGCATCTTTATCGGACTGGAAAACATCAAATCCGCCCCGAGTTTCATACAGCTCACCCATAACGCTGAAATTAAACAGTTTTGAATTTTGAAGGAGTTGTTAGGCACACCGTGTGTCGTTGTAGCCATGAGGATGGTGATGAAGCACGTCCTGGAGGAATCTCTCCAGCAGGCTTCCAGAGGACACATTTGTCCTCGCTGCTCGTAAAACCACTTCTCTGTGCCGGGTGCTCTGGATGTGCTACAGAGTTCCACAAAGGAAGATGGTAGGTTAGTTTCAATGTACATTTAAAGAACTACTAAGAACATAGCTACAAAGCAACATAGTCTTAACGCTGCTGTAAGTTATAACTTACACCCACACCCCGTAGAACGTAGCAAGCCTTGCAGTAATAACCCTAGTCTCTAGCAAGTCTAGTGGTAGTAAAACATGTTTCCTAAGTTTTAGCCTAGCCTTAATTATAGATCTACTACAGCGCTGTCTACAACATGGTGGTGAGTTTCAGTTACGCGGATGTGGGTGGTCTATACAGTACACGGACATAATTCTTCTTTGCTGCTTTTTTAGCTAGTTGTAAAGCAGTATTCTTTCTGTATCGATTTCCCTCATCCTAAACGAGTGTTTTGAATGATTAAATACACCACGCAGTCACTTCCATGTAGTGACAGGATGGTGGGGTCTCAACGAGGCCGCATTTATTCAAAAGTATACATCACAGATTATGTTCAAACCATTACGATTCCTGTAATGTTCCACGTTCGGCATATTCAGATGCATACGGAGTTTGCAGCTGCTTGTTAATTTACGTCAATATGGTTTCTTAATAAAATACCATTAAGAACCCCACACATTAGAACAAGCGCCAATCCATATAAAGTTGAAATATAAGAGATTCATATTTTCAAGAGAAAATTCAAGAGATTTTCTGTGTGCCACTTTATTATAAAGAACAATATACTGTGCGTATATACATATATATATATATATATATATATATATATATATATATATATATATATATATATATATATATATATCTCCCCTCAATTAGAGTGACACTAGCCAGTTGTGAGTGTCTGCATGGTCTTGTATGCGGAAGAGGACGGACACTGCTTTAGTCAGGGTGTGTTACGCTGCCATGTGATGCAGCAGGAGCAGCAGTTTGAAAAGATGTGGCTGGCTGGCTTTACGTGTCTCGGAGGAAGCACGAGTTAGCCTTCACCCTCCCTACTTGGTGGTTAAAGGCAACACGACACAGTAGAGAAGAACGAGGTCATATACCTGCTCTATGCTGTTATACACGACCTGACAGTAGCTGCAGAAGCCCTGTCGCTGTGAAGGGTTTGAGGGACCAGCGACAGGCTGTTCCAAGCTGCTGGGCCTATGTTGTCAAGAGAACATAAAATGAACAAATTCTTAACCTTAAACATGACCAGTGCACACTACGCTAAAATTATGAACGGTTCGTGATTTAAAAAAAAACAAAACAACAACTTCTAAGTACAACCGGTAACCACTGTAAACCTGGCGAGTGTTGCATGCGTTCCTACTGTGACCGTTTGCAGGATATTATCCCTTCCTGTTAAAGCATGTAGTTCTTGGCCATGTTGAATGGCAAAACGGCTCGTTAAATTACGTCTAGGGTCAACGGCAACCAGAAACCAAATAGGTCTTTGTTTTGTTTATCGTGTGATCACACAAACTCACCTGCTGGCCATGTTGGTGTGTTCCCTATCTGCATCTACAAATGAAAATTATAATGTTAAAAATTAATAATAATATTTAACCTGCATCCAAGCATTTTCCTTACTGATTGGAGATCTGGAAAAACCCCTCAGATGTCACTGCAGCATAAAGAAAACAAACAAAAAAAAAAACCCCCACAACAACCACTTTTCACTTCTGGAGGTAAATATCCATCCATCCATTTTCTATACCGCTTACTCCTTTTCAGGGTCATGGGGGAACCTGGAGCCTATCCCAGGGAGCATCGGGCACAAGGCGGGGTACACACTGGACAGGGTGCATTATCACATACACACACACACACACACACACACACCCATTCATAAACTACGGACACTTTAGACACGCCAATCAGCCTACCGTGCATGTCTTTGGACTGGGGGAGGAATCGAACGGCGGGAATCGAACCCCGGACCCAGGAGGCGTGAGGCAAATCTTGTACGCTTGTAGTTTTCACAATTATATATAGTAGCAAATGTCAACGAATTCGTCATGTGAAGGGTTTTCCCAGGCCACCGAACAAACGAAATAAATGTTGACATAAAACCAGACAAAGTGGAAGAAATCGTTATCGTTCATACTTCCAGCAGTGGGTGTGGGTCCTTCCTCCAGAGGCATATCACTGTCTGGAAACACCAACAGTTAAGCGTTCTCTGTGACAGAACGTGAAAAAGGCCTAAAGGAAAGCAAAAGCAGGGCGGGGTGACGATGATCCGGGATACTCACCTCAGGAGGAGAGGCGGGGAACTTCACGGGGATTTCAAATCACATAACTGCACATAAACAACACGTCAAGATACCAGGGAACACTGCGATCGCTTAAAGCTCGCATCTGAAAGGAAGGAACACGGACACAAGAGCGACCGTAAGGACATTTCGGGGCTTTCGCATTTCTCAGCAGACTTTCTCAAATGAGTGGTTGGCTCAGGGTTTCTGAAGGTCAGGAGGTCAAGCGTCAGCACCGCCAAACGTGCCACTGTTGGGCCCTTGAGCGAGGCCCCTAATCCTCAACTGCTCAGCTGTATAAATGAGATATCCAAGTCGTTTTATATAAGGGGTCTGCCAAATGCCATGAATGTAAATGTAAATAAAGCAAACAGAACAGTCTTTATTGAATGAACACATTTCGCACAACTTTATGAAAATTCGACTTTCTTGCCCCCCCCCCCAACTTCCGAAAAAAGTATTCCCATTGTTTGGGAACATTTGGCGTCTTGTAAACAATTTAACACGCTGTAGAAATCCAGTTTGGTCAACTTGTTCGGCCACACAAACACTAAGAGTGTGTGTGTGTGTGTGCGTGTGTGTGTGTGGGGGGGGGTGTCAGCTCGGTTAACCAGCTAACTAACCTTGGCCTGCGCGCGCGCTTCCACCCGAATACCGCGTCCTATATATGTATATATAGTGCACCATGTAGGGTGCGCGAGCCCGCTGGTTACACTCCCGCTGTAGTGCGCCTGGATAGGTCGAGACGAGCCAATTGGGACGCAGACATGGTCCAGCTCGAATCAACTGAAAGACCAGTCTGGTTAGCTAGACAGATCTTAAACACATCCATCTCCCTGCTTACGGCAACAAATATATAATCATATATAATCAGTTTAAAAACAAAACACGGTACTAAGAACACAAACAGATGTTTCAGTCAGATTAGCTACTAGCAAGCTACTGGCAGGTAGCACGACAAGTCTAGCGATTTATTCGTTTTGGGGAATTCGACATGCGGCCACACGGAGCAATGACATGAGTTATTTAAACCGTGCATGAAGAAAATAATAATAATTAAAAAAAATAGAATAGTTGTAAACATATTAACGCGAGTTCTGTACTCGCTTTCACCTGATTGAAAACGCTACTTTCAGATCCCATCGGCATCCGTATTTGGCGCAGCTCCTTCCGGGGCGTGACGTCAATAGAAAGCGCGGGAACCCGCCTTGCTCCTCACAGGATTGAACCACAGAATCAAACGTTTACTCGATTCAAATGGGCCATGAAAAGGGGATTTCCGAGCCTGGTACCACATCCTTAGAACCTTCCATTTGTATTCCATGTCCTAGGAGGCCTGAGTACTCGGTCAGTTCCTATTGACCCCATTAAACAAACAGGGGTACTACCATTTCACCAGAAACACCAGGCAAGAAAACCCCTCCCTTCAATGTATGGGCCATATTTTAACCACACACACACATATTTAACATAAATAAAAGTGCTGTAAATATTTTCCTGCCCTGCGGAAATATCCAGTTTAGTTTACCACAGTACCAGCCGCCATGTACGCAGGGCGGGCTGGTCAAACTGGTTCAGGGAAAGTTCTGAAAAATCACTACTGCTTCTAGCACATCATAGACGAGTCATTTTAAAGGTAGAAGAACAGCAAGGAAATGAGAACGTTTCAATCATATTGATCGAGTTATGAAAAGTACAAGGAAGCTGGTAAAGGAAGACCATCAGCTTAACCAGCCCATCCTGTGCTTTGGGCATTTTCAGACAGAGCTGGATTGATTGGAAAAAAAAAAAATTAAAAAAAAGAAACCCACAAAGAAACACAAATTTGAAGTGCTATTTTATTGTGCGAGACATTTCACGGAGGTTTTAAATCTTGTTGAAAGCTGCGACGTCCATGGACTGTACGTAGTCTTCAAAAGCAGTGATCAGCTCTTCCAGCTGATCGGTTCCGACTTTGTCGTCTTCGACCACGCACGCAATCTGCAGCTTCTTAATGCCATAGCCGACCGGCACAAATTTGGCTGTGAGGCAATAATAAAAGAGTTATTCAGAACAGGTTCGCAGGCATGAACATTACTTGTAAGACAGGGGTTCCTGGAGTACCCTGGTCCTGTACATTTTAAACGGTTCCCCAGCTTTAATACATGGAGTTTGTCTCAGGAACGATTGGTAATCAGTCCCTTCAGGATTTCACAGTTGTTTGTGGTCATGGCCAAAAATACTCAAATTTGCATTACGATTTTGAGAAGAGCCACTACAATTCGCAGAGAATTACTTTAATTGTCAAAACCGTAAATGCACGGTCTTTCACAGTCATGTGCAGCTGATGGGTCTCATTTACCAACAAACATGTAGAGAAGTGGGCTTTGACTGAATGTGCAGTTTGCTTGATTTTGCCATTGCAAAAAATCTCAAAATCCTGGAGGGACCGAGTAGTTGAGTCAGGTGTGTTGTGGTCAGGGAAAACACTAAAACATGCAAGTCTGGGACACGGTTGGGAACCTGTATTGTAAGTAATGCATGTAATGCTATTAAAAAGGAAACAAGATAGCTTTTCATTGACCAGTTTAGCAAAAATCCAAATTAAAAAACAGCAGACTTACACTGGCCCCAAACCAGACCATCCAACTCAATGCTGCGAACACACTCCTCAAGCTTAGACATATCCGTTTCATCATCCCAAGGCTTCACGTCCAGAAGGATGGAGGACTTGGCGATAAGGGCGGGCTCTGCAGGAGCATTATTAAAAAAAAAAAATTATATAAAAAAAAAAAAGTCAGACATGGAAAAACCATACTCACAGAGCAGCAACACAGACAAGTAGGAAACTGGCTAGAATTCAGGTAGGAATATGAGGATCCATCATTCCATGCATCAGCCGAAAGATGGTGATAAGGTGATCATCATTACACTAGCCAGCCAAAAATGATTCAGTCAGGGAACCGTTTGAGATCTCCGATGTTAAAATGCAGCTATAAAACGATCAGACGGAATCTGTAATGCACAATAAAGTGAGCACAAAACACGTACTTTTAGACTTCTTTTCATTGTAGGCTGCTAGTCTCTCCTCCTTGATCCTCTTTGTCTCCTCATCCTACGAAGGTCAGGGGGTGGGTGGAGGGGCATTAGTTCATTTTTCACATTAGTGGGAAAAAAACATTAGTTCACTCTGGAGGTCTAAACCGACCATTTCTACAAAGACTGGTAATCAGGTATGAAAAGCTTCATCACAACATCAGCCGAAAGATGGTGAGAAAATAACTCATCACGCAACCAGCAGAAGAGCTTAAATGCCATCAAACGGACCTCTTCTTCATCGGAACCGAACAGATCGATGTCGTCATCCTCCTCCTCTTCTTTCGCAGGAGCTGCGCCACTGGTCGTGTCCTCCACACCAGCAGGACCGTACTGACCCAGTGGCTTCTTCACTCCAGGGAGGCTGAAAGAGTCAAACAAGGCAGAGTAAGTTCTACATTCATGCACATGGGTACACAAGGAGGCAACTGCGTCCCAGGTACATCAGTGTTTAAATGATTGTGCATCATCTACTCAGGCGAAAGATGGTGAGAAACTCATCACAAACCAGGGACGATTCTAGCCGTAATTCATTGTGCCATGAAACAGTAATAGATACCTGGCCTTCTCTTTCTGGTAAGACTTGATATGGTTGAACCAGCGAAGAGCATGGCACAGGTCTGTAGGTGGCGCACCAGACAGCGCATCAAATACAGCGACATCGGCCTGGGATGGTACGTAGCTACAAGACAAAAAGCAATAGTGACTGATTAGTACAATCAACACATCTCGCCAAACGTCTGTGGTGCTGTACTTTCATATTAATTAGAAGCAAAAGAAAAATTGGTTTTGGGAAGCTCTCCTTTGATGGTGATTCCACTGAATAAAGCTTGGGCTGTCAGAACCTTCAACCATGGGTAGTCTAGGATTAACAAATTATGCAGTTGATCATCTACGTCATGTATTTATAGCAGTACGGAGGTGCGAGTTATACTTGCTTAACGATATAACATGCATTAGACGATATATGGCATGGCTGTGACAAGACACATATGCATACAATTGAGTAAAAGAATAAGAAATTGTGAATTACAAGCTCATGTACAAGCGGCAGAAGGAAGATAAGGGGAGGCGCTTATATACACGGTTTTACGGTACCGGCCAGCCGGTACCATGTTTTGATTGAGCTATATAGAATAGTTTATTAGCTCGTCAATTTCTACACGTTACATTATAAATAGAAATATCCATCAAATAGAATCTGCGGGGGTTTTTTTTTTTTTAAACGAGAACAGGCTCCCCCCAATCCCCAAGCCTGCGTTTGTCGTAAAACCCCGAATATACGCGCATACGAGTTTTGCACGGCGGCGCAGGCAGAGGCCTGTTAGCCAGTGCGCTAACGGATAACCAAAGCAGGATCAAAACGCGTTTAAAATGACTCACCCCTCGATATAGCTCTTATCTGCCAAAAAGTCATTTAAGACTTTAAGGCCTGCGGGAGTTTTCAGATCACCAAAGCCCATTGTTGAAAGACTCTGTGAAGACCACGTGGACACAGGACAGCACGGCGGCTTGGAGGACGAGCGAAGGAACGAGAAAGGAACACGTAAAAGCCTTTATACCGGTTGACGCCATGACCCCTCCCCCTTTTCCTTTTGTCTCATACACGTTACACTTTTCTAACTTTTAAAAACGTCCAAATGATCTTAACTAAGCAAAAATGTCATTTTCTTTTCCTCTCAAAGGTCACATGGTGCTCAGAATTAAACTCGAAACACATGGACTGGTGAACTAATATTTATCGTGAACTTTTACAACACATACAAATAAAAAAACATCACTGAGGAATTATCCACCACCCCGCGTTAACATCAAGTTATAAAATGTATTTTATTTGCATTTTGAAGAGAAAGCAAATCAACGGAAGTGACGCGTTTGGTCAGAGTTCAAACCAGCAGCTCATAATTAATCGTTTTTAGGAAACAGTTATTATTTATATAACTGTTAGTCATTATTTTAATCCAGATTGTAACTACATGTGTTTTTACTTTTAAAGTAAAATAATCAATTTCCGTCTTCACGAAAGGCGTATTTTATTTTTCATCCCACCTGTAGTGGATAAAACCTGTTAGGATTGGCTGTTCAGTCCAACAAAAAAACGCAATCCACCAATGAAATACTATTACCGTCATCGGCGGCGGACTGTGAGCGTGAAGGACTATCCAATCATCGCGCCTGATACTGGAGTCGACAGAATACAGGTGGGAAGCGTATTACATTGAAAGCTCCTTCATAAGTGAATGTATTACGGGTGCGCTGTTCTGGTCCAGAAGGCCAAATAGCGTCAAGGTAAGAACCCCGATGTGATTTCGCGGTACCGCTGGCTCAGATATCATACAGAGAAACTTCAGGCGGGCTTTTGCGAGGGTGACGTGTGTAAAGGGCGAGACGTTCTGTCTGCCCTTGGTGTGACCAGCGGGTAGCTTCTTAGCGCTAGCTCTGCTAAACGTGCAAAACGTCAACACAGACCGACAGACACGACTGGAAATGTTCGTTTTAGACCAGAGTTGAGGTTTAAAACGCACATCTGGTTCTCTTCCACTTGTCTAGAGGGGAATCTCTCCATCATTGTGCAGCCAGCGATTGAAGCACAATCCAGCTCTCTGAAGATCAGCTTCATGATTTCAAATCTGTACAATAACCTCTTCTCTTCTCTTCTAGAAATGTCCTAAGTTGATAGACCGAATTGTTTTGTTGAGTTCATGAGGTGTTAAATCAAACATTGTATTCAAGTAACCTGGCAACCCAGCTGATCATTACAGGAAGTTCATCATCATCATCATCTTCATCATTCTTATTATTATGTTGGATTTCCACAACTGACTAGAAAAGTAACACAGACCTCAGTTCGAAGGAGAAGCAGGAATAAGAGATCCTAATCACCTTCAGAAGCTTTATTTTAATACAATTATAAAATACAAATAAAACCTTTTTTTTTTACTCCTACAATTCACTCTTCTTATAGTTTCTGTTCCTTGTTAATAAGGGAACTTCGACGAAACTTTAATACCTTGTTTTCTTCCGTTACTTTCATCACAAGGGGGCACAAACTTTTGGATCGCACTTGCTGTAGATACAAAAGATGCATTATAATCTTTTTATTATTTTTTTTTTTTTTTACGGCTAGGAGGTACATTTCTTCTTTCTGCCAGAAGGTTTTACGCTGCATCTGGTTGAGACGAGAGCTGTAGGTTGGATCTGGGATCCTGCGGAGCGCGACAACAACCGAACAAAAAGTCATGCGTGTAGAAGGTTTTTACGAGCTGGTTGCAGTGAACAAATCAAACAAAAGGAACTCGAATAGTTCAACACGACGAATGCTTCAAGTGGTTTCCACAAATTCAACCCAAATTTCTCCAGTCTCAAAATGATTCAACCCCCCCAGTACTTAGTAGAGCACCTTTTGCTGTTATGACCTGCTGCAAATGAGATGTTTAGCCAGACATCAGTTTCTGGCAGCATCCCTGTCGAATCTTAACCCGTTCCTCATGAGCAATGGTCTCCAGTTCAGTAATATTCTTCCAGGATTTCTTCTGCAACCAAGCCTTGGTTGGAATTTGAGGTATGCTTGGGATCATTGTCCTGTTGGAAGGTTCAGTGACACTCGATCTTCAGCTTCCTCACAGACAGCATGATGTTTTCTCCAAGGATTTCCTGATACTTCAATGAATCCATCTCGCCTTCCACACGCTGCAGGTTTCCAGTGCCAGAGGATGCAAAGCAGCCGCAGAGCATCACCGAGCCTCCACCATGCTCGACTGGACAGAGAGTTCTTTAATTACTAGACGTCCAGGTAGTCGTCTAGTAATTACAGTAATTTCGACATGGTGTGAACGCAGCCATACTAACACACCATGTAACGGAAGAGAACCTTGTCGCCTAGTTACGTACAACGTCACAGTAAACAAACTCCTTTTTGTATTTCAGCTTTTCTTCATTCATTATATAATTTCTACCATTTAATTCATCATTCCCATGATTTATTTTTCCACATTTCATTTCACCTCTCTAAAACGCGTCCCCGACGTCACACTCCTCCGCCATGTATGCAGGTTGAATTGGGTGAAGCAAACCATCACAAAACTCCTCCTCCTCCTCCACACAAGGAATTGTGGGAAATTTTATCTGAAAGTGTCCTTGGAGTGACGCTTCAAAAATCTATTGGAAATAGTCGACCATCGAGGTACCTTTTGGGACACTCATTTCAAGATACTTCCTAGGACTTGGGACCCACTGATTCTCATCTCGAGTGCTATTTAGGGTGGATATTAGGCGAATTGAGACGCAGCACACATTCATTAACGCACGTTTACAGCGTTCATTCATTCACTCTTCGTAACTGCTTGGTCAGGGTCTCGGTGGATTACACTAGACTGCAAGTTTACATTTTGGGAAATAGAACCAACAATATTTACTTGAGCACATCGCAGGCAGTTACAAACAAATAGAACAAAAAAAAAAGTTTAGGGTTTAAATCACAATGCAGATAATAGTGTTACTACATTTTAGGGCTGCAACTAACGATTACTTTGATAATCAATTAATCTGTGGATTTATTTCTTCGATTAATCGATTAGTTGGATTAAAAGGCCAAGTTTTATTTTCTGTATTATTATTTTTTTTTAAACGTTATGTCACATTCTGCCCGACGTTGTCCTTCAAACATCGTGTAAATTGAAGGCTATGAAAAAGGGATTAAATGTATCTATGTGGGTTATGCTATGCATTGTGCAAAGGATTAAAAAATATATATATATTATTATCATTATTATATTTTAAAAACAATTACATGTTCTAACCGCATTACAGTTTCTGATCTCAAAAACACTTGCGTTTGTTTCTAAATATGGTTCTATATTGCATCAAACAACATATTTGATCGAAATGAATATTTTATATTTTAATATTTTAATCCACAGTGATGTCACCGACCCGACTAATCCATAATGAAATTCGTTGTCGAGTATTTTACTCATCAATTATTATCGATTCGTTGTTGCAGCCCTAATTACATTCCAAATGTGTACTACTATACATGCTGATGATTTTTTTTTATTCTTTCTCGACAGCGTCATGTTGCGTTTGCCAGCAGTCGGTCGGGCCCTGGCTGGGGCAGCCCACTGTAAAGGGAACCTCACCACCTCTAGCAAAGGTAAAACTTCACACATCTCTGAGAACATGCACCAAGTCTGTGGGTGTTTTTTTTTCTTTCTTCGAGATGAGATTAAAGGTTGAAAAATAAATTGAACATTTTACTTCAGACCGATCTGGGCCGATTTTACTGCAGACCGATTTTTCCACATTCTCTTTAAAGCTGACACAGAACAGAAGCACTTCATTGTTGCGAGCTGAATTATGTCGTGCTTTTGTTGATCACAGTAAGGACATCAGTCCGGGCCTCGAGTAACCTGGTCGAGGTGTTTGTTGATGGCAAGCCTGTGATGGTGGAACCCGGGACGACCGTACTTCAGGTGAGAAGCATCGCTGACCTGTAGCGTTCATTGACGAGCGTTAGTTGGCCATTTCACGCTTGAACATTTAATAGGCGACCTGAAACGTCTTAAACCGCTCATTGTTTTCACTCAGGCCTGTGAGAAAGTTGGAGTGCAGATTCCTCGTTTCTGTTACCACGAGCGTCTGTCTGTGGCAGGAAACTGCCGTATGTGTTTGGTGGAGATCGAACGAGCACCAAAGGTATCATTTTCTCTCAACTCTAACAGGTGTGTGTGTGTGTGTGTGTGTGTGTGTGAATTTTTTTTAATTTATTTATTTATATACAGTGGCAAGAAAAAGTATGTGAACCTTTTGGAACTTCATGGTTTTATGCATACATTTGTCACAAAATGTGATCTGATCTTCGTCAAAGTCAGGGGTATTGACCAATATAATGTGTCTAAAATAATAACACACAAACAATTCTGATCTTTCATGTCTTTATTGAACACGCTCATTCAACGTTCAAAATGGCAGTGGAAAAAGTAAGTGAACCCTTAGAATTAATTGGTTGACCCCCCCCTTGGCAGCAATAACCTCAACCAGGCGCTTCCTGTAGCTGTGGATCAGACCTGCACATCATTCAGGAGGAATTTGAGCCCATTCTTCCTGGCAGAACTGCTTTAGCTCGGTCATGTTCTTTGGATGTCTCGTGTGTATGTCTCTCTTCAAGTCATTCCACAGCATCTCTATTGGGTTGAGGTCTGGGCTCTGACTCGGACACTCCAAAAGATGGATTTTGTTTTTCTGAAGCCGTTCTGTTGTGGACTTGCTCCGGTGTTTTGGGTCGTTGTCCTGTTGCATCACCCAACTTCTACACAGTTTCAGCAGACGTACAGACATTGTCACATTATCCTGAAGAATTGTCTGATATACTTGGGAATTCATCTTCCCCTCAATGATTGCAAGCTGGCCCGCCCTGATGCAGCAAAGCAGGTCCAAATCATGAGGTTCCTCCACCATACTTTACAGTTGGGATGATGTTTTCATGATGATGTGCCGTGTCCTTTCTACATCAAATGTAGTGCTGTGTGGTTTTTCCAAATAGTTCAATCTTAGTTTCATCAGTCCACAGAACATTTTGCCCGTACCGCTGTGGAGTGTCAGTGTGCTCTTTTTCAAACTTCAGGCATGCAGCAATGTTCTTTTTAGTAAGCAGTGGCTTCCTTCGTGGTGTCCTGCCGTAGATACCCTGCTGGTTCAATGTTTTGTGTATTGCAGACTCATGAACAGAGATGTTAGCCAGTTCCAATGATGCCTTCAGATCTTTGGCTGTCATTCAGAGTTGTTTCTTTACCTCATTGATGAGTCTTCGTTGTGCTCTTGGTGTCATTTTGACTGGACGCCCAATTCTTGGTAGAGTCGCAACAGTCCCAAAGTGTCTCCATTTGTAGAATGTTTAAACTGTAGACTGGTGAATTTCTAACCCTGGGCGTGGCTTGATGAATAAAGGCCAATGTGTTTTAATAGATCATCACTATTACAAGAGTATTCTAGTCTTATCAGAGCAGCTCTTGTTCTAAGCACCAGGTAAAGTATGATTGTTGTAAAGATTACTTTCTTTAAAATATCCCTGTTCTTTACTTCTAGCCGGTTGCTGCATGTGCGATGCCCGTCATGAAAGGCTGGAACATACTGACGAACTCTGAAAAGACGCGAAAGGCCAGGTATTCTTTCACCTGTAGCTTTACAGCCATGTTTGCTCGTTCTTCCTGAATTATTTGACTAATTTAAATCATTTTGTTTTGTTAGAGAGGGAGTCATGGAGTTCCTTCTTGCCAATCACCCTCTTGACTGTCCTATCTGTGATCAAGGAGGAGAGTGTGACTTGCAGGTAGGAAGACTTTAATGGTCACCCCTCTCTCTTTCTCCCTCTCTCTCTCTCTCTCTCTCTCTCTTTTATTTGTATTTATTTCTCTTTTGTCGTAGTCGTGAATCTTTCCCCTAATGGTTGAAAACTGGCCTTCCGTTGTAGGATCAGTCGATGATGTTTGGCTCGGACCGAAGTCGATTCACAGAGGGGAAGAGAGCCGTGGAAGACAAAAACATCGGCCCTCTTATCAAAACCATCATGACGCGTTGTATTCAGTGCACTCGCTGTGTCCGGTAAGTGAACACCGTTTTCCAGTGTCCTACACCATTATTACTTATTTTATTCTGTTTTTTTTTTTTTTTTTGTACAAGTGGAACTTTAAAGCATCTAGATGTACTGAAATTCTGTTCTTGAGATTGATTTGATTAAACACAGCGTCTCCTTTATCAACCATTTAGTAAAATTGGGTGTAAATGTTTACATAAGCCCAATCTGGCAGGCGTTTTTTTTTACCAAAACATTTTTGACAAACGTTTCGGTATTGCTGATTGATTTGATTTTGTCTTTTCATACTCTTGTATTTTGATAAATTGGCATTACCTAGTGTGTTGATGGCACAGCTGATTTTCATTTAGTGACGCCCACAAAGCTGGTCACAGCGGATAGTAAAAATCCTTTAAAAAAAAAAAAATAATAAAAAAAACCCAACTTTTTTAGTCTAAATTTTTTAATTAATTTTAACGTCCCAATCCATCAGGTCACATGTTAAGGGTACGTGAGAAAAACAAACAAGGAGGACAGAGTTCTGATGGACAAAATTGAGCAAATGTGAGGAGACATTCAGCGGTAACTCTTAAGTGTGACCGCATTCAGTGACGTCGCATCAGCAGCTCCTCCTCTCAAATTTCTGAATTTATTATTATTATTATTTTAAATTTGACTCATGATTTAATCTATATTGTAAGCTTGGATAGGTAGTTAACTGATGTAAGCTAGGACTGGTAAGAATGCTATCATTATAGTGTGCAAGTAGTCTTAGCTGCTTTTTTACTCGTATAGATTAGGTTTACAAAGAAAATGGATTTCCGTTGCCGGACACCCGAGTGATCACGGGAATGTGGTTTGTTGCAGCTTCGCCAGTGAGATCGCCGGTGTGGAGGATCTGGGAACCACAGGACGTGGAAACAGCATGCAGATTGGCACTTACGTAGAGAAAATGTTCATGTCGGAGCTGTCCGGGAACGTGATCGACGTGTGTCCTGTTGGAGCCCTGACGTCAAAACCCTACGCTTTCACATCCCGACCCTGGGAGACGAGGTCTAAAGCCAGATTAGAAACGGAAGGCAGTTAAGAATGTTTAGTACGCCTCCTATAAAGAGCAGCACCTGGTGATTTTTTATTTCTGTTAACAGAAAGACCGAATCTATCGATGTGCTTGATGCGGTGTGTTCTAATATCGTGGTGAGCACAAGAGGTGGAGAGGTAATGAGGGTCCTGCCTCGCCTTAACGAAGACATCAACGAGGAGTGGATCTCGGACAAAACCAGGTCGGCTTTCCAACAGACTCTTGAATACGCAATTCCTCGATTCTTCTATTTAATTCTGTAAACTTTTCTAAGGAGCGTACTCCTAACTGTAACACTGGCTTGGAATCCAGTTCCCACTTTTTTTTTTAATGTTTATTTTTCAAACACTGTTCCTCCTTTCAGGTTTGCCTATGATGGACTGAAGAGGCAGCGCCTGACCCAACCCATGATCAAGGATGCCAGCGGTCAGCTGGTGCCCACTTCCTGGGAGGACGTTCTCGCACGTGTAGCTGGCGTGGTAATTATCGCGTATATACTTTGGGGAAATTTGATTTGAATCGTTTTAATGTTGCGTGCAGCGTAGGTGATTTGTCATTTAAACTATGCAGTTGTGTGTGTGTGTGTGTGTATATACTCTTGTTTTATTTAGTATTTTTCCATTACATTTTTGAATGCGTGCGAATGGATTTGCAGCTCCAGGGAGTCCAGGGCTCTGAGATTGCAGCCATTGCTGGTGGGTTGGTAGATGCAGAGTCTCTGGTAGCCTTGAAAGACCTGCTGAACAAACTGGACAGTGAAATCCTCTGCACTGAGGAGATCTTCCCTGTGGCTGGTGCTGGGTGAGTTCCTTTAGTTAATCACCAGGGATAAACTCTTGTTTCCCAACTCCGGTAGGACGCATGTTGTTATTTATGAGCCCTTTTAGGGAATATGTGAATTAATCACACTCCGATCTCTGTCCCTCACCCAGAACCGACCTGCGCTCTAATTACCTGCTGAACACCCGTATCGCTGGCATCGAAGAGTGCGATCTGCTGCTCCTGATTGGAACAAACCCACGCTATGAGGCTAGCCTGTTCAACGCTCGAATCCGCAAGAGGTGCTCGTCTGTCAGCGTAGCGCTGTTTGCGATCATTCGTTTGAATATATTTGAGTCTTTTCATTCTTAATTCAGCGCAGGCATGGGTTTAATGCAAACTCCAAAGCCATATTTTTTATTTATTTTTTTTTTTTACCTCATAACCTTTTTCCTCTTGGTGTGCCAAGACTTATGGAGCTGGACTAATGTGTAACCTTTAAAGTCACGTTTTTATCTCTTCCTAGTTGGCTCCATAACGAGTTGCAAGTCTCTTTGGTGGGTCATCAAGTGGATCTTAGCTACTCTTACAATCACCTGGGTGATTCGACTCAGGTGCTGCAGGAGATCGCTGCCGGAACGCACCCGTACTGCCAGGTGACCCCACCTTTCTTCTTACTGCCAATGCAAATGGTTTATCTGTTTTAGTGAACATCTAGTCGATCAGGGTTTTTATTGATTTATTCTAGATGAACATATTCCCTGAATTCTACCATCCATGCTGGCGCTATACCCCCTTTTTCACTGCTAAAGTGCTGACTCTGGTTCAAGCACTCGGTTAATATAAGAAACGGCCAGATCTCAACAAAATAATAACCGTTTACGCCGATCACCCTGTTCAAAAGTTTACACCCCCCGTAGGACTTATTGTATCGTGTCGCCTTCATGAGCATCACTGAACGTTTGCACCTTGTGTAATAGTCGTGTACGAGTCCCTCAGTTGTCCTCGGTGTGAAAAGATGGCTCTCGACATCATATAGCCGCTGTTGTAAAGGTATGCCGAAGGTGCTGGAAAAGTAAGGAATGTGCAGGACCTGGAGGATTTTTCTGAAGAACAGTGGGCAGTTTAACTTCTCAGGGCAAACAAGGGACTCGTGAACAACTCTCACAAGATATAAACGCAGTCGTGAAGCATCCAGGTAACAACGCAGTATTAAGAATCGACGTATGTAAACTTTTGAACTGGTTCATTTGGGTCAATTCGGTTATTATTGTGTCTTGTGGAGTTTATGTAAACATTTATCTGAAATAGCTTATTCAGGGCAGCACTAAATAAACAACAAAATGTTCCCTCATTATTTATTATTATTAACATTTTGCAGATTCTGTAAACGTATTACTAACTATAAGATTCATCCATGATGGCACTTAACCCTGATAACACTGTCTCCTGGGGTTAGGTGCTGGCCCAGGCCAAGCGGCCAGTAGTGGTGGTCGGAAGCGCTTGTCTCCAGAGGGCAGATGGTGCTGCCATCTTGAGTGCTGTATCTACAATTGCTCAGAATGCCCGTGTCAGCAGTGGGGTTGATGAGGGATGGAAGATCCTTAATGTGCTGCACAGGTTAGTCCAGTTTCATGTCTGTCTAGCTTTTTTTGTAAAGTAACTTCCTTGTGTGTGACCACCTCTGTGTCAAGTGCATGTTCAGACACTGCTGATCGATTAGATAGATCGTGCCTAGTCAGTGTATTCGCAAGATGACTGCTCATTAATATCATAATGAGGTGTCTGTGTGTCTGTAGAGTGGCCAGTCAGGTGGCAGCACTGGACCTGGGCTATAAGCCTGGTGTAGAGGCAATCAGGAAGAACCCCCCCAAAGTGCTGTTCCTGCTGGGAGCTGATGCCGGCTGTGTTACTAAAGCAGATCTGCCCAAAGGCACCTTCATCATCTATCAAGGTGAATCTTTCTAGTCTTTCACATGTTCCGTGACTGGGGCAGAGATGTCCAAAAAGACTCACCATTACAGCGAAGGGAAACAAGTATTTGCCCCCCCCCCTTTTTTTTTCTTTTGTTACTTCATATACATCCAGTCCAAATATTCACAAAGTTCTTTTGACTTTGTACTTATAAGTATGAACTAAAATTGATATATTCTTAAGCATAAACAATGTTCATGATTATGAATACTTTATTCTTTTTGTTCATAATTACAAGTACAAAGTCAAAAACCACTGTAAATTTGAAGAGGTTATATTATAGAGCAGTGGTTTTCAAAGTGGGGGCCGCTAGGGGGCGCCAGGGGCCCTCAACAATTTGGTCGGAGCCACCAAGCCTATCCCTCCGACTAGTATGTTTTCTCTTTTTCACTCTGTCAACCACACACACAATCAATTCCTAATGTAATTTAAAGATGTAATTATTAATAAAAAAAAAACGGGGAGGGGATATATTCAGAAATCTGTTTTTTTAAATGTGTTTTAAAGACATCTTGCAAAAGGGGGGCCTCGCCCTGGAAAAGTTTGGGAACCCCTGCTATAGAGGATAATTAACTGACTAAATTATACAGTTCATGTACTGTGCATTCATTGCATTCCCAGGGCAATGAGTGTCACACAGCCAACACCTCTCTCTCCTGATGCAGGTCACCATGGTGATGTAGGAGCCACCATGGCAGACGTCATCCTGCCTGGTGCAGCATACACCGAGAAGAATGGCACATACGTAAACACAGAGGGGCGTGCCCAGCAAACCAGGGTGGCGGTTACTCCACCTGGTATAGCTCGCGATGACTGGAAGATCCTTCGAGCGATCTCCGAGGTGTGTGTGCGCACATGATTTAATATACAGTGTATACTTATTAGTCTGTTGGCAGAGTCTGAACCAGAGAGAAGTAGATACTTTTGGTTTGGTTTAGTTTCACACTGCACGTAGTTTAACAAACCATAAAAAAAAAAAAAGTTGTCTGAGGGAAACAAAGATTTGCCAAGTGCAGGCAGAAATCACAAAAACTACCCAAGGACGGAGAACACGGAACCGCCACTCAATAAATCACTAGTTTGAATAAGTAACTATTTAAAAACGTACTTTATGTATCACATCTAGCATTTTTCTATTCATCATTCCATATATCCAGAACACATGGAGCTACTGCTCTGCCCTTTGGCTCAGTCTGTGCCTTGTGGCTCAGTTTAGCAGCTCATATCTACAAGAAAATGCTGCAAACAACCCAAAATACACCGTATGTTTGAATCAACCCATCTACAGGAAGTGAACCAGAGTCTAATTGCTTTCTCACTGCAATTGATTCACTATACTTTGCTTAGAACTGGAGTAAATGCACCTCATTCAGAGAGTCTTGGACTGGTTTTGGGCCACACTAGAGTGCAAATATTGTATTCTCACCTGCACAAGCGCACTGCACCAGGTGGGAAAACACGCTGGGTTTTGCCTCAAGCAGGCTAAAAAGCGCCCTTCGTGACTTTGTGAATGGCAGACGTTCCATTCCATATAAATTTAGTTTTATATTGTTTTGCCCCCCCCCCCCAATTTGTACGGTCTGTTTTGTGTGCGCTAGCTGGCCGGCGTCACTCTGCCCTACGAGACATTAGACGAGGTGAGGAACAGACTGGCAGAGGTGGCCCCCAACCTGGTGCGTTATGATGATGTAGAGGAAGCAAACTACTTCAAACAGGCCAATGAGCTTGCTCAGGTTGGTGTATTTTCTTTTCTCCCCCATTTGGTTTCTCTCCTTCATTGGGTTTGAATGTATGAGCACATTTTTTATTTTATTTTTTATCGTGTTTTTGTGAGAAACCTGTAAAATGTGCTCTTCCCTTCAGGGGTGGACCAATCATAAATCCACTTGCTAGCCCACTGGGCAAGTGAAAACTAATTAAGAAGGCTAAATGATGAGGGAATAAAAATAAATAAAATTGTAGCGTAACAATGTAAAAGTATGGTGAACAGGTTCGACAGTACAGCACAAGTATCATGTGCTATAATTACACCACCAAATTGTCACACCACCGTGAACCGCATGTTGCTTAAATAAACATACCAAACTAGGTTTATTTTTAAAATGTCACGGGTGACCCCCCCCCCCTCTCCCCCATTCTTTCTCCTGTAGCTGAATGAGAGAGGAAAAAATTGCTGGTGTCCAATACCCTATGGAGCTTACTTGTACACCAGGCAACCTCAATTTAAAAAAATAAAACACGCACACACAACTAATATCCTAGACTGCCGATTTGTCCAACCCTTCCCTTGTATTCATCATTGACTGGTATTTAGATGATCTATCTTCTCTGTTCCCAGGCTGTGAATCAGTCCCTGCTTGCAGAGCCTCTTGTTCCTCCTCAGCTTTCAGTGAAAGATTTCTACATGACCGGTAATCAGTAACTCATTTTCTAAAGTATAGTGTAGTGTAAACTTACATAGTTTATCTTAAACGTATATATATATATTTGTACTAAGATTTTATGATGGCATGTCTGCGTGTCTAATCCAACAGTTTCCTTTAATAGCACTGTGCTTGAACTATTCCCCGACCCTATTAATGTATTTTTTTCTTTTCTTTTATTATTTTCTTCATAGACTCCATCAGCAGGTCCTCGCAGACGATGGCGAAGTGCGTAAAGGCTGTGACCGAGGGAGCAGCAGCGGTAGACGAGCCTGCGATCTGTTAAAAACGGAACGAACTTTACCTTTAACGTTCGACCCTTCTATTTAAACGCCCTACACTTCGTCCACGTCTCGTCCCCGCGCCGAGATCGAGGGCGAACTGCTCTGTTATCAAAAGCTCGTAATGAATAAAGTCGTATGATGTACACTTTGTCCTCATGTACACTGTCTGCACTGGCACAAGCACACGGATTCAAAGCACGTCGAAGTTACGAGCAACTGCGACGTGGTCCGTGTTGCACGGGTTCCGTTTTACTTGTCTCCTAATGTATGTACGAGCGCTCGGTTCTCCACTTTATAATATTTCAGACGTGACTCGACTTTTATTTATTGTGGGTTTTTTTTAGTTGCAGTCAGACTGCCTGAAGAGAAATCTGCATTACTTGGCGTAATATAAAGGTTGATCTAGGGGGCATCCTCTCTTCCACTTTCCTTCCATGTTGAAGTGTGCACTTGCTTTAATGACTCGGACTTCATTTTTATTATCTATACTAGTACGATGGTGGAGTATGTTCTGGGACAGTGTTGTCATGGTTACTTGAGATTTGCGTCGCGTTGGCTTTAAAGTCAAGTTCAAGGATTTGACTTCAAGGCTGAATGAGACGTGCGTGAGGAGGAGGATGAGGAGGAGGCTGCCGGGGAAGACTTGAGGGGGAGATCCCGTTCAAGTTTTAAAACCAATGACAAGGGAAGTGACCGCGAGTAGAAGTTAACGTGTGTGCACACTCCTAACCCCATCACCCTCCAGCCTTCATTCAGGTCTCAGCTCTGGGGAATGAAGTGGCTTTAAAAAAGAAAAGCCGAACACACAAAGTTGAATTCCAAAATGGTTGCGGAGGTTGTTGTTGCACCGCCGCCTGTTGTCATGTCCCCCCGGTGCCTGTAGTAGTGCTGTAAGAAGCCTCCATCTAGCGAGCCAACCAACACCCTGTGCTCCATGTATACGCGCACTTTTAATCAAAATAACCGACATCCAAACGCGAGCGCCTTTCGCCCGACGGTGCGTGCGAGAACGCAATCAGGACCATCGCCGGATATCCGCGGAGAATACGCCTCGGGATTAAGGCGGTCATCCGTGATAGCCGTCGATAGCGGGTGAGAAAGCGAGCCTTGTCGGGCTAACGCTAACGCTAGCGGGCTAACGCTAACGGGCTAACGCTAAAACCGGAAGCGAGCAGCCGGCGCAGCGCGGGAGTCGGAGTGAGTAGGAACGCCGCGCGAAGGGCGAGGCGGAGCGGGTTGGCTGCTACGCGACTCGGGAGGATTCCGTATAGGCCCACGGTAACTCCTCATTTCGCTTTAACAGAACATTTTTTAAAAAAGGGAGACGTGCTGGAAGGAAAGAAAACCTCGGGTGGTTTGATGAACACGACAATTACTCTCCCCCCATACCCGTTTCTCGTCCAAAAAAAAAAAAAAAAACAAATAAAACGTCCGTGCGCTCTTCCGTTTGAGGGTTTTTTTTTAACGGGAGACCTTTTTTTGGCGCATTAAAAACAACTCACGCCACATACAAGAGCACACATCCTACCACTTATTAATGTACCACGAATACAGTATGTTAATACAACGTTTTTCGTTTTTGTATTGCTGTCCATCCAACTCCAGCTAGCGAAGCTAAGCTAAGCTAATCGGCTCGTCCTCCGCCCTTCGTCCACGGCAAAAATGATCAAACGTTGACCGCGCGCGCGCCCGCGCGCTACTTGAAGCGTCTCTCCTAATCCTGGCCTCTTAAGTAACTGATAACGCGACCCAAGTGTGAGATCGAGCAGGAGGCGGGAAGTGTTGGCCACCGTCCCCTAGCACGCTGGAACGCGCTTTGCATCTCAGACCTACCCGTGCCTCTCAGGGTTTAGTCCTTCATCTGCTTTAAAGCACCTGCCTGACCGCAAGCATCACTAGGACAATTTCCACATCATTCATTCTTTTATTTCTTTCAACAACAACAACAACAACAACCCCCTTCATGCTCTTAGAATTGAGTCGTGCATTTGATTCTCATTTCACATTCCATACCCATCTTGATGAGTACTCTAACTCCACACCTCATGTTAGTTTGGGAAAGGAAGATGCTCTAAATACATCAGTGTCTATTAGCCTTTAATTAGATACACAACACTGACTAGGATTATCACACACAACATGGAGTGGGCGTGGCTGATGTTTGATTAAATTGTTATTAAGATTAAAAAGCAACAACTCTTTTAGACCCTTTCCCCCTCAGTGATTTCATCAGAAACGGTGTGATGGAGATAAACCGTGAAGATTTTTTTACGACAAAGTGGATTACAGAGAGTTCAGCTCAGGTTATTCGAGTTCCTGTTGACTCGCGATAGCTTCCTCGAATAGTTGTCCTAATTAGTACTTAGACAATCGATAATAAAGACTATGAAGCAGTAAACCGTACCTTTCCTGGTCACTGGAGTGGTACCGTCATTAGCGTCGATCTATTAGTGTACCTGTTGACGTAACGACGACATAAGGTACACAATTGGAGCTTTTAATTACTTTATAGAGTCATACTTTACATGCATTTCATGCAGACAGTATACGAAAGGTACTGTTTAGTACCCTTTGTTCTGACAAAGTATTTTATCGTGTAGTCTTTATGTGAAAATAGAATACTCGGGCTTGTGCTTTACATGAAAACCTCTAACCGGATGTTTTTCTGCCAGCTGATGTTTCGGAGCGTTTCAGTTCTGGGATGTATGAAGGGAAACACATTCACTATTCGGAGGTGGACCACAAGCCTCTGTGTTCATACAGCCCGAAGCTCTGCAAACAGCGCCGGCTTAACGGCTATGCTTTCTGCATTCGTCATGTTTTGGAGGACCGGAGTGCCCCTTTCAGGCAGTGTGAATATGTAGCCAAGTACAACAGCCAACGCTGCACCAACCCCATCCCCAAGACCCAAGACCGCAAGTAAGTGCGTGTTGCGTATTATAGACGAACTCGTATTATTAAATATACTTACGTTCATGTTTTGTTTTGTTTTTTAATCAGATTTTGCAGCAGTCACCTGCAAGTTATGGGTGTCCTGCCAAAGAAAGAGAGAAAGAAGAAGCAAGACACTCTCGAATCTCTGGCACTCAACATCACTGTGCCCTCTCTAGCTCTGAAAGCTACTAGTGACCTGGACCACTTACTCCCATCTTCACCCTCCTCACTCACTCGCCTGCTCCCGTTGGACCCCTATGCGTTCTTCAAGGTTGATAAAGTGAAGAAAGAAGGCCCTAAGTCGGGGAAGAAAGTCACAAACCGTTCATTTAATCCTAAACATAAAGATCACGCCACAGCCCCAGCCGTCTCCCCACATTCCGTCTCCGTTCTTTCTCAACAGTCTGTAGGACCTCCCCAAGCTCCTTTAGTATCCATATCCCCTCTTATATCCATCTCACAACATCCAAAACCTAAATCAGGGCCAATATGCACAACATCTCCTGCTCAGGCTGGTCATCGCACCTTGACCACCAATCCCAAGCCAGAGATACGCCCAGAGTTGGCTCTCACCAAGAGAGTTGTTCCTCCAACTCCAAGCAGTGCAAACATGTGTACGGGCCCAGCAAAGGATTCAGGAACACCGGTACATCAGGCTCCATGTTTGTTGCAGCTTCACAGGCTGATGGAGCAACAGAGAAGGAAGCATGAAGATCTTCGGCCTCATTTCGGTGTGTAACTACTGATTTGTACCCTTCAGTAGATGATTTAAGATGCCTTTAAGCTTAACTAACAGTTTCTATTGCAGAGCTGGACTGGTCCGAGGACAGCGGAGAAGAAGAAGAGAGTCAAGCGGAGAAAACGACATTATCGAAGTATCAGAGCCCACAGGACAAAAGGTGTGAATAAAATAATCCACCTCATTCATGTCCATTACACCATGACTGTATTTTACCTTTTTGATCACTGCAAATAGATGGGTCAACAAAGTGTGCTGGAAAATATTTGCCCAAATGGGGCACATGGAATGTAGCGAGTGTTTAACTGTGTGTATTCACCTGACATCACTTGTCACTGATAGGCTGCAGGAAGAGGTTACAGCCTGGGCCAGAAAGAAATCAGCCCCAGCCACAGTGGCAATGATTTGATGCCAGTCAAAGAAATAACCCTCTTCCATATTTTTGTATGACGCTTGATAGATCTGTGCAATATAACGATGTCACATATGTTTACTCTGATTTATATTATATTGCCAACCCTGCTAGCCTTTACGCATTTTGTGTCGGCGCGCTGCAATCTAACATCGGAGTCCGCCAGTACGAGCCGTCACTCAGTACGTTGGAATAGAACGGGAGATAAGCCAACCAGCATATGAATCACAAGTTGTTGTTGTTGTTGTTGTTGTTTTTTATAAATTCTCTGATGTTAACCGACACCACCTGGAAGCCCCGCCCCCTTCCTTGAAATTTGCACTAACTGTCATGATAACAGGAGAATATGTGTGTAAAGACTATGTAATGTCCGAAGCACCTCAAAATTCACCATCCAGCCGAGATTTCGCGATTGCCGCTGCTAGCAAGCGGTTCCCAGACTGTGCAGCTGGTAATATTATTGCACCCTCCCCTTCTCTAGAGAAACCTGAAATGGTTGAAATGCTCGTTTTCTCTCTCTCTCTCTCCTTTTTTTCTTTCTTTTTCTCTAGGCTATTGTTCCTAGATGATTAAATAATTTAGAAAACGGTAAATCGTGAGCAGGGGAAAAAAAATCAATCTCTCATAAGCATAAAGGTTTTTGACATATTAAGGTTTTTTAAAAAAAAGAAAAAAGAAAAAAAAGACTCGTTGAAGCTTGTTTATATTGTAGAAAGCATTATACTCATCCCACCCCTGAGACAAGCTAATCTGAATCTAATCTCTTGTTTGTTTTGCACAACAGTTGTATTGGTTCTGGTTCCCGTGGGGAGCGGCTGGCAGGGCTTTGCAGCTATTTGAGACAAAGGCACAGACAAATGCGTAGGGAAGAAAGAGGCTTCGGGAGAGAGAGAAAGTCCCAGCACGCTCTCCGCAAAGCTTTGCTTCGTGCTGCCACACACGACCCTGATCACACTGCTCAATTAATCCAGCAGCGTCATACTGAAATTTCAGTAACCTCAAGGTAAACACAAAAGAACCCCCCCCACACACACACACACACATTATTTTGAAATGTTTAATGATACTATGTGAAGATGACTGGGCTTACTACACGTATACACACATTAAATATGTGACTCATCTTCTGTGTCAGTGAAGATAAACACGTTGCTAACTGGATGTGTCTGTTCTGCTACACAGTACTGCAGGCAGCTCAGACTCAGGACTGTGTGTGGCCCAGGTTAACGAAAAAGCCTGCACTAACCACTCCTTGCCTTTCACCAGACTCTGCCTCCAACGTATCCTTTCAATAATGTCCTCCTAGCTGAAGCGCAGCAAGGTCTAATGGTGGACAGATGGGGCTGTCGTTGTAGATCCAGCACTAATTTAACTAAAGAATGAGCTTTGCAAGGTGCCGAACAAGACAACGAATACGTTCCCTTTACTTCAGTCGGGGAGAGAATGTGGCGAGCAGCAAAGGAGGATGGAGCGGCATGTGTAAACGAAACCACGGCAACATCTGCCGGCGTAGGTGCAAGAAATCAACATTATTGATCATAGAGAACGATTTGTCGGTCGAAAGAAATAATAATAATAATAATATCAGTAGCCACGTGTTTGGCTGCTCAGCTGTAAGTGAAGTATATTTATTTGTGTTTATGGCATATTCTACCTGCAACCAAATAGTAAGAGCTCCACATTTGTATACTGCCATTTAAAACAAATATAAGGCCATTGGGCCATGCCTATCACTTGGGACAGCCCTGAGCCGATGTATTCATACTGCAGTGTATTACCGTGTTATTGTGTGTGTTTATTGGTGTTTTGTGTGGCATACTGTGTTGGTCCTTTATGGTGTTGCTCAGATATCCTGCAGAACAGTTCACAGCAGCTGTTCTCGAGCTGCACTGCACGTTTTGCAGATGGGGCACAGTGTTCCGTCCCAGTCTTCGACATCACACATCAGACACCACTCTGTCAGGAGCATGCCAAGAAAATGGTGTTTGTTTGTTTGTTTCTTTGTTTTTTTCAAAATAGCCCTGATAAGTGCAGTTGGATCAGACTATCAGAGACCATATCTTGTTTATAAATCAATTTAAAGGGGCAGTTTGTGACTAAAAACATAAATAAAATAATAAAAAAAGTTGCAGACATAGGGACTTGTGTAGTGGACTCCACCTAGTCTAAGGCTGAGAATAAATGGAGAAAAAAAAAAACATGTTATTTAACAACAAAAAAAAAATAGTTCCTATGGTTATATGTTTATTTCACATTTATGGAAGGAGTCTCCAGTTTCAGTGCTTTGTAACAGTGGGCTTTCTGCCACGGGAGAGTCTTCAAAGTCAGATGACTTTTGAGCTTTCAGGGTTCTCGGGAAAAAAAGAAAGGCCGCTGAGGGAATTTATAGCTGCGATAATGTAAATACCAACAGGAAATAAGTCGTCTTTCCTATTTTACAACATTAAATGTAACTGTAAATGGTTTTTAAAAAATGGGCTCATTAATGAAGGAGCACTTGTTAGTACTGGTGAAATTGCTGTGGTGGTATAAGAATGAATCATTTCGGAACATTCTACTGTTGGGAAATAATCAGCTTCGCTGTTGTACCACACCACGCCTTCATTCATTATTTGCCCAAAATAGCACCCCTGTTGTGTTTAACTTCAGGTTTTCCTCCCAAATTGCTCCTTTTATGCTACTTGTTTAACGTTTGGGTCCAGAAAGGGATCAGGATTATTCAACACTGTAGTACTCTTTACCCTCGGATCATTCGTTCATTCGGATCATGACTGTGACCGGGATGAATGAATGAATTAGTGTGTCTGAGCACATACTGTAGTTGGTGAATAAGTTATACGTAAGCAAATCCTCAGCTAGGGCTTTCAGTATGTTTTAGTGTACAGGATGTTTACAGCATGGGTGAAGTATATGTGGGTGACGTGTGTATTCTCTGGCAAAATCGGAGCAGGATAACTTCCTCCGTGGAGACGTCAGCCGCAGAACGTACCATCACCAGCAGCAGCTGCAGCAACGCCGGCGGCTGAAAAAGGCCAAACTTCCATCACTGAGCAAAAAACACAAGAAGAAGGGCAGAAGAGGAGCAGTGCGCCGACCTCAGAAACCCATCCCCCCTGCACTGCCCCAGGGTATCCTCGGAATGCTTTTTTTTTTTTTTTTTTTATAATATTTTCCTCTGTCCTGTTCTTCCATCTCAACCCACTAAGATGAAGTAATTTTTTTTTTTTTTTTTTTTTTTTTTTTTTTTTTTTTTTTTTTTTTTTCCCTCCCTCCCTTTTTTTTTTTTTCCTCCCCCCCCCCCCCTCCTCAAAATCTTCATTTTTTTTACTTAATACCTTATCTCTTTTTTTTTTTTCTCTTCCCTTTTTTTCTTAAAATTTTTTTTTTTTTTTTTTTTTCTTTCCTTTTTCCCTTCTAATTTTTTTACTTTTTTTTTTTTTTAAAATAAAAAAAAAATAATTTAATTTTTTTTTATTTTTTTTTTATATATTTTTTTATTTCACCACAC
The DNA here is from genome assembly GCA_012411365.1 of Ameiurus melas. Classification (NCBI taxonomy): domain Eukaryota; kingdom Metazoa; phylum Chordata; class Actinopteri; order Siluriformes; family Ictaluridae; genus Ameiurus; species Ameiurus melas. The sequence continues at coordinate 2,476,450 of CM022765.1, read as the reverse complement.
CACACCCTTTCCAAACCCTTTTTCTTTTTCCACCTCCCCACTTTCCCTTTCTTCCTCACCTTTCCATTAAACTAACAAAAAAAATTTAATTTAAATCAAAAAAAATTTTTTTTTTTTAAAAAAAGCGATACCATGCTTTTTTTTGTTCTCCTACCATATGTTCCTTTTTTCTTTTTTTTTTTTTTTCACAATATATTTTTTGGTTTTTTTTTTTTTTCAACCTCCTTCTTTCTTTTTTTTTTATTCTTCTTCTTCCTTCTTTTTTTTTTTTCTTTCCCCCCCCTTCTTTCTTCAACCAAACCCTCCCCCTTCCCCTTCTTCCCTCCCTTCCCCCACTCCTTCCCCCTTTCCCCTTTCTTTTTTTTTTTCTTTCCTCCCACAAACCAACATCTTTTTTCACAAAATCTTTTTTTCTCCCCCTTCTCCCCCTCCTTTCTTTCCTTTTCCCACTTCCACCACCTCTTTTTCATACCTTCTCCTTTTTTCCTCTTTTTTTTTCCCCCCCACTTCCCCTCCACCTCCACCCACATAACCCACCTCCAAACTTCACTTTTCTTTTTCTACCAACTCCCATGCCGACAGCCCCTTACCAACCCACCACCACACTCTCCGCCCTACCTGAGAGCAGCCTGACCATCCCCGTCACCACTTCTTCCTCTTCCTCACCCCGACTGGACTTCCTGTTCCCAGGGCAGCTCAAACACACACTTCCCTCTCTGTTCAGCCACTGCGGAATTCCTGCTGACCTGCAGCCTCATCACAGCGCTCCGGCGCCCACTATGGACCAGACCTGAGCGGCCATCTGGAACATTTACAAGTGCACATCTCTTAGTATTCAGGGAAGGTTTTCATTTTATATCTTGCATGGGTTCTTCAGCTTAACTACTTCTATCTTCCCATATCCGGATGGGTATTTTTATTTTGGTCACTTGCACACCCCAGAGCAATAAGGAAACCCCACAAGCAAGAGTATATGGCACGCTTATTTTCTACAACAGATAAATTAGATGGATTTTAGCCATGGATGCACACCACTTGTATTCTTATATATGCATATTTAATATATTTATAGAGTAGTGATGTGCACAGCTAGTTTATCGACGAGTCCAAAACGTCGTGTGGTTTTGCTGGTGGAAATGTGGTTACTCGTCTAGAAATAATACGGAATGGTTATATGATGGGAGAAAAGAACGGCACGGACGCCGTCCCAGATGTATCGGTTGTCCCCTCTTGTCCTGTAATGATTAAAGTGGTTATATCGGCGGCTGGTGTTCGTGCTTTTCGTAGCTGTTCTGCTGTTGGGTTCTGCTTTGTAGTGTCAAGTGCCATGAAAGCTATGTAAACCTTTTCATAATCAGTGTGCTGCAGATCAATAGTGTCCTTTAAAGAAGAGCTATAGATATGCTTGAAAAGTCTTCGTTCTGAACATCTCATCAACATCCTGTATATGTAACGGAACACCGATGCCAGGAGTCCATATTTTCTGGCTCTCGTGTTTGCAACGAATTCTTTTTCGGAAGACGTTTTTTTTTGTCGATCGTGTTAGTGTCATGCGGATCGTGGATAAAACGCTTGGTAATGCTCGCATCATGTCAAGGCCTGTGTAATAATGGATTGTATTAATTATCTTCAAAGTACCATCACACCAATCGCCTATTCTCACATCACGTGGATTGTCAGTCGAAGGCAAGTTGGTGTCTGGCGAGAACAGCGAAAAAGTGTATTCGGTTCGAGTCGGCCTGCCAGTGTATCCGATAATGCTGCTTTCATCAATGTCAATAACAGTATATTATTCCTGCGTAAACAGAAGAAGCTGGGATCGGCCGTTTTTTTTTTTTGTACTTGTATTCACTGAATGTATTGGACGATGGAAGGATTTGTCTATTATAACCGATAGAATTTTATCGCCCCCTCTACTGTGTGTCTTGACTCGTCTACTTTTTTGTTACTAAAGTGTGTGGATGTGGTAAACACAGATGTATCCGATTTTTCTGTTTGTTTTATCAGAAATGCATAAATTAAATCTGCTATGACTATTAGACAATGTCTGTTTTGTTGTTGTTGTTGTCAAGCAATGCGCAGTGGCATGGTTTATATAGTATACGTATAGAATGAAATCGTGGATAGTTTGTTTAATGCTATTACTAGAAATGAATCCGTCTATTTTCAGATTGTTAGAACCGGCAAAAACTCGCTCCAAAAAGAAATGAATGAAATGTCAAATATCCAAGTAGTAAAGAGAAAACATGGATATAATTTAGAATAGAACGTCAGTTAGTCCAAAAATATTAAATGTTTGCATCCATTTTGAAGTTCTGCATATATATATATATTTTTTTTTAGGTTACACCTTTAGGAATATTAAAGGTTCCATCTAGCACCTGGAAGTGCTCTTTAGCTTGTTCCTCGGGGGGAACCTGTATGTACGGTTGAACTTCTAATTGTTTTGGCCCAAGCTCAACTCCCACGTTGCGCTCACTACTAATAGCTCAAATTCTCTCCGCAAATATCAAGGTGCAAAATTATTCAACCCCCAAGGTTAGTATTTTGTGGAGTATCCTTTTACACTTTCTAACCATCAATAAACATTTCCGATAGGCGCTCACAAACTTCTGACCCCCGTCTCTGTTGGAGTCTTTGCCCATTCGGCATGGCTTCTAGCTCATTAATGGCCATTGGTTTCTGTACATTCATAGCTTTCTTTAAACCCCACCAAAGATTTTTTTAACAGGATTTCATTCCGGGTACTAACATGGCCACTCAATGAAATTCCAGGATGAGCCCTGAACCAAGTCTCACTGGAAAGTCCAGTGATGGGATGTTGTTCTTTTTGTCATAAGCCTTGCCTTCTTTACGCCAGACGTACCACTGATCCGAAAACGGTTCCGGTTTCATCACTCGATAAAACTGTCTCCCAGAACTCCACATGCCTATTCGAAATCCTTCATCCGTATTCAAGTCCATTTTAAAACCTTTTTTAAAAAATTACCACACAAATACCTGCTTAAATGGGTTTTAGTTAGCCCATCTTAGCTGCTTCTTCTTCCTCTTCTTATTATTATTAATTAATTTATTTATTTAAAAAGAAATCTCGAGTTGGTATTAAATATGTGACAGGCGCAGGGCGGGAATGGATGAGGTCAGGGTTGGGGGTGTTTGTGATTTGCATATTCATATAAATCTGGATTTCATAACGAGAATAAAAGTCTGTCCTAACCTGCCGCCCTTTTCCGTAGTCCAACATTTATTTATTTATTTATTTTACAAATAATTTACACAACCCTACATCATGTGCCCGTACCATTATGGAAATCATGCGGCACTTGTGGTATAATTTGCAACGATTTGCTATGGAAATTGAAAGGGCTAGGCCACTCCTACCTTGCCGGGCATATTTGTACCCTAAGGGCCTGTCTTTATCCAACATCACCCTTTCTCATTAGAAATAAGTGTATAGGAATACATTTCTTCAGGTTCTTGATGTCAGATGTACCCAAACTTTCAAATCCTTGTCGCAGGGAACACCATCACATGTCACATGTTCACAGAATATTTCATATGTTCCTTGGTGCAAAATGAATGGCCACGCAATGGCTTTTCTTTACCGGAATCAAAGTTGCTCTATCTTTTATAACATACAAGGGACTAATCAGAAGATCACCACGACTGTATAATAATGCATGCAACATGAGCTAGATGTGATTCATTAAAGGAAATCTCCACCACGAGACACATCGAGGAGGATTATTCTTAAATATCTGTGATGTGCTTAGTGACTCGGGCGATTATGTGTAGTGCTGTATTAACGTCAGCACCTGGCTCTGACGTCACCGGAGGACGTTGCTGGTGCAGTTACAGTGGCGTTCAGTAGAAGAAAATGGTCTCGAAGACAAGGAATAACAGACAGATTTCACCTTTGGTGCTTATTTTCCAGCAGCCTCAATGGCATATTAATGATAAATCCATTAAGTAGCAGAAAACGTTTCAGGATGTAACGCAGCTTTATGACACAGCCGTGCTGAGTTACAGCAGAGACTGGGCCTCGGCTAGTTATGACACGACCCGCACGGTGGCGTTCAAGTGTACAGAGTGTAGGTAGAGATGAATTCCCACTTGTGCCACTATCAGCAGGCGGTCGAACCGAATTTTGGATAATGTTAAGAAAAGACAACAGATCGACTTGCTGATGGAAGAAGTTTAAACTTTAAAGCGCACCTATTATGGTTTTGACACGTGCCTAATTTTGTTTTAGAGGTCTCACACGATAGATCCCCCGGAGTCAAAAACGCCTCGTTAAATGATCCGTTCTAAAAGACTAATTCTAAACTCCTCCATTCAGAGAGCATACTCTACTCTGATTGGTCACATGTCCCGGTCTGTTGTGATTGGTCTACCGCTGTCACCCGGCAGCCGATGTAGACCAGAGGCGGGGCTTTTTGTTACAAACCTATGTAGGTTAGTACAGGAAGTGAGTCTGGAATTTTTTTTTTCACGCTCACAGAAAGCTACATAACACTACATGAAAGGTGATGTTTGAAAAAGCATAAAAGGTGCACTTTAAGTCAATCTACGGCACAATTGAGGATCTAGATATTCATTATAACTGTTGATATGCGAGTCATTCTGAGTGGAGTTTTCAATTATTCCTGCATGAATTGCATACGTGTACTAGACCTGTCTAGACTGTCAGACCTGTGCGTCAGCTGGGGTGGCAAGGCTTATTTCAAGGGTGGCAGCTGTCATCAGGTGCATCGGAGTGGCCACGCCCCTGAATTTAACCCCGATGAGAAAACAACCTGACGTGACCTAGCTGTTAGGCATTGCACACACAGCAGAGGGCGCCAGAGTATCGCGCGTGCCCGAATTGAACAGGACTCGTACCTATGAATAAGTCGACTCTTCTGGTGTCCTTAACAGGCAGAGCAACGCAGAGCATGATGTAGAGCCCGAGCTGAACTCCCACACCGAATCCACGCGTGTGTGGGAGTGATGAAGGCTCGCTTTCCCGTGAGTAATAATAATGCGATATAAGCGGCGGGAACTTCGATGATGGCGGTAATGATGCAAAGCTGCTTTCCGTCATTAGAGCGCGCGCGGGGGTGTGAGAGCGCTCCCGGATTGGCTCAGGCGTTGCTTAGCAACGCTCTTTTGCGCCGCTCTCTTTCTCTCTGTCGTGCGCGCGCGCGCGCTCCGAGCTGCGCCGCTGGTGCTATTTTGGTGCCGCGCGCTCCGCCTGCTGAAACATTCATGGCGCGGCCATTTCCATTTCTACCCTCTCAAACCGGCAGCCTCTGTAACGGCGTGTGTTCGGTTCAGGAGAGGAAAAGCAGCCCGGTGACTCCTGTACCGCCTTCACCACCGACTGAACGGCTGATAAATGGCGCGCGGAGTCCCGGGGGACAGGAGAAGTTCATCACGCGCTCCCCTCCAGAGACTCACTGAGTCACTGTAATGTAATGAGTGGAATGATGACAGGACAACCGACAACATGTCCGTGATGTGTGTGTGTGTGTGTGTGTGTGTGTGTGTGTGTGTGTGAGAGAGAGAGAGAGAGAGAGAGAGAGAGAGTCTTTAAAATGATAGAATGATGGGACAAATTTCACCTTTTCATGGTGACATTTTCTTTCTTTCTTCCCAGAAACAGATCAGCTTTTATTTGAAGAAATGTGGTGTGCGTGTATGTGTATGAGAAAGAGAGAGAGAGAAGGAGAGAGAGAGAATGAGGGAGAGAGAGAGAAAGAGAGAGAAGGAGAGAGAGAGAGAATGAGGGAGAGAGAGAAAGAGAATGAGTGAGAGAGAGAGAATGAGGGAGAGAGAGAAGGAGAGAGAGAGAGAATGAGGGAGAGAGAGAAGGAGAGAGAGAGAGAATGAGGGAGAGAGAAGGAGAGAGAGAGATTGAGGGAGAGAGAGAAGGAAGAGAGAGAGAGAATGAGGGAGTAAGAGAAGGAGAAAAGAGAGAGATTGAGGGAGAGAGAGAAGGAGAGAGAGAGAGAAGGGAGAGAGAGAATGAGGGAGAGAGAGAAGGAGAGAGAGAGATTGAGGGAGAGAGAGAAGGAGAGAGAGAGAAATGAGGGAGAGAGAGAAGGAGAGAGAGAGATTGAGGGGGAGAGAGAAGGGAAAGAGAGAGAGAATGAGGGAGTGAGAGAGAGAAAGAGAATGAGGGAGAGAGAGAAGGAGAGAGAGAGAGAATGAGGGAGATAGAAAGAGAATGAGGGAGAGAGAGAATGAGGAGAGAGAGAGAAGGAGAGAGAGAGAATGAGGGGAGGAGAGAAGGGAGAGAGAGAGAGAATGAGGGAGAGAGAGAAGGAGAGAGAGAGAATGAGGGAGAGAGAGAGAGAAAGGGAGGGAGAGAGAGAGAGAATGAGGGGAGAGAGAAGGGAGAGAGAGAATGAGGGAGAGAGAGAAGGAGAGAGAAGAGAATGAGGGAGAGAGAGAATGAGAGAAGGGAGAGAGAGAGAGAATGAGGGAGAGAGAGAGAATGAGGGAGAGAGAGAAGGAGAGAGAGAGAATGAGGGAGAGAGAGAAGGAGAGAATGAGGGAGAGAGAAGGAGAATGAGGAGAGAGAAGGGAGAGAGAGAATGAGGGAGAGAGAAGGAGAGAGAGAGAGAATGAGGGAGAGAGAATGAGGGAGAGAGAGAAGGGGAGAGAGAGAGAGAATGAGGGAGAGAGAGAAGGAGAGAGAGAGAATGAGGGAGAGAGAGAAGGAGAGAATGAGGGAGAGAGAGAGAGAATGAGGGAGAGAGAAGGAGAGAGAGAGAATGAGGGAGAGAGAGAAGGAGAGAGAGAGAGAATGAGGGAGAGAGAGAATGAGGGAGAGAGAGAAGGAGAGGGAGAGAGAATGAGGGAGAGAGAGAAGGAGAGAGAGAGAATGAGGGAGAGAGAGAGAGAATGAGGGAGAGAGAGAAGGAGAGGGAGAGAAGGAGAGAGAGAAGGAGAGAGAGAGAATGAGGGAGAGAGAGAAAGAGAGAATGAGGGAAATAGAGAGAGAATGAGGGAGAGAGAGAAAGAGGGAGAGAGAGAGAAAGAAAAAAAAGAGAGAGCGAGAAAGAAAGAGAGAGATATTTTTCTTTTTATGGGGACCCCGAGCCTTCAAAATGATAGGACAAATTTTTATGTTGACATTTTCTCTTTTTTTCTTTCTTTCCTTCTTTCTTACTTTCGAGAAAATTACCTTATTTTATTTGAAGAAATGTAGTGTGTGTGTGTGTGAGAGAGAGAGAGAGAGACAAAGAAAGAAATGCATTGGTGTGTGTGTGTGTGAGAGAGAGAGAAACAGACTGTATGAATTTATGTGCTAGGACATATTGTTTAGCGGTGTATCTGATTGTGTGTGAGGGAGAATATGAGAGACTGAGGGAATGAACCGTGTGTGTAGGAGGGTCATGTTTTTAGATCTCGGCCGGGAACAGTACTGACAGTACCGGGAACAGTACTGACAGTACCGGGAACAGTACTGACAGTACCGGGAACAGTACTGCAGGACCGGGAACAGTACTGACCTTGTGGGGACATTTGGCTGGAAAACTGCCTTTTAAAAAGAAATCCCCAAAATCTGCTGCAAAATGGTTGTTTAGTTATCGAGCTCATGATCGTGGTTTAATGTAGTCGAAGTATTAATTAATTGCTACATTAATAATTGTCAGTGGAATGTCCGTACATGGATAGTAAGACAAATGTGTGTGTGTGTGTGTGTGTGTGTGTGTGTTATAGGGAACAAATAAGAATATGTGCCAGTTTTGACCTTTTAATCTAGTGGTGACATTTGGCTGGTCTTTCTTTCTTTCTTTAAGAAATATGGTGTATGTGCATGAAAGAGAGAGAGAGGGGGAGAATGAGAGAGCGAGAAAGAGAGAGAGAGAGAGTGAGAGAGGGAGCATGAGAGAGAGAGGGAGTATGAGAGAGTGAGAGAGAAAGAGAGGGAGAAAAAGAGAGAGAGGGAGAGTGAGAGAAAGAGAGGGAGTGAGAGAGGGAGAATGAGAGAGCGAGAAAGAGAGAGAGAATGAGAGAGAGAGAGGGAGAAAGAGAGAGGGAGTATGAGAGAGCGAGAGGGAGTATGAGAGAAAGAGAGAGAGGGAGAGAGAGAGAGAGAGAGAGGAGAGCATGAGAGAGAGAGGGAGTATGAGAGAGTGAGAGAGAAAGAGAGGGAGAAAAAGAGAGAGAGGGAGAGTGAGAGAAAGAGAGGGAGTGAGAGAGGGAGAATGAGAGAGCGAGAGAGAATGAGAGAGTGAGAGAGAGAGAGGGAGAGAGCGAGAGGGAGTATGAGAGAGAAAGAGACAGAGGGAGAAAGAGAGAGTGAGTGAGAGAAAGAGAGGGAGAATGAGAGAGCGACAGTGAGAGAGAGAGAGAGAAAGAGAGGGAAGAGAGAGAGAAAGAAAGAGGGAGAATGAGAGAGAAAGAGAGGAAGAGAGAGAGCTACAGATGCAGTGTATTTTTGTGGAAGGAGGATTGCATCGGTATGGTGTGTGTGAAGGAGAGTATACGTAAGAGAGTGAAAGCAGTTGCATGTGTGTGTGTGTGTGTGTGTGTGTGTGTGAGCTAAAGAGATGGAGAGAGAGAGAGTGCCTTTCTCAATTTCACTTCTTATCGCTAAAGTCTGTATGCGAGACCATATCTTTCCACCCTATAGACAGCCTGAAAGCAATTATTTTAAAAAATGTTCTTGGTGTTTTTACCTTCCTAGGAAAAGTGTTTATGTATTTGATCACATTATTCATGAATTATCAGTGCCAATCCATTTTTTAGTCTTCAATGACTTTTGACCCTCCTCAATTCTTCTTTCAATTTTTGACACTTCCCGTTTGTGTGTGTGTGTGTGTGTGTGTGTGTCTTCTTCCCCCCTGCCAAAAGATAAATCATGTCACTTCTTTTCCAACCTTTAATGTGCATTTGCAAAATATATTTGGAATTGGTCTCATCAGACCATAACATTTTGCCACATGGTTTGGGGTGATGTAGTTGGGCTATGTAGTTGGATTATTATTATTTTTTTTTTTTGTGAGAGAGGGTTTCCATCTAGCCTCCCTTCTCCATAACCCAGAGATGTGAAGAATATGAGAGATTGCTGTCACATGCAGAGAGTCATCAATACTTGTCAGATATTCCTGCAGTTCCTTTATTGTTGCTGTAGGTCTCCTGGCAGCCTCCCTGGTAAGTTTTTGTCTTGTTTTTTTTGTTTTTTTGTAAATTATGGAGGGACGTCCTGTTCTCGGTGAGGTCGCTCGATGAGGTGCTCCATTTTCTCCACTTGTTGATGACGGCCTTCACAGTGTTAGATGGTACATCTAATGTTTTGACAATTCTTTATACCCCTCCCCTGATCAATTCCGTTCAACAGTGAGACCCTGTACAGGCTTTGTCAGCTCTTTGCGGACCAGGGTGTCAGCACTCGGATGAAGCCAAGATGACGTCAAGCAAACTCATTCTGAAGACATCTCCCAATTATAAAAAGGTTACGCAACCAGGTTATTGTAACTTTTTTTTTCTTTCAAAATTATTATTATTATTCCTATTCTTTCCTAAAATGCTTGCATAACCTCTAGCAGTAATTTGCAAGGTCCTTTAAAAGAGAAATCTCTCCTTTAATTTACTCTAATAAATACAGCATTCATTCAGTTAAATATTTCATCCACACCGGAACTGATGCAGTTCACCCAGCTCATTTGTACAAGAGAGTTCATTTTGAAGCATTTATTAAAAAAAACAAACAAAACAAAACAAAAAATCAACACAGCTTTCCATGAGTAAGTGTTAATTCTTTCAAGAATATGTTTTTTTTTTTTGTAAATGCCATCGTGGTGCACACATTTATATTATCTAAAACCTTACATCTTAAATATTCTAATACATATAGTTTTATATATTTGATTCTTTAAAATCAACTACTGATGTGGGAAGAATGTTTACATCTTCTGTGTTTATTCCATTCTGTTAGGGAGCACAGGTCTAACAGGGTTGAACTGATGAGTTCTGATTAGTTATCATATCAACAGAATTAGTCACCGTGGTACAATATTGGTTGACCTTGAAGATCTTTATAAATAGTTATATATCTCACACATTCAAAGAAATCCATCTCATTTTGCCTAACAGGATGGAACGTGCTGTACAGGAAATGAGGTGAACATGCAAGCATGATAAAACATTGAACAAAAAAAAAAACAACAACTATGAATTGATTTGTCAGATTAAAAGTACTCTATTTGGAACAGACAAAAACAGGAAATATAAAATGTATAGTTAATACAAATAAAGCCTAGTGAATGAATGTTAATGTAGGAGATCAGGCTATTTTATACATTTTTTATATCTATCTATATCTATCTATCTCTCTCTCTCTCTCTCTCTCTCTCTCTCTATATATATATATATATATATATATATAGCAAAACCAACTGTACAGTGTTCATCTAGATTTTTGATATTTCATTAAATAAAGTGTCAAATCATAGACATCTAGATGAACACTTTACAGTCGGATTTATGACTGTAAAGTCATTCCCTTCAAACGCTGTTGAAGTTAGAATCGTGTATACCAATGTCATATGTAACTTTAGAGACGGTCCCTTAATGTGACACCCGGATGTGAAGACGTGAATTTTACGACCCGGATTTTTGCAGCCTGAATTTGTGAGGATGAAAAATAATGTGTTGAAATATTACCTAGCGAATAATGAAGACGGTATTTTAACAACTGAATATTCTGGAACTGTATATTCTATGAAGGTGAATATGTGTGCATTGAATTTTGAATGCTTTAATTTTGTTTCCAATCAAAATATATAGGAAACTAATTGCTATTGCTATGGGTTTTTTTTTTTTTTTTTCAATTTGTGTCAGATTGCTGGCCAGAAAAATTCAAGTATTGTTATTGCGATATGTTTTTATTCAATTTATGTAATTCAACATACCATTTTGCCGTGAGGACATTTGGCACTATTATACTACCATAAAAATATATTTTTTGTCTTATAGCTTTAGTTAATGTCAATAAGGTAATTTCTTATAACTACACAGTGGTCGTTATGATTAGGATTATATCAGACAAAGTGAAACATCTCGGATAATATCATGTTAAAAGGACATTTACAGTGCCCTCCACTAATATTGGCACCCTTGGTAAATATGACCAAAGATGGCTGTGAAAAATTGTTTTTATTGTTTAACCTTTTGATCTTTTGTTAAAAAAAAAAAAATCACAGAAATGCTCTCATGGATATCAAACAATTGCAAACACAACACAGGTTTATAAAAACATATATTTGTTAAATAAATGTGTGCAACAATTATTGGCACCCTTTTAGTCAATACTTTGCCTCCCTTTTTACAATACTACCTCCCATCTTTGCCAAGATAACAGCTCTGAGTCTTCTCCTATAACGCCTGATGAGGTTGGAGAATACATGGCAAGGGATCTGAAACCATTCCTCCATACAGAATCTTTCCAGATCCTTCACATTTCGAGGTCCACACTGGCGGACTCTCTTCTTCAGTTCACACCGCAGGTTTTCTATGGGGTTCAAGTCAGGGGACTGGGATGGTCATGACAGGACATTGATTTTGTGGTCAGTAAACCATTTCTGTGTTGATTTTGATGAATGTTTTGGATCATTGTCCTGCTGGAAAATCCAACCACGGCCCATTTTAAGCTTTCTGGCAGAGGCAGTTTCGATTCCCACCGTGACCCTGTGTGTGCGGAGTTTGCATGTTCTCCCCGTGCTGTGGTGGTTTCTTCCGGGTACTCCGGTTTCCTCACCCAGTCCAAAGACATGTATGGTAGGCTGATTGGTGTGTCTAAAGTGTCCGTAGTGTATGAATGGGTGTGTGAGTGTGTATGTGATTGTGCCCTGTGATGGACTGGAACCCTGTCCAGGGTGTACCCCACCTTGTGCCTGATGCTCCCTGGGATAGGCTCCAGGTTCCCCGTGGGAAAAAGGAGTAAGCGGTAGATGGATGGATGGATGGATGGATATCAATAGGAATTAACTTCAAATGTATTTTTCTCATATTCTCATATGGGGTACCAATAATTACTACATACCTATATTTAACAAATAAAACCTGTTATGTTTGCAATTGTTTTCTATTCATTAGAGCAGAAAATTGTTTTGAATTTTTTTAAAACTTCAACAATAAAGAAATTTTTTCACAGCCTTCTTTGCTCATATTTACCAAGGGTGCCAATATTAATGGTTGGCACTGTGTGTATTTAAAGAGAGACACTACAGGTAGAAAGAAAACCTTTGGCCACCTCAATCATTTTCAAGATTTTGGGATAAATGACACCTATAGTATATTACATGTCTTCTCTTAAACAACCATATCTGAAACTTTTCATCAATCATACAGCAATCAGGCATCCCTGAACAGCGTTACTTGATATGTTTGCCAATTTATGTGCCATTATGATACGTACATGTTAATTTCCTGTATAAACCTCAAAAATCACCCTAACTAGAGTGGAAACACATTAACCCGAGTCAAAAATCTCTGTTTCTAGATGATCTATCTCCCTGATTCCTATCATTGTATCAAACTGTTGATTATTGTTGGATTAATCACCTGGCAACGATTGATCATGATGTCTACTGTTTACAAAAATGATCCTATTCATCTGTAATATCTCGCTAGTTTTTATTTTAGGAACTAGCGAGACATTCACAAAACCTTTTTCCACAAAATGTTTAATAAAATAAGGGATTAGAAACATGAAACAAGACGTTTTCAAAGAATCTAACTGAAAACAATTATAAAATCCCCTGACATTTTTACAGTGTGAAACCTATATTTTTAACCGGTTAATAGTCTTATTTTTCTGTTCCAGTTTAATTTAAAAAAGTGTAGTTTACACCTTAACATTTTCCCAATTGACATCATTTCCTGTCCAGAATTTGTCATGGTCTTCATGCCTGGTTACAAGAAAAGATTGTCTAATAGCTGGTATAGGTTTTCAAAGATGGACCAATGGCAGGAAAATCCCTGTAGAAAGTATTTTTCCTACATTTCTGCAAGCAAAAAAATAAAATGAATTAAATAAATAAAAATTTCACAATAAAAAGAAGGATAAAGAGCCCCCCTAGTGCCAGGTGGAACAGATTGCTAAACTGAGGGAACAGATTACTAAACTGAGGGAACGGATTACTAAACTGAGGGAACAGATTGCTAAACTGAGGGAACGGATTACTAAACTGAGGGAACAGATTGCTAAACTGAGGGAACGGATTACTAAACTGAGGGAACGGATTACTAAACTGAGGGAACGGATTACTAAACTGAGGGAACAGATTACTAAACTGAGGGAACAGATTATTAAACTGAGGGAACAGATTACTAAACTGAGGGAACAGATTACTAAACTGAGGGAACAGATTATTAAACTGAGGGAACAGATTACTAAATTGAGGGAACAGATTACTAAACTGAGGGAACAGATAGCTAAACTGAGGGAACGGATTACTAAACTGAGGGAACGGATTACTAAACTGAGGGAACAGATAGCTAAACTGAGGGAACAGATTTTAAACTGAGGGAACAGATTATTAAACTGAGGGAACAGATTATTAAACTGAGGGAACAGATTATTAAACTGAGGGAACAGATTAGTAAACTGAGGGAACAGATTAGTAAACTGAGGGAACAGATTGCACACGGCTGTTTTTTTTTTTTTTTTTATCTGGCACTAGGGGGGCTCCGTAGAAGGATGCTCTGAAAATATAAATATATTTTGATTCAGTGGTTTTATTTATACCCTAAGCTTCCGAAAAGCAGAGTAGGATATCGTATATAAAGAACGTTTTTTATCATTCTAACCGGTTTCCAAATATAGCAGGATATACCTGCACAAAATATTGAAGTACATTATATGAGATGTACTGTATATTCAGGTAATCGATGCAAAATAAATAAAAAAATAAAAAAATTCAGGTATCAAATACAAATAATGTCTAAAATGCTTGAAATAAAGAGCTAAGAGAATCCACCCTGTGGACTTATTATGATTGTGGTAGACATTAAGTAAAATGTCATTCTGTAAAAAAAAAAAAACCCACTAAAATAAATCTAAGATATTCACCCTTGATAGAATCCAATTATGTTAAGTCATGTGTTCAGCCACTTTCTGCCTGCAAAAACCAGGCATTTTAAAATAATCACTTTTCCCATTTGATCAGAGATAAAGCCCAGAGCATAGCTTACTGAGGCAGCGAAGTAGGCAGAGCTGTGCCGCAAGAATTTGATTAGTTTCAACAGCAATTAGATAAAATGTCTTGATAGCATGAAGCGCATGTTTCCCTAATCCCGTGTAAACAATGTACTCATTTACCACAAAGGCCAGCAGAGCGAATGTGTTCTTTCTTTTCATTCATCTCTTTCATTCCATATGAAAGGTCTTGTGCAATTTCTGTCTGAAAGTTGTCTTTTCAAATTCTGAGCCCTCCTTGCCAGAGTATCATTTATGAATAAAAAGCCTTTCAGCTGAGAAATGAACAGAAACATACCATAAAAGTGTCTATAAAATGTCTGATTACGAGACACACTGTAGTCAGGTTTTTAAACCAGACTGTTATGCTTTTAAAGTAGTCATGAATAATTGACCAAATATTCGCACACGGTCTGTTTTTATTTATTTATTTATTTTTTTAAAGTCTTAATTATGCCTAGGAAGCATCTGTAGCTTCATGAGCTATGGCTTAAAATAACACGCCTTTCTGGATGGTGGATTCAAAAATGGCAAAAACTTTAAATAAAGGATCTAAAATGGCTCCGGTGTGCGTGGGGTTTGCATGTTTTCCCCGCGATTCAGGGGTTTCCTCCGGGTACTCCGATTTCCACCCCCAGTCCAAAGACATGCACTGTAGGCTGATTGGCCCGAGTGCCCCGACTCCCCTGGGATAGGCTCCAGGCTCCCTGTGGCCCTGTATAGGATAAGCGGTACAGAAAAGGGATGGATGGATGGATGGATGGATGGATGGATGGATGGATGGATGGATGGATGGATGGATGGATGTCGAAACATTTTCCTAATC
Source organism: Ameiurus melas (assembly GCA_012411365.1). Classification (NCBI taxonomy): domain Eukaryota; kingdom Metazoa; phylum Chordata; class Actinopteri; order Siluriformes; family Ictaluridae; genus Ameiurus; species Ameiurus melas. The sequence continues at coordinate 2,461,430 of CM022765.1, read as the reverse complement.
AGCAGGAAACTAGAAGGCAGCACCTGTTGGTGCCGAATTTTTGACTGTAAAATCCGTTTATCAAGATGAACCGAGATTTAGCTCTTTCTTAATTGTTTGTAATAAAGCAGGCCGCCGTGTATGGTACAAAGTAACTCTTTCATAAAGGCTGCGATTTGATTTTCATCTGAAAGCAAAAATGCTCCATTAAGACCTCATTAACTGCCCATTGACAGTACATTAAGTGTTGTTAAGTGAATAGGCATTAAATTGGTAAAATTATGTACAAAATGGTGTTTGATTGGGTGTGAAAACTTTCCCTCAACAGGTCAGAGAAATAAAGACCATACTGCTGTCTGACTTTCAACACATAACCAGTATCATTTTGTGACTAGGGCTGGGCGATATGATGATATAACATCAATATCGTGATAAAGTATGTCACAATATGCTGTTCTGAGATATAGTGGATATTGTGATATCATATGATTCATTTTGTAAATGATTACAACATTGACTAGATACAGCTGATGTGATATTAATTTGTCATCTTTAAAATTCTAAAATATCATATATATATATATATATATAAATTTTTTGCAGATTTTTACAAACCTTTTCTCCTTTACAATGTTAAATATTTATTTATTTATTTCTTATCAATTAAAAGGACATTTTAAAAAAAGTACAAATTGGTCCTCAAACTGTGTGTGTGTGTGTGTATGTGTGTGTGTGTGTGTGTTAAAGCAACAGTACTGTATTGCTTGGAAATTGTTCTCAAACCTATATATCATGATACAGATCCTGTATCGTAGAAATGCCTTTGAGAACCGTGATAGGAAGCCCTGCTTCTGACAAGATGATCGTGATCTCCACAATTATTGGCACCCTTGGTAAAGATTCTTTGTATGCATAAGTCTTTGTGTTTAATTAGCTAAATCTCGTACTGTAAATATGGGAGAAATCTAACCTTTAATTGAAAGACAATGGTCAATAGTTATTTTCTGATTTCAATTACTTTTGAGGTAAACCTAGTGCTACTAGCCATCCAGCTGGCCCTACTGCAGGAGGATAGTGATGACCACAGCAAAGTTTTTTTGTTTATATACTTTTCCTCTTTAAATAAGATTTTTTCCCGGAGCTGTATGTATTTTCGGAATAAAACACGTCACAATTACTGGCATGCCTAGGAATTCTTAAACAAAATTTAACTGAAGCATAATTGAATTTATATTTTTTTATATTTCTAAGTTCACCAGCCTGTTTACGAACTCCGAAATGTCTTTATTTATTAGCATAAATATGCTTTTCATTGCGAGATTAAGCTAATTAACCATAGACATATTTATAACCTTTTCTACCCGTCTTTACGGGGGGGGGATGCTGTTGTGGAGGATGGGAGGGTGGGGGGGGGGTGAGTCAGTAATTCTGGAGCTGACTGCATTTTCTCCCTCTGTAACTTTATCTGTCTCTCGCACAGACACACCGAGACATTTTCGTAATTAGCTCCCTGCAGATAAAGTTCAGGATATTGGTCTCCTGTGGAGAGGTAACGTGTTAATAAGTCTGGGGAATGGCACCGTGAGATTATTTTAGTGCAGAAGAACTTTAAAGCATTTATTTTCCCTTCTCAAAAATGCCGTAGAAAGATTTGCCATTTACTTGTCATCTGTTCTGCATCTAGTTTTTTGGAGAATGGTGTAAAAACTTAAACAACACGTCTTAGCTATTAGATTGCACTGACATTTGCTCTTTGATTATGCAGTTTCTTAATAATAATAATAATAACAATAATAATAATAATAACACACTTAAGATAATTATGGTATTAGTCTAAGTCAAATTCTATGTTGCATAGAATTCTGTTAGATGGTCGATAGTTAAATGTATTAGTCAGTAATCACTATGCGGTATCTAAAAATGTTTATATAACAGTTTTAGTCCACTTATAAACCTTACATACCTAACAAACTAGACTGGAAACACGTTAAACCACGATGTGTTTTCTACATTCAGAAGCAAAAAATCTCTGTTTTGAGATGACCTGCATTCATGAAATTTTTGTTAATCCCAATCCCTAATTAGACGGATATTACAGATGAATTTCCCAAAATGTATTCATTTATATTGATTTACATATCAAAAATGGCATCATTTATTGTTTTCGAACGGTGCATGGTATTTTTTCTTAATTAAACAAGAAAGAACCTTTCTGTAAAACATTCAAGCAGTAGGTAAATACTTTAATATGAAGGATTATTCATGTAAACAGAGCTATCTGGTATAAATGGGCTAATAGGCCATTTAATCAAGACATAAAATAAGGTTAAAATATTCGACATCTATATAGTCTTATTTGCTGATCATTTCCCCCCCAATGTTGTGTTAATATTTGAAAAAATTGTGTAACCAAGAAAAGTAAAAATACATCGAGCGGTATACTGTATCGTAGAGATTGGCTCGGATTTCTTTCTAGTCCAGACTGTCGAAGGCATGAGCTAAAACATTAGGTGTAGTAATCATGAACGCGATGGATTACATTCTCACTCACATCTCTTTAAAATGTGAAGAGAAACTAGACTAGAAAGTAAACAGATTAAGCCAGCGTTGCCCAATCAGCATACAAATTACACGCAAGGACAGATTGCGCAACCAAGTTTTATATGGCTTGAACAAAAGAGCTGGCTAATGGCATGCAGAGCTTTTCTCTTCACCATGCTTGCTGTTCAAATGCATTTGAAAAACATGACTTAAGCCTTTCAAAGATTCGATGATTGTCTTCCTATGCTACAACACTCAGTCATAAAAGTGTCATAATCTTAACACAGAGCTGATCAATAAGTGTAGGTAGTAGAATTGTTTTAGCTGTCCCGTTCGATATTGTGACCAACTGTCACTGACGTAAACAAGGTTGTTAATAATTAGTATTAATTATAACAATGCAATCCTGACACTCAGTTGTGTTTTCGGTCACATGCTTATTAACACAGAGGGGCGAGACACAGTGAAAATATAAACAGCTTTATGAATAAATGAATAAATTAAATACAGTAATGATGTTGGTAAGCTAGTCACAATAACAATCTCTGACTAATACTCTCATTAAAAAGCATTCATTTGAAGAAGGTGTTAGGTTAATGATTAAATGAGTAATTTGTGGTATTTTGCTTCCGTAGTTTATCTCGGTCTTCAAAGACACGAGATCAATCTTTTGATCTCCTTCAAAAAGTGCAGTTCCTTATTAGAAGACATTCAAAGTAGGACATTTTGACTTGAAATATGAAAGGGAATCAACAGGCAGAACATTCTTTTGAACAATATTTAAGTAAAAGCTCCATCATTTGGAAAGCTGTCAATCATCCACCAGCTGCATTCAGACATGTACATTTATTCCAGTGTTTATAAACTCGGTCATCTGGCACAGTCAGGGTTGCCAGAAGTCGTTCTTAACATACTGAAACTGAAACGTTAACATAACACAGGTACAAGATTGTTCAGTCAAAATAATCACGAAAATCCAAAGGATTATTGCTTCAGCTTTCAAACACAAAACCATAACAATGTCGTTACAAGGTTAGAAGATATTATATATATATATTTAATATATATATAAGATTTGTGAAAAACAAACACAATTTGAAACTCTAGACTCATATCCAAAGAGCAGCCCATCACGGTGAGTAAAGACATCACACATTAATGTGCCTTGTCACACATCAAACAGAAAACACTATCCTTAACAAAACATCATACGAGTTAAGGCTTATTGTTAGATTTGAGATCATATGTTTTTGGTTATGAATAGATATTGAACATGCAATAGAATAAACACGAGCCTGAGGCAATTTGTTTGATACCGAAATGTCAGAAGTGGATTCATTTCTTCGAAGTGACCAATTGCTATCAAATAATAATCATTGTGTAATAGATGGAGAACGCCGGACTGGACGCAGAGAGCGAAGGCTAAGTCAGGCATACAAGGAGTCACTGACTTCTTGAATTTCTTACCATACAGTAAATTGATGAATAGAGACCATCAAGAATATTTGAATATTTATGCTGCGAAACATCATAAACATAATAGTAAAAATTTGATTAGTGAATAATCGAAAAGCTGTGGACTATGAGGTTAATAATGTTTCTTATGTTTATGAATAATGTGTTGGATATGTGTCTTTATTTCATGCTCTTTGTGGGGGGGACAAAAACAAAAAAACAAAAACCATGCCAGATTGTGTTAAGCAATATTAGGTCAAAGTTATATTAATTTATAAATTGTTCCATATATAACATTATTGTCCAGTTTACAAAGGAGGTAAACGAAGTACTGAAAGCAAGTCAGTTTCATTTCAGACTTAACCCCGTGAATCTCTCAGAGTTCATCTTTCGCAGTTTGGGAGGCAGGTGGCCGTCCATCCGTCCTCCAATTCCGACCCCAACTCCTCCTATCCCTCCAGCCAATCGCTGCAGCTTCGGTGGGAGGTCTGTCACTGATTGGCTGATAGGGTCTCCGCCCCCTATCAGACCTAGCTTGGAAGGCAGCTTGTCCTCGACTGGGCTGAGCAGTGAGCTGATTGGTGGCAGCCTGTCCTCGGCTACACCGGGGGCTGAGCTGATTCGCTGAAGCCTGACGGGCAGCTCGCCCAGGTTGTACGTGATCTCAGAACTCATGCGCATCAACTTGCGTGGCATGCCGTCCCTTCCTGTGAGCTTCTGCAATTTAGCTGGAAGCTTGGTGCTGCCCAACGGGGCGGCCATGTTAATCGAGCCGGTCTCTGCATCGCTCTGAAGGGCTTCTAGACCATCCACAGTGCCGCTGCCTTCGGTCAGGCCTCCTGTGCTGTGGCAGAGTGAGGGGGCGGTGAGTGGTGAGGACAGCAGCAAGCTTTCCTCCTGCTCCTTGACGCTGTGCGGAGGCGTGGGCACCTCAAACGTTGCATGGAACTGCGAGTAGTCCACCTTGAAGAAGCCCTCCTCCAGAGAGATGACTGGGTAAAAGCGGTGACCCCAGAGGACCTCATCCTCTGTGTATGATGTCCTTGCCTGGCAGGTCATGCCTGACACAAACCAACAAACATGCATGTAAACATAATAAATGGAGTGACACAGCATAGAGCTCCAGTAAAGACAAGTTTAGACTTTTAATTAAAAGTTTGCCAGTGTGTATTTATAAATGTCAAATCTTCTCAAGTACAAATATTCTCCTAGTAATTTATGAAATTTAATTTAACCACAGCCTGCCCATATACAGTCCCCTCCAAAACTGTTAGAAGGGCAAGGCCAATTCACTTGTTTTTGCTGTAGACTGAAGACATTTGGGTTTGGGATCAAAAGATGAAGAAAAGGAGAGAGTTTAGAAGCTCTGAACAGCGACTCTTGGTTTTAGTCTTCAGTTTCACCTGTGAATACTTCATTTCTTGTTATAAAGGATAAGCCTCCATGAAGGTCAGAGAGCTGTCTATGAGAGAAAAGCAAGCCATTTTGAAGCTGGGAAAAGAGGGAAAATCAATCAGAGGCATTGCACATACATTGGGCATAGCCAATACAACAATTTGAAATGTCCTGAAAAAGAAAGAAATGGGTCGGCTAAGGAAAACAACAACAGCAGCTGATGACAGAAACATTATGAGAAAACCCCCAGGACAACATGAAGTCATGTGACATCACCAGCAACATCCACAGGTCAGGGGTGAAGGTACTGTAGCACAATCAACCATTCGAAGAATGAGCAGAAATATAGAGATCATACAACAAGAATCAGAAAGTCAGATTGAAATTGGCAAAGAAATACAGAGATGAGCCACAAAAGTTCTGGAACCAAGATTACCCAAAGTAATGGTTAAAGGCCAAAGTGTGGAGAAAGAAAGGATCTGCTTATGATCCAAAACATACAGGCTCATCTGTGAAACATGGTGGAGGTAGTGTCATGGCTTAGGAATGCATGTCTGCTTCTGGAACCGGCTCATTCACTCTTTATTGATGATGTAACTCATGATGGTAGCAGCAGAATGAATTGAGAAGTTTACAAATGCATCCAAATTAATCAGGAGTAACTTTACCATGCAGCAGGACAATTATTCAAAACACACGGCCAACTCAACAAAGGGCTTTATTAGGGGAAAACGTGGATGGTTTAAGACTGGGCAAGTCAATCACCAGAACTTAACCCAATTGAGTAGCACTTTCACCTCCTGAGGAGGAGAAGGAGAAAGGAGAAACCCTCCAAAACAAACAACAACTGAAAGAGGCTGCGGTAAAAGCCTGGAAAAGCATCACATAAGAATATTTGGTGATACCAATGAGTTGCAGGCTTGATGCAGTTATTGCAAACAAGCGATATGCAACCAAATATTAAGTGTTATTTACTTTAATTTACTTCAAGACTTGATGTGTTCCTATACTTTACTCGCCTAAACATCGGGTTGTCTGATACAAAAGGTTTTATGTTTTTTAACACATCTAGATGTAAATACCAGAAAATAAAGCCCAAATATATTTGGTGTATAGCACACACAAATGAATTGGCCTTGCCATTGAAATAGTTTTGGAGGGGTCTGTAAAACGAACGAATAAACTGCAGAACACACGTAGTACTGTTTGTCCGTACTCTTCTACACTAGTATAATGTAATGATTTATAAACCTGCTGACAGCCGTGGCTCACGATCATAGATTTTGGCGGGGCAGGGTGACATTAATAACGACATGGCTTCAAACAAAAATAAGTCGAGATGCTCTCATACTTGACTTATGATTCAGGCGAAGATCTGGTGAATTGTTAGAACAACCCTGTAAGAGGCAGTTGAGCGTTGACAACACACATGAATCCAGTGTGTAGTCGAGTAGCTTGCTGTAAGTGGTTTCATGAACCAGGGTTGCCAGGTTGCAGAAAATCTCTAGCCCAACCACATCTCAAAAACCTCACAAAAGACCTTATAGTAGCTAAAAAAAAAAAAAAGTTCAGGCATTAGAAAATGGAGAGACATTTTTCTTCTATTTATCAGCCTTTCAGTGGGAAACAAGGTCACTGTGGTGCTCATGCATTTCTGATGTATGCACATTATCCACTTCATAACTCCCCTTCCTTCTCCCGATCTTTGCAATATACTGTATCGTACAACAGAAACGGTTGTGTACATCATAGACACACAGTCTGAACTTACACTTAGACTTTGTGGAAATGTATTAGATGTATTTCCAGTTATTTGCTCTAAAACAAGATATTTGTAAAAACGGTAACTCTGGTAGCCCTGTAATTAACTGTCCTATCTGCTTCTGTTCCTCCACTTAAAACATTCATAGAGCGTAAGCATTTGGCAGTGTATTTCCTGGCCTAGTGGGACTCTATTATTGCTTTTTGAACTTTTAGTGCATTTTTGACCACTAAATTTAACTATATCATAATAAATGGGGCCATCAGCAAGCTGTCCCTTGATGACACAACATCTATCTATCTATATCTATATCTATATCTATATCTATATATATATATATATATATATATATATATACACATACATACACACACATATACATATATTATACACTCACTGTCCATTATATTACGAACACCTGTACACCTTCATATTCATGCAGTTCTCTAATTAGCCATCATGTGGCAGCAGCACAGTACCAAATTCATGCAGACACAGGTCAAGCGCTTCAGGTAATGTTCACATCAAACATCAGAACGCAGAAAATGTTAGATCTCTGTGTGATCTCTGTGACTTTGATCATGGCATGGATATTGGTACCAACCTCCAGGGATTTTTATACACAACAGTCTCTAGATGGATACAGAATAAAAAAAAAAATCACAATTAATCACCATTTACAAATGTGGTGAGCAGAAAAGCATCTCAGAATACAAAACACATCAAAACTTGAGGTGGATGCAACAGCATATGACCATATTAGGTTCTACTCGAGTCAGCCAAGAACAAGAATCTGAGGCTCATTTTTTACCCTAATCTTCAACTGTCCAGTTTGCGTGAGTCTGTGCCAATGATAGCACTGTTATTGTTCAGTCTGGTTCTTGGCTGAGAGTAGTGGAACCTGACGTGGTCTTCTGCTGTTTTAGCCCATCCAATCTGGCCATTTTCCTGTAACCTCTCTTATCAACATGGGGTTTCCACCCACAGAACACTTCACCATTCTGAGAAAACTCAAGAGACTGCTGTGTGTGAAATTCCCTGATGCCCCCTGATGTTTGATGTGAACATTAATTGAAACTCTTGACCTGTATCTGCATGATTTTATGCATTGTGCTGCTGCACCATGATTAGCTGTTTAGATAACTGCATGAATGTACAGGTGTTCCTGATAAAGTGGATGGTAACTGTATGCAGTAGAGCTCTGTCCCATCTGCCCCCAAGGAAATGCCACCATGGCCCACTAGCCCATGTTACCCAGAGGAGGATGGATTCCATTTTGACTCTGGTACCTCTCAAGATTTTTTCCTTGCCACTTATTGCCTCTGACTTAGTCATTAGAGATTTAAATATTCTGAATCAAATTGAACTGCATATAACGTTTGTCAATATTAATCTTCAGTATGGTATCGTTCTTTGTTGTAAAGAACAAATTTTACTGTTATTACAACACACACACACACACACACACACACACACACACACACACACACACACACACACGGAGTTGCAATCAAGATTATTAAACCCCCAGTGCAAATCAGGTTTACTGCCAAAATTCAGCTGTTTGCAATGAACAAATCAAACAAAAGCAATTGAGATAGTTCAACACAACAAATGCTTCAAGAGGAATGAAGAAAGAACACTCTGTCCACAGTCAAGCATGGTGGTGGCTCAGTGATGCTCTGGGGCTGCTTTGCATCCTCTGGCACTGGAAACCTGCAGCGTGTGGAAGGCAAGATGGGTTCATTGAAGTCCTAGGAAAAAACATCATGCCATCTGTGAGGAAGCTGAAGCTTGGGTGTCAGCAGGAGAGGTCCAAAGATCCCATTTTCAGTTGAATTTGGGGAAACCACTTAAAGCATTCGTTGTGTTGAACAATTTCAATTGCTTTTGTTTGATTTGTTCATTGCAAATAGCTGAAAGTCTGGACATTTTGACAATGATCCTGATTTGCAATGGGGCTTGAATAATTTTGATTGCAAATGTAAGCTGCATTCATGCCATGTTGCAATTGCCATAGTTACGAGATTCCGACTTGTAAAAAGCATTCATTGTAAATTTTGACAATAAACCCGATTTGCAATGGGTGTTGAATAATTTTGATTGCAGCTGTGTATATATATATATATATGCATGCACTTGGGAGTAACATTTACTGTTGAGCAACACCCACAGGAACATCTGTTCACAGTCCATTTGGTTACATGAAAACAAAAGCTTTATCAGGGGGAAACTCGTTAGATCTGTGGATCAGCCACATTGTGTCGCGTTAATTAAAGCACATAAAGCAAAGACTACTAAAAGATTCATAGAATTCCAGAAACAGAACATTTCTGTACTTAATTAAACATGGAACAAAAATGAAACAAAACAAACAAACAAAAAAAATCCCCACAAAGGTGTTTCTTGTCTGATAGTAAGTGACACTGAGAATGGGCAGAAGAGGTGTAGTATGCAAAAGTTATCTCTTTTCGTGAAAAGACCATTAATGGAATTCTATATTCAGAGCTGTGGTCTGGTCCCTTCATCAACATTGGCTTGTTCTTATGGTCAGACAGACGTTGTAGGATCTATAGAGAATACACGAAGGTTCTCAGCAATCCAGACAGAGTCAGTGTTAGAACAAATCTAATGGGAGGGTATTAGGAGTCCCGCAGGGGAGTAAGGGCTGCTGTTTAATAAATGACTCAGTGAAGTAAAACTGCACTGACAAATGAGTTTTCTAGACCAACCAACACACGAACTACAGATTTGCACACCCTCTCGCTCTGCCTCTCCTTCTGCTATATTAACGGTGTGTGCTGTAGTGCAGCAAAGTAACAGGACATCACGCTGTGTGATATTGATAGGTTTTTAGCCCCTATCACCATCTTCCCCATCCAATCATGATCAGCCATATTATGACAGACAATATTTCAGATTTTTTTTTTTTTAAATATCTGCCATTTTCTTCCCAATTTGGTCTTGCCAATCACACAGCAGCTGACAACTATGGAGAGTGGGGCAAGCACATGCTTCCACTGAGACACACAGTTCAGCATAACCCACTCGGAAGAAAGCACTACCTACCTTGTTCTGCGTACATGAGCTCACAGACGAGAGTATGCCATCCCTCCCACCCTGACAGCACAGACAATTTTGTTCTCTTGACTCCCGGCCATGGATAGCTGAGGCATCATTGGGATTTGACCTTGCAATCACGCAACAATTGGACGGACACTTTTCTGTCCAAACTACTTGTGAGAACAAAGCTGTAGATGGAAGAGGCACTGATGGAACAGCACAGTGGAACGATCTCCTTCTCTCCATTTTTCTAGGAACTGCATGGTCACAGTTAAAACGTTAGTGAATGCTAATTCAGAGCACTTCGTGCATAGTGGAGCAACACGATATCACTATCTGTGTCTATATAATCTGTTTAGTCCTCCAAAGATTCATATCCGTATTTGGGTTTAAATCCAAAGTGGACATGGCTTAAACCAGAAGGTATGAACCCTAATTCTATTCCTGCTGGAAACTCTGTAAGAAACCCAGAGGTAAAATGGCAGCACTATTAGCACGGTCAGTGAATTCTGCCTTGAGAGTTCCTCAGCTACATCTCTCGAGTTCATAAAAACCGTTTTTTTTTAAAACCCGAGTTTTAGTCCCACTATACCTCTTTCTAACAAACTGGTTCTATTTTCCAAAATATAAACAAAAAGTAGCCTAATTTAAACCACCACATGAAATGTTGATGAACGTCCCATAATTTCCTAGCCCCGAGGCACATCTATAGAGCTCTAGTCTCAACCAGATGCCCTGAGAATCTTTCTGACCAGCCTTTAAAAAACACACACAGAAGAATACATTATCTGCTCAATCCGAATAATACAAATATACCTTAACAGCCCTATTCCACTCAACATAAAATCCAAAGGTAGCCTAAAAGATCAACAGTATATAAAGGCATATCCGTCATTTTTAAATGATGTAAATTATATGGTATGGTATGGTATTAATAGTAACCAGATCTCAACCTAACTGCACACCTATGGGAGAATTTGGAGAGACCGCCATCATGGAAATACTAATTGAGGGAAAATCTTTTGGAAGAATGGCGATCATCCCTTCAGTGCTGTTCCACAGATTTATAGAATCTGCGCCAAAGCTCATTGGAGCTGTTCTGGCAGCTCATGGTGACCCAACACCTTACTAACACACTTTATTTTCATTTCTTTAAAAAAAAAAAAAAAAAAAAAAAGCTTAAACAAATATGACATCATGGCAAATAAAATCTAACAAGACGCCTGCTCTTAATAAACGGACATAGATCTGCTGTGAACATCTGTAGATGTAGTATCAGCCTGCGTGTGATCAGAGATTTGAGAAGATTTTTACAGAAAGCACAAAAAAGAATAGGTGAGAGGGGTAACCTTTATAAAATCATGCCCAAAACAGAGGAAGATAGAACAAACAGATTTTTTTCCTCAGTACAATGGAAGAATTGACTCAAGTCAGTGTTCACAATCAGCACCACACCCAGACAAGGAAATACTTATTGTAATGAAACAACAACCAGCTCACTTTAAATTTACAATAGTAGTAGGTGAGAGCACCTTGATGTGTGTTAGAGGTTTGGGTGCATCTGAAGGGTTCTCTGATCTTGTTGCAGTGTTAAAAGATACAAGCAGAAAGGGCTTTTGGATTGTTTGGGGATCACTGAATGAGGCTCCGAGCTGCTTAAAGTAGCACTTTAAAGCCATTTGGAGAGCAAGTCAGTCCACAGCTGCTCCTGCTACACTGGAAAGCAAGCTCAGGATGGAAAAACAGAGGATCATCTGAGTCCCTGCTGTCTTCTGCAGAGAACACACACCTCCAGGCTACATCAAGTAGCTCAGACCATGATCTAACTATCACGCACGCACACACACGCGCACCCATCACCGGTCTGGCCGATGCACACTGTCTGTCTCTCACCCGCACCGTGTGAGAAAGTTTACTGTCCGTGCTCGCCCATTGTAACACCGACGAGAGTGTGAGATGTTATTATTCAGCTCATGAAATATTAAACAGGCTTTCTGATGTTCACCTAAACAGTGCGAGCGTGTGTGTGTGTGTATGTGTGTGTGTGTGCATGGCAAGTGAGGTTCCAGACTGATTTTCCTCTAACCGTGCTTACATAATCACCCCATATTCACCCATCACAATGAAATTTCATTACAGCGATTGTTCGAGAAGCGGTTGAGCATATTACATTGTGTTCAGATTAAAAACAAACAAACCGAAACATCATATCACTACACTTCTCCAGATGACAGTTACGAGGGCAATTTATATTTCCAACAGAGATAATGTGTTTCTATGGTGACCGTCATTAAGCGCTCTGTTCGCTTAGCGCAGAGGTGCTCTCGCTGACCTGTTTCTGTCATCTTTTTCTCGCTATGCTTCACCATCACTCGCTTTTTTTTTTCTTTCCCCCTCGCTTGCATTGTTTTGCTGTTGTGCTCATGCCAATCTTTTGCTCTCCCCTGAATCCTCTGAAGGGGGGTAGGCTGACTTTGGGTACTTTATGTCTCTTTGTAAAAAGCTAGATGTATCTATCGTCATTACCACCATTACAATCATCATTATCTGTATTGGGCTATCATTCTGTGTGCCATTCTGTGTATATTCATCTATCCGGTGGCTTTCCTATAGCCTGTTTCTCTTTCCTTAACTGTGTGTGTGTGTGTGCGCGTGCTTACTTACATGGCACTACACTTTGCTATCGGCTGTAACAGACCATCCTGCTGATCTCAGTGTTACCACCACACTCACCGATACATGGGTCCAGACTTCAGGGGATTGGAGGACAGAAGTAGCCATGTTCCTCCAATTTACCACAGTCTTGAAGGAGTGTATCACAAAGCCAATCGATTATTATTTATCATTCAGTGTGCAACGCATCGTGACCTAAACTCCAATAAACATCCATCTGTTGAATACACGAGTAGTAACGCAGAAGGCCGGAGACTTCAACACATGGTATGTATTTTACTTCATCTAAATTTCCTCTCCAATATGCTAATATAAGTCTCTGCATGATCTGTGCCATGTGCTCCTCTGAGTCAGGCAGTTTTCAAAATATTGGCTGTAATATAATAGGCATCAGCTCTGGAGGAGCCACAGAGGAGTATCTTACAGTTTCTGAGAATGCACTGAAGTATGAGAATGTCTCAGACTGGAGGCTGAAGGCAGGCATGAGTCCCAGTTTGTATCCAATGAAATAAAGAAATTTTCCAGCGTTTTTCAATCGAATTGCTATCCAATACATCTGTAGCCTATCCAATACATCTGTAACCTGGAGCAGTAAGGACACGAAATTCAGTACATTTCCTTGAAAGAATGGAAATTTGCTGCTGACTGATTTAGATTGTAAAATTCTGGGTCAAAGAAAATTCTGCGGCATTCCTTTAATTCTTCCTGCGTTTATACCAGGACCATCGGCTCTCAAAGTGGCATCTGTTGAGCATAGCTAGGGGGTCCATGATTATTTTGTTTTGATACAGTAGTAGAAATCACTACGCAGTATTATTAGTGCTAATCTACATGCACACGATGCATAAAGTCATGCAGATACAGGTCAAGAACATGAGGAATGGGGAAAAATGCGATCTCACTGACTTTGATAGGGCCATGGGTGTTGGTGCCAGACGAGCTGGTATGAGAAGCTGCTAATTTCCTGGGATTTTCACACACAACAGTCTCTGTTTTTTTTTTTCTTCTTCTTAATACAGAATGGTGTGAAAGACAAAAACATCCAGTAAGCAGCAGTTGACCATACTTTACAACTCGAATAACCACTTTACAACCGTGGTGAGCATAAAAGCTGAACAAGAACGGACAGGATGACAGGAGTGGAACCCGATGTGGTCTTCTGCTGCTGTAGCTCATCCTCCTCAAGATTCGATGCACTGTGCATTCTGAGATGCTTTTCTGCCCACCATGATTGTAAAGAGTGGTTATTTGAGTTACCATATCCTTCTTGTCAACTTTAACCCGTCTTGCCGTTCTCCTCTGACCTCAGCAACAAGGCGTTTCCGCCCTCAGGACTCTCACTGCATTTTGTGTAAACTTTAGCGACTGTTCTGTATAAAAATCCCAGGAGATCATCAGTTTGTAAAATACCCAAACCAGCCTCTCTGGCACCAACAATCGTGTGACAGTTAAAGTCACTGAGATGACATTTTTTTTCCCAATTTTGTTGTGTGATATGAACATTAAATGAAGCTCTTGACCTGCATCTGCACAATTTTATGCATCGTGTTGCTGACACATGATTGGCTGATTAGATAACTGCATGTGTTCAGGTGGGCAGGTGTGAAAACGTGGCCAGTGACTGGTTTTTTTAGTTATTTGCACTGTACTTTTTTGTTATTTGTAGGTTTGACTGGAGTGGAGTGGATTGAATGGATTTAATCCAAGCTTCAAAAACACACGAAAAAACAGTCGGTCTATAAATAAGGTCACCAGACCTAATGTGTTCTCTTGGTGGAGGGTTCAGGGAAAAAAATACTGTATGGCTGCTGCAATGAAATAGCCAACATGTTATGAGACTGATATTTGAAAAGCTTTATTTAGGTTTGTGGAATTTATTTGACAGAAGCCGAGGGTCCGTGGCTGTAAAAACTTTTGAGAAACCCTGATTTAGAATACGCTCACAATCCCGTAGGAACAGCAAGGCCATTTCTATTGTTTTTGCTGTAAATCACAAGACGAATATGAGACGATAGATCAGCTTTTCAGCTTTCTTTTCCTCATATTTACATCTAGATGTGTTAAGCAACTTAGAACATGGCACCCTTTGTTGGAACCCACCCATTTTTTCAATGATCAAAAATACTGGAACACGTGACTGACAGTAGTTTCTTGCTGCCCAGGGATGCCTGTTAAATTGGTTGTTTAAAGAATTAATAGCTGTGTCTATCTACTTTTGGGTTCAGCCCTAGGTTTGGCCTGTGAGGACTGTATTTGTTATTAAAAAGGATAAACCATCATGAAGTCTAGAGAGCTGTTTATGGGAGAAAAGAGAGTCATTTTGAAGCTGGGAAAAAAGGGTAAATCTATCAGAGGCATTGCAAAAACACTGGGCATAGCCAATACAACAATTTGGGATGTTCTGAAAAAGAAAAAAAAACATTGGTGTACTAACAACCAGACATGGAACAAGTTGGCCAAACCCCCAAAAAACCCCAAAATAAACAACTGCAGCTGATGACAGAAACACTGAGAACTGTGAAGAAATCCCCCAAAATTACAGTTAGTGGCATCACCAACAAACTTCACAGGGCAGGGGTGAAGGTATCACAATCCACCATTTGAAGAAGACTTCAAGAGCAGAAATATAGAGGCTATACCACAAGAACCACTCAGGAGCAGTCAGAATCAAGATTGGAAAATTTGCAAAGAAATACAGAGATGAGACACAATCGTTATAGAACCAAGATTAACCTCTACCAAAGTGATGGAAAGGTCAAAGTGTGGAGAAAGAAAGCATCTGCTCATGATCCAAAACCTAGAAGCTCATCAGTCAAGCATGGTGGAGGTAGTGTCATGGCTTGGGCTTGCATGGCTGCTTCTGAAATGGCCTCACCAATCTTTATTGATGATGTAACTCATGACGCTAGCAGCAGAACGTATACAGAAGTTTACAGAAACATTCTGTCTGCCAGAACTTCATCATGCAGCAAGACAGTGACCCAAAACACACTGGCAACATAACAAAGAACTTCTTCAGGGGAATAAAGCGGAAGGTTTTAGACTGGCCAAGTCAATCACCAGACCTTAATCAAATTGAGCAGCATTTCACGTCCTGAGGAGAAGACTGAAGGGAGAAACCCTCCAAAACAAACAACAACTGAACGAGGCTGCAGTACAGTCCTGGAAAAGCAATACAAAAGAAAAAGGCAACAGTTTGGTGATATCAATTGGTCACTGGCTCGATGCAGTTATTATAGGCAAAGGATATGCATCCGTATAATAAATGTTATTTACTGTACTTTAAGACTATCTCTTAATATACTTTTGCTCACCTAATAATTGAGTGGTCTGCCGCCAAAGGTTTTAAGTTGTTTAATGCATCTAGATGTAATTATGAGGAAATGAAAGCTAAAATTCTGAGCTGTTGTCTCACACTTATCTTTTGATCTCAAACCCAAATGTCTTCAGTGTATACAGTTGCAATCAAAATTATTCAACCCGCATTCGCAAATCAGTTTCATTGTCAAAAATGACAGACTGTCAGCTGTTTGAAATGAACAAATCAAACAAAAGCATGGAAAGAAAGGAACTTTTCCATGATATTCAATTTTTTTTTTGAGACGCACCTGTATTCTTATATATATCCTAACCAATGTCATATTTGCATTATATTATTATTATTATTATTATTATTATTATTATTATTAGTTACTTAATTACTTACTTTCATCTCTTTGCAAATATAAATCAATACCGTGACAGTGAAAAGTGTGATACTGAGCTGTTAAATTATACCATCCCTAGTTTATGAATTTATGTAATACACACGTAGGAAAAAAAAAAAAACCCAAACCAGATCAGTGTTCCTCTCACATACTTCTCTGTACCTCAAACAGGCTGTGCGACTTTACTGTACTGAGCCCACTTAAGGAGGAGGAGATTTAGTTGCTATGGAAACTGATTCACAATGGGGAGAACAGAGTGCTGACTAACTGTACATAATTCTGTTTTTACCCACAAATCCGCTCACTTTCTGTGGGTGGAATTTTCAGACTGCTCGCTGATGTGCATGGACCGTTCATGTGGAAGACCTGTCGGTGTAACACTACTGTACACCGTGTGGAGACTGTGTGAAACATTGAGACTGTGTGTGCGTGTTCGTTGGAGTGTGGGTGTTTATAGGTCTTGGTATGGCTCAGAGTGCTTCGTATATGTTTTTTTTTTGTTTTTTTTTCATGCTGCGCTGTGTGCCTGGTATGTTTGCTGCACTTGGTGCACTTAAAGCCTGAGGCACTGAAGGTAAAGGTGAAGTTACGGATGACTGACAGGTTTGCTGATCTTGCATCGTGTTAGACCACTGCGATGCGGCGGGCTAAATAAAGATTCCCTTTATGTTTCACACATCTTACATAACGAGGCTGGTGCTCTCTCCCTTTTGCTTTCTCTCTCTTTTTTTAGTGTTCTTCTCGACATTAACAACATGAATATGTCAGTCTAGTACTTCAGCGATCAGCCACCTACACCCAATAACTCAAACCGTGTACACCCACACAAAACTCCCCAACAAACAAAACACGGTTGTCTTTTTTTTTTTTTTTTAACAATAGTGCAGAGGACAAAAATAACCTTATGGCTTACTCGGCATCATCTACATTCTCTCTGCAGAATCCCTGAAGACAAATATTTCAGAAGCATTGGAAGACTCGGCTTAACTAAGAGCACTTGGTAGAGTGTGGGTGTGTTGATGTTCATGTCCATCTGGCATGTTCTTTGCTATACCGTTACGGCGTTGGGATCCTGATCCGGATTTCTTCTGTTTTTTTTTTTTTGTATCACTTTTTACATTTCTGTTTTTAATATGTATCTCATATTAAATCTAGATCTTCAAACGAAGTACAACATAAAATAAAGGCAACCTGAGTAAGCAAAACACAGTACAGTTTTTATTTATTATTTATTTATTATTTGTATTTATTTAAAAAATAAAATAAAATATCCAACACCTATCATCGATATGAAAAAATAATTGCCCCCTTAAACTTAAAATCTGGTTGTGCCACCTTTAGCAGCTGGACTATTCACATTTAGCAACATTCACATTTAGGGGATTTGGCAGATGCCCTTATCCAGAGTGACTTACATTTATCTCATTTATACATCTGAGCAGTTGAGGATTAAAGGCCTTGTTCAAGGGCCCAACACTAACAGCTTGGCAGTGACCTTCCAATCAATAGCACAAGATCTTGACCACTGAACTACCACTGCAATAATTGCAACCAAACGCTTCCGATAACTAGAGAGCAGTCTTTCTCTTACTTCTAGGACTAGGACTTACTCATATGCTTGGGATCATTGTCTTACTGCATAATCCAGTTGCGCTTGAGTTTCAACTCACAGACCGAAGACCGGACATTCTCCTTTAGGATTTTCTGGTAGAGAGCAGAATTCATTCAATTCCCTCAATTGTTGCAAGTTGCCCAGGCCCCGAAGCAGCAAAGCATCCCCACACCATAACACTTCCACCACCATGCTTGACCGTAGGTATGATGTTTTTTTTGTGGATTTCTGTGTTGGGTTTATGCCAGACGTAACGGGACCACTGTCTTTCAAACAGTTCTACTTTCAACTCATCAATCCACAGAACATTCTCCCAAAAGGTTTGAGGATCATCAAGGTGTGTTTTGTCAAAATTCAGATGAGCCTTAATGTTCCTCTGGGTTAGCAGTGGTTTTCATCTCGCCACTCTTCCATGGATACCATTTTTGCCCAGTGTCTTTCTGATAGTGGAGTCATGAACAGTGACCTTAATTGATGCAAGAGAGGCCTGTAGTTCGTTTGATGTTGACCTTGGCTCTTTTGTGACTTCCTGGATGAGCAGTTTGCTGTGCTCTTGGAGAAATTTGGAAGGTTGGCTACCTCTTTGAAGGTTCACTACTGTGCTGAGTTTTTCCATTTGGAGATAATGGCTATCGCTGTGGTCCTTTGGAGTCCCAGAGCCTTTGAAATAGTTATGTAACCCTTCCCAGACTGATGTATTTCAATCACCTTCTTCCTCATCATTTCTGGCATTTCTTTCAATTTTGGCATAGTGTGTTACTGGGTAAGACCATTAACCAACTTCATGCTGTTGAAAAAGTTCTAATTTTTCAGGGTTTGCAGTAATCAGGCCTGGCTGTGTCTAGTCCAGCTGAACCCCATTATGAAGGCAAATACATTTTCACACAGGCTCAGTTGGTATTGGACAACATGTTTTGCTTCAGTAAATAACATTATCATTTAAAAACTGTATTTTGTGTTTA
Source organism: Ameiurus melas (assembly GCA_012411365.1). Taxonomy (NCBI): domain Eukaryota; kingdom Metazoa; phylum Chordata; class Actinopteri; order Siluriformes; family Ictaluridae; genus Ameiurus; species Ameiurus melas. The sequence goes on along the minus strand of CM022765.1, from coordinate 2,442,281 downwards.
CTCCGGTTGTCCTTGGTTTGTCTTAGTTTTTGTTTTGATTTAAACTTAGTATGAGATATACACAAAAACAGAGGTCAGGATGGGGTAAATACTTTTTCACAGCCCTGTACATGGTAATGTAAGTGATAACCCTTGTTATGATTGGATGTATTTTTCTGCACTTGACTGCAAGTTAACCTTCATCTCTTAGTAAGTATGTATCATTCATATACAGACAAACTGCTTCATGTCCACACTTTGTAACAATTCTTTTTATTCTTTGTAACAACGCCAAAGTAACTGCTTGTTTCAATTTAATTTTTCTGGCTTTATTGTGCACATTTCTGACCGGTAATTGTTCAAGTGACAAAGAGACAGATGACCATTCATTTCTGTGTATGTGCATGCCACGGAGCGACGGCAGCGAGCGACAAAACAACAACAAGACATTTGAAATGAGATTTTCTTCATTGTATGCAAATTAGGTATGACACAGTGAAGTGACAAATACAAAAGCTTGACTCCTTAGATCAATCCTATGGCATGTGTACTTTGACATTTCTTCAGTTCCCCCACTCACAACTTTAGTACCTACCTCCAGTTACTTCCCATTTACTGTTTGAAAATGAAAGAACAACTTGACCATAACCATGGTTTCATTTTATACCATAATATAAAATGGGTATAAAGGCGTTATGAAGAAAAATAAAGAGTAGAAGTAGAAGAGATCGTTTGTGCCTCCGTTGAATGTATGCAGCTTATACATTTAGCTTGCTTTGCTAATCTGCAAATGCTAGTATGAAGCCTAGCATGTAAATAAAACCAATTTTCACACTGATTAATGCATTATTTAATTTGTGTTTAACTAGTTATCTAGTTGTATATAGCTACTACTACTTTTTAATCTAAAAACAAAAAACAAAACAAAACAAAAAAACCCTGGACAGTATAAGCGACAACAGTAGTAGTAGTAGCCCCTACATGACCACAAAAGTCAAGCCCCAAGCAACATGAGCAACGGGTCACTTGCTAGTGTGAACTGAGGGTTATTTCAAGTAATTTAAAAAATAATTCAAATTCATCAATGTAAGGTGTTCACCTAAACCATAACAAAACAGCCAGTAGTCATACGTGTGTTTTTACATACATGAGCATTGTGGAGTGAGTCTTACCTGTGGTCTCCACAATGCCTTCCAGGATCACCACAATCTCAAACTGCTCCGTCTTCATGGACCGCAGAGAAAGGTCATAGAATGGGCTCTTTGAGTCAATTACATGGCAGATGGTGAGAGGCGACACAAGAAATAGCTGATCGGCGCCTGTACTGAAGCCGACGTCCAGCTCCAGCTGGTCCAGAGGCAGGAATTCGCCCTCAGGAGTCTGTCGAGACTACAGACAGAGAAGGTCTTACTGCACTATTCATTTCGAAAATAGCATTTCAAAAGGTACAAAGCACTATCGAGGAGGTTCACCAGACGGCTTACACTTTCATCTATGCTCCATTCTAGACATGTTAGCAATAATGAAATAAAATCCACACCCAACTATAATGCTATAGAGAAAAGGAGGAAAAGGCGAAGCGACAACAAAAACCAACAGAAGAATAGTCATTTTATGATGGATCACAATAACTTCACCATGTTGCTTGGCTGAAATTTTTATTTCACACCGAATTATTTCCAAATGATTTCCTCTAACACAAAGTGTTTCTCAATCCTGGTCCTGCACATTTTTGGTGTGCTCTGACACCCAGTTCAGCTCAGTTCTAGCATTTTAGTTAACTGATGAGTTGATGGTGCAGGATGGTGATAGTCCAGGACCAAAAGAAACATGAGAAACACTGCCCTAATGTAAAGTCTAAGTTCAAATGATACAGCAAAATCTTCAGGGTTGAAATAACTTTTAGCATTCATTCATGTTTTTAAATTTTTACAATATCTATAATTATGCTTAGGTACAGTTTTATATATATATATATATATATATATATATATATATATATATATATATATATATATATATAACTGTATATATATATATAACTATTATATATATATATACACAACCTAGGCAATCAAACAAACTAAACTAAAGACATTGGGCAGTGTTATAAATGCTCTAACAATACCCACTACGCTATCTAAAATAACATGTTTCATGCACCTAGAAGAACCACGAATAATTCATGATTCATTAGAAGTTTATCTTTCTTCATAAGACAGATTCAGACCTATTAAAACAACAACCAGTCTCAAATGAAATCTGCATAAGCAAACAACTGGATGCCAGTTGTTACGCACTTATCTTTTTTCAGTTATTTAATTTTTACGTTTCTCGTTTTGTCCCTGGAATGAAACAAGAATTGACTTCTGCTTTTTATTTATTTATTTTTTTTCCCCCCACAGGCTTTTTAAATGCACTGTTTTGTTGTTATACTGTCTTGGTCCAACTTCTGAGCAAAGCTGAGAAAAAAAGGACTAAAAAACGTATTATGAATTATATTATGATTATGAAAATGACTTCGCAGCAACACTATTATATACTCGGACACTTAAAAACTAATTGCTGAAATGCTTTGTTACTATGACTGATTACTTTCATTTATTCATTCATGTTCAATAGCTGTTTTCCTCCTGGACAGAGTCATAGTGGATGCAGAGACTATCCTGGAATGTCAGGCCATTGCAGTGCACTGTGTATACACTCATTCGCAGCTAAGGGCGATTTACAGTAACCAATTCACCTACTACTAGCATGGTTTTTTTTTTGGAGGTGAGAGGAAGCCAGAGAACCATGAGGAAACCCACAAGGACATGAGCAGAAAATGTGAACGTCAGTACAGACTCTCTACCCCTAGTTTACGATTGAACCAGGGATCCTAGGTCTAGAAGGTGGCAATGCGACATGCTGTGCCACCCTGCTGCCCACTGTGCCACCCACGTGATTAATACATAACACAGCATGCATGCCAAAATAGAAAGACACACTTTCTTAAGATACATGGCGTGACATATCTGCTTCTCTTGCACTCTGCACTGTTGTCCACGGAGATGTAGCTTCTCCACAGAGTTGCCAGTGTAATCACACAAATTCTCGATAGGATTTCAGTCAGGTGACTGTGCTGTCCATTTCACAACTTCAATAACTTTACTTTATGTGCTGAAAGGCACTACATATTGTCTTATTGGAATACCCGGTCAATAGGCACTGAATGACCTTGGACAGTTGGAATCAGGGAGTCGAACATAAGAATCACCATCCACTTTTGCCAAAAACCTGACCACTTTGGCTGTGATGCATCCCCAGACCCTAATCCCACCCCCAGAAGGCTTTACAGCTGCCTGCATGCATGTCTCCATAAACTCCTTTCCTAGCATCCTTCTCACATGGACTTGTAATCAGGTCTATGGAGAAGAAAGCAGATTCATCAATGAAGCTCACTTTCTCCCATTCGGCCAGTGATCAAGTCTGTGTTCTCTGGCTGAGTCTTTTCATGGCACTGTATGTGCAACTGTAAGCTTTGGTTTCCATCTTGATTCCTGATCAAACTATCTTCTTCGGGTGGTAGATGTTGAGAGCTGCACTCCATACCCATGGAGCCATCTCCCCTTCAATCTGAGGACCAGTTTAACACCTATCAGACTCCTGTCTTATAGTGGTCTTTCTCTTTCTCGCAGGATTTTTTTTTATTTTCTTTTTGTCTGTCACTAACCAACTCGCGCTGCGTTTTTTTCAGGATGCCACTCGCACCCCTCTGACTGCAGCCAACTCTAATTGTGAACAGCCTTCCTTTGCCAACACAACAAATTTCCTATGATTTTCTCAGCTTATTCTTGTTTTTTTTTTTTACCTATTATGTCACTTCTGCTCAGCACCAAATCGCAAATAAGTCATCGTTTATTTATACCTAACAGCTTGTACTTTCAGACCTCAGATTGCACCCTATATTGAGCAAACCTGCACTCGGTGATTATGACAGAAACATGTTATGGCTTTTGAGCATTCCTATTCAGCCTATAAAAAAGATCCTGGAAAACACACCAATAACCACCTTACAACACTTACAGATAAAGTAGTCTCGTTTATTATGGTTTTGCTCCTTTAAGTGAACAGAAGGAGTAGGATTATTCTTCCTATAGTGTGTCTCTTCTCACCCTCAGGACCTGCCTGATTCATCATGATACTTCTTCTGCTTGGCGCTTCTGCACTTGTGAATCACTCTCTGCTGCTGTACATGGTCCCACATGGATACCCTAAAGCAGCGGTCACCAACCTTCTGGAGATCTACCTTCCTGAAGACTTTAGCTCCAACCATAATCGTCCTCACCTGACCATCTAACCATTGCCTTTAGAAGTTCTTGATCAACCCAAACCGGTGTGTTAGATTTTGGTTGGAGATAAAGACCTGCAGGATGGTAGATCTCCAGAAACAGATTTAATGATCACTGCCCTATAGATTCCGCTTTATACCCACGTCTCGCCCAGTCTTCAGAGTGTAATCATCTGGATACTGTAGATTTGTACCTAAGAACTGCTGCTCTAATCAAAAAGACTCTGATGCTCCAACAGAACATGTTTTCTACACACGTAGTACTGTTTGACTGTATAGAATACAATTGCTGACGCGTAATGATTTATAATTTAACTATCTGCTGAAACGCAGAAGAGGACGGGCTCTCTTTTACGCCTGGTTCGCTGTCAGGGTTTCTTCCTCATGTTATCTCCGGGAGTTTTTCCTTGCACCTCAGGATTGCTCATCAGGGATCTAACTAGAAATCTGTAAATTCTGCATTTTGTGACAGTGTGCACTGATATTGAATTGAATTAATATATTTAAACGTGCCAAAAACAGTTTTCAGAATAAATGGATAAAATAGCAGGGATCACATGGCTGAATTGCAATTACATATGTGCATCTGTTCCTGTGCGTAAAGTAACATAAGACTTGTTTTTCATGAATTTAGCTCTCACGTGTTCATCAGGTAGAGTGGTAGAGAAGTGCTCGAAAAGTAAACATGCTCACTTTGAGAAGTTTGCACCGGATTTGCGCGGACACCATGTGGCTGTTCCTCAGGTTGCCCACCCGGAACATGAGCGTGAGCTTGCCGTCGCGCATGGAGATGACCGCGTACTCGCTGAACATGAGCGTCTCGGCGCGCTTCTTCGGCTGCGACATCTTGATGAACATGCATCCGATGAGGAAAGCGTCGACGATGGAGCCTAGGATGGACTGGAAAAGGAAGAGGATGATGCCCTCAGGGCACTTGTCCGTGATGTAGCGGTAGCCGTAACCGATGGTGGCCTCGGTCTCGATGAAGAAGAGGAAGGCGGACGGAAAGTTGTGCACGTTGGCCACGCACGGCGTGTACTTGTCGTCGCGCGCGCGCTCCAGGTCACCGCGCACGAAGGCGATCAGCCACCACATGAAGGCCATGAAGAGCCACGCCACCGTGTACGTGAGCACGAAGATGAACAGGTTCCAGCGCCACTTGAGGTCCACCAGCGTGGTGAAGAGGTCCGACAGGTAGCGGCTCGTCTCGCCGCCCAGGTTGCCGTGCTGCACGTTGCAGCGGCCGTTCTTATCCACGAAGCGCTGGCGCTTCCTCTTCTTCTCCTGCTTAAAATCGCCGCCGCTCGAGGACGTCGTCGCTACCTGGAAATCGTCCCCGAATTTCTTCCGCAACGCGGACATCGTTAGTTTGGGCAGATCCGGCTGAGCGTTGTCGCGTCTCTCCCTGCGCACAGTCTCCGATCTCGGGATTGTTCACAGCTTTCCCGCAGACGCCTCGGTTTCCCGCATGTCTAACACCGAGACGGGAAAAAAAGTTGCGATTGACAGAGACGTTTAGAATGCTGCTGGAGTGGAGTGTGGGTGTTGGAAGTGATGGGAGTCCGAGCGCCTCAGCTCTCTGCGCCACAGGAGTTTCCCTCCGCTGTGCCTCTGTCATGGGACGGGCTGGTGCATTTCAGAACTGGTTTCTGACTTTCAGCTCCCCAAACCCAGTTAAGATAACAGCTTGTAAACAACAACAACAACAACAACAACACACGAAGAAACTGCGCTCTCGGATCAATGAAGCACCGCAGGCGCATCAGTAGCTATCCAGACCTGCTTTTTCAGTTGATGGTCTTCTCGTGAAGACCCCCGAATCTGAACCTCCAGAAACGCCCGCTCCAACTTTCCCGTGTCACTCACTGTGAGAGCACTAGCGCAGTCTGTCATCCACCTCCACTGCTCCACTGCGTTCTTCCCTACTGTCAAGTATACTGAACGGCCATTCGGGAATGAATCGGTTCTTTTTGAATGAGCAAGTCAAGGAGAATCGATTCCTGAGCACGATTCCCGAACGAAAGTTTGGGAAGTTGTGCTTGACGTGTGGTTTCACAGTGTTGATTATTGATTCACAATTGAAGTTCACTTTTGGCCAGGCATGGTGTCTTGGTGGTTAACACACCTCCAGGGTTGCGGGTTCGATTACCACCTCCGCCCTGTGTGTGTGTGTGTGTGTGGAGTTTGAATGTTCTCCCTGTGCTTTGGGGGTTTTCTCGGGGTACGCCGGTTTCCTCCACCAGTTCCAAAGACATACATTGCAGGCTGATTGGCATGTCCGAATGTTTCTGTAGTGTGTGTGATTGTGTCCTGTGATGGGTTCACACTATGTCCAGGGTGTCCCACGCCTTGTGCTCCTATAGTCCCCTGGGATAGGCTCCAGGCTACAATGTGTAGGATAAGCAGTACAGAATATGGTCGGATGGACGAAATTCACTTTGAAATGCATGGACCCTGTAGGAATGGATTCTCTGTAGGACATATCCCATTCATTCTAAAATGCAGACCCCCCGGCCTTCACCCCCCAGAAGCACTGGGATTCAGACACCCATTCTGACTCCCTTGCTAGCTATTAAAACCATGGTGACCATGAACCATGACCATGACCACACTTGTGAGCATCTCTCTGAGCAGTGAATCAGACGAATCGAAACTCGCCTACATGGATTCATTTGTGCGCGTTTGCTCAAAAGAACCGAATCCGTGAGATGAGTCGTAATGCCCGCCGTTAAACACTTAACGGATCCTGCGCATTGCGCGCCTCCCGTTCTCCAACTCCCTCCACTGCGCAGATGAACTACTACATTAAATAAACTTCTGGGAACGGAAAGATGGAGGGAATAAGTAGGTGTATGTTCACTATGACGTTATCCTTTTCTATTTTAACTTAGTTAAAATGCTTATTATTATTATTATTATTATTATTATTATTATTATTATTATTATTATTATTATTATTATTATTATTATTATTATTATTATTATTATTGTGCCCTGCGATGGACTGGCACCCTGTCCAGGGTGTACTCCGCCTTGTGCCCGATGCTCCCTGGGATAGGCTCCAGGTTCCCCGTGACCCTGAAAAGGAGTGAGGTGGAAGATGGATGGATGTATTATTATTATTATTATTATTATTATTATTATTATTATTATTATTATTATTATTATTATTTATAAATAGTCGTAGTGGTAGTAAATTTTAGTATTCAGCTCAAAGTCTCTGCACTTAATTTGTGCCACATAGTCTGTGAGATAAGTTACATGGCAAAAATCCTTTTTAAAACGTTGTTATATCTGCAGAAACAGTTCTTGACGCTTTCAAAAACAGAAAAATGAAGATTTAACTCATATCGAAATATGCCAGTTCTAATAATTTGAATGAAAAGAAGTTACATTTAAATCTACAGGGTGTCCCATGAGTCTCAATACATAGGGGAAATTAACACTTTTTTTTTTTTTACATTTTTATTTTATATTTTTTTTTTAGCAAAATGTCTTGTAAAACTTTTTATACATAATATATATATATATATATATATATATATATATATATATATATATATATATATATATATATATATATATATATATATGTATTTAAGAATGCCTTAGACAAAAGTAGAAGGTATTGAAATCATTCTCATGGCTGGATCAGTTAACTGCCGCAAGGTTGCGATACTTTAACAGGAAACATGGCGAACACATCACACACGACACTGTTGCCAAACATATGAACCAATTCAAAAAGACTGGAAGTGTTGCAGAACAACCGAGAAGTGGACGTCCACGACCATCTACCGACGAAGGCACAACCTATGTGGTCCTGACAAACACAGTCCCCTATATATGGAGACTTTTGAGTCACCTGGTATTTATACATGGCACATCTTAATTACAGGGAAAGCGGCAATTTTGATCACACTGTTGATAGTTGATACCAATACCCGAGATTCAGTCATTAAGTACCAAAATAACGGATGTGCCCTGATATATGTACATGATTTAATTGTCCTATTTATGGCTGAACGAATGGAATAAAGCAGAGCTGAGCACATTCATCGGCTTGCAAATGCCGTTTGTGACGCAGTGTCTAATGACGTTTGCTTATATTTCCTGTATTTGCTCTGTGTATGTGTTCACCTCTTGTGTTCTGCCTCTTCATTGTGAGAGAGCAAAAAGATAAGCACGACCATTAGTGTGTTATTTTAGAGGCATTTAAATGGCCTGCCTTCTATAAAGGACTGATTGTGCAGCGCTGTAGGTGTGGGTGCTATCCACTGTGATGAACTGTTCTGGACTGCGCTTAGATATCACCATTGTCTTTCATCATACATCATCCATGACTGCTGTCTCACCCACCCACTCGCAAGAGCTCCTCACTAGCCCAGCCATTCTCTCATACGATCACTGACCTTGTATATCAAACCAAACGACATTTTTCACAGTTCTTTGATATAACCCAAAAGCAGCTATTCAACTACAAGACATGCCTTCAACTTCTTTAAGTCAGGTGCTCTTGTTGCAGGCCATCTGTGAAAATGTTTTTTGACGCAATTGTCAGAAACACAAGTAGCAGAACAGAAATGCAATGGCAACAGGTGTACCTTTTGTACGAAAATATATATATATATATAAAAAGGTATGGGCTTGGGAGGTTTGCCGCATAGTGCATTGCAATACAATGTTTTATGTATAACCCTCCAACCCTTTCAGAAGTTGTTCTCAGTACAACACTTTATGGAAGCTGATCATACAAAGAACCCTTAAGAAAAGCTTTTCCTGGAAAGCAATGACGTACTTCAGCAATGTCCACACAAATCAGATATACTCTGTGTGCTTTTTGAATCCCCCCCCCAGAAATGTACAGTATCTCACAAAAGTGAGTACACCCCTGACATTTTTGTAAATAGTTGATTATATATATTTTAATGTGACGACACTGAAGAAATGACACTTTGCTACAATGTAAAGTAGTGAGTGTACAGCTTGTGTAACAATGTAAATTTCCATGATGACATCACGGAGCTGGTGGATGTTAAAGAGCTTGTATTCCTCCACCTTCCGTTTGAGGATGCCCCACAGATGTTCAATAGGGTTTAGGTCTGGTGACATGCTTGGTCAGTCCATCATCTTCACCCTCAGCTTCTTTAGCAAGGCCGTGGTCGTCTTGGAGGTGTGTTTGGGGTCGTTATCATGCTGGAATACTGCCCTGCGGCCCAGGGAGGGGATTCTGCTTCAGTATGTCACAGTACATGTTGGCATTCATGGTTCCCTCAATGAACTGTAGCTCTCCAGTGCTGGCAGCACTCATGCAGCCCCAGACCATGACACTCCCACCACCATGCTTGACTATAGGCAAGACACTTGTCTTTGTACTCCTCACCTGGTTGCCGCCACACACACTTGACACCATCTGAACCAAATAAGTTTATCTTGGTCTCATCAGACCACGGGACATGGTTCCAGTAATCCATGTCCTTAGTCTGCTTGTCTTCAGCAAACTGTTTGCCGACTTTCTTGTGCATCATCTTTAGAAGAGGCTTCCTTCTGCGACGACAGCCATGCAGACCAATTTGATGCAGTGTGCGGCGTATGGTCTGAGCAGTGATAGGCTGAACCCCCACCCCTTCAACCTCTGCAGCAATGCTGGCAGCACTCATACATCTATTTCCCAAAGACAACCTCTGGATATGATGCTGAGCACGTGCACTCAACTTCTTTGGTCGACCATGACGAGGCCTGTTCTGAGTGGAACCTGTCCTGTTAAACCGCTGTATGGTCTTGGCCACCGCGCTGCAGCTCAGTGTCAGGGTCTTGGCAATCTTCTTATATCCTAGCCCATCTTTATGTAGAGCAACAATTATTTTTTTCAGATCCTCAGAGAGTTCTTTGCCATGAGGAGTCATGTTGAACTTCCAGTGACCAGTATGAGGGAGTGTGAAAGCGATGACACCAAATGTAACACACCTGCTCCCCATTCACACCTGAGACCTTGTAACACTAACAAGTCACATGACACCGGGGAGAGAAAACGGCTAATTGGGCCCAATTTGGACATTTTCACTTAGGGGTGTACTTACTTTTGTTGCCAGCGGTTTAGACATTAATGTCTGTGTGTGAGTTATTTTGAGAGGACAGCAAATTGACACTGTTACACAAGCTGTACACTCACTACTTTACATTGTAGCAAAGTGACATTTCTTCAGTGTTGTCACATGAAAAGTTATCATCAAATATTTACAAAAATGTGAGGGGTGTACTCACTTTTGTGAGGAACAGGGGAACAGAAAAACAAACAAACAAAGATAAATGTACAAGGAGGCAGGGTAATATGGTGTAATCTAGATAACTACACTCCACATACAGTATATTGTAGCTAGCTAGCTAGCTAAATAATTGCAATTTAGCCGTAACTAGCAATATCACAAATTAGTAACCAACCGCCTTGTGTTATGTTAGCTAAATTTGATTTTAATGGTTCCAATTATCATCAACAACAAGGTTGTTCAGACCGGACATCGCGTTCACACTGTGCACTGTTGGCATGTAAAAATTTCACAATAAACGATGTGTATAAGTATATAAGAATGAACCATGTGCATTCATTTGGACTGTTATTATGCCCCGTGGAAATTGTTTTAATGAAACAATCGTTTGATCATAAACGCTTGTGGATGTTAGATACATAGTTTATTCAGATAGATGGATGGATGGATGGATGGGTAGATAGAAAAATAGATAATCATGCAATCAGGGAAATGATGTAATGTCATCGCGGATATAAGAAAGCTGTTTTCCCCGCAATTTATTTATAATTGTTTTAAATTTAATTTATATATATATCCAACCCATTGCAGGGCACAATCACACACACACACACTCACACACCCATTCACACAATTTAGAGATGCCTGTCAACCTAAAGCACATGTATTTGGACTAGGGGAGGAAACCGGAGTACCTGGAGGACAGGGAGAACATACAAACTCCAAACAGACAAACACAAGGCAGAGGCTGGGATCTAACCCCGAACCTTGGAGGTGAGAGGCAAACATGCTAGACCAATTTAAGTTAAAACTGATAAAGAAAAAACAAACTGACATTGATTTCAGGGTGCATGCTTTATTCTTATTTGGACTTGAGATTGTATTGGATCTAAACCGAGAAAATTGCTTCATTCTATGGCATGTCAATGTATTGTGTGGTTCAGAAGTGCCATGCCATCAAATTATGTCAGTATATCCAAAGGAATTTATCTTCCTGGAGGCCAAAAAAAACAACAACCGTAAACTGAGGTCAAGACACAACACAAGGGAGGTAATTTTATTTTAAGTTGTAGTATATAGCCCTGGCCTCTTATTGAAAGATAATGCAAGACAAGTTGGGGTCAGGGTGCTTCAGAATGAGTGCAGTGGTAAATGATCGCTTGAGAACCAAGAAGTCCTGGGCGGTTCACATTAGATTGTTCCATTTATCTTTTAAAAGTGAAGTGAGTGGTGTACCTTTCTGATGAAAGTGGTAGAGCATTTCTCATGAAATGTCAATAAGAATTGACGAACCCTAAAAACCTCCGGAGGGTCTCTATGCTTTGGGCGGTTGGCCATTCTGGGACTGCCTGAACTTTAGTTTCATCCATGGTATCTCCCTCCTGTCCCTACTCATGATAAACCATATGCTGGTCTTCGATGGAACTGGAATGAAACAAAATGACAAATCTACCTATCACACCCCGGAGGATGTGAGTAATGCCTGGAACAGGCAGGAGGTGTTGACCAGACCATATGGCATTATTAAATATTCATAATGTCCCAAGGTAGTCCTAAATGCAATTTTCCACACATCACCCTCTTATATTTTTCGATCAGGTTGTAGGCCCTATATGAAAGTCTAAATTTGTGAAGATGGTGGCTGAATTTTTTTTTACTGTTTTAGGGTGAAAGTCACAAGGTGTAGTGGATAGCAATATTCCATGGTGATCTGATTGAGAGGGGGGCGTCAGCCCACTGACTAACGGGAGCATGGCTTAGAAGAACATCAGATTTGGAACTCATCTCGCATCCCCCAAACAGCATGAACGTCTGAGCATAATGCTGAGTGTATTCCATTACAGACTCGGTTTTACAGCAATTTCATGCCGACACTCAGTACTGTCCACAAAACCACGAATGTGCTCAAGGATACCCTTCATTCATGTCTGTATCCGTCTGTATCCCTCTTCCTTTACAATCCTCGTAAAAAAAATCCTTCAAGTTCTCCACTTCGGTAGACAGAAATATTTGAGAGCGTATATCAATAACATCCAGAAGATTCAGGTTGTATAACTTGATTTTACGTGACAACAAAGTCAGAAATGGACTCATGCCCATTTCTCCAGGATGTTTCAAATCCCATGGCATTTTATGTACTTGCTCAGAGCTCAAAGGCCATGATTTTACCATCACTTTAGCCTTCTCTTGCCCTTGCTGGTGAGGAAGGTTCTCCAACACCCTCAGGATCCTGAACACTTGTTGTCATTACTAAAATAAACAACGCAACTCATTCGATCGAGAAACTTCCACTAGACTTTTAAGTCTAACTCACTTATTTTAGCTAGCTTCACTATACTGATTCATCAAACATCCAACTAGTAATTCTGGATACGATGACCCGTACACTCACCTGACATATGCTTGTCTCAAGACCGCCAAGGACAGGCTCACCGGATCAGGTCAGATAGGTGATGTCGTCGGTCATTTGGGTCATCAGACAGAGTACGTCCTATCCTCCCGACAACACCAGGAACTGATGTAAATCTTTTCAGAATGATTAAAATGCTTCAGCTTCACTGGAAGTAAGATGTTTGACGAATCAGGAGACCAAGAACAAAGGTATAGTCAAAGAGATGGTTTATTATGTCAGCAGAGACACCGTGGGCATTACAGCATTTTGTGGTCTCGATCTTAGTCTAAAACATAAGTTGGATACAATTGGCTTTTGTACGTGCAAGCAACATACCCAAGACCAGTTAAGGAAAACTTGAGAGAAAAAAACAAGACAGGAGGACAGAAACCCCAAAACGTCATGAGACCATGAGTAAGCAAAAATCACACTGAACCGATCTTAAATGATTGAATCACAATCATGGAAAATAAGGAAAAATATTACATAGTACCTTGCTTCAGGGCTTCAGAGATATATTTTCCCCACGGCTTTGCACTTGGATGGGGTAAAAGATACGTGACCAATGATAGGGTTATACTAGAGATCAGATAGCACAGTCTATATAGGCAGAAGATCATGAATATCAAAGAAAAAGGCAGCACAACTTAGGTTTGCAAAACTGCATCTGAACAAAACTCAAAAGTTCTGAAACATTATCCTTTGGATTGATGAGATCGTAGATAAGTGTAGATGTTTGGTCATCAAGCACAGCGCCATGTTTGGCAAAAACCAAGACAAATTGCATCACCACAAACACCTCATATCAACTCTCAAGCATGGTGGTGGAGGGCTGATGATTTTGGGCTTGTTTTGCAGCCTTGAGACCTGGGAAACTTGCAGTCATCGAGACAACAATGAACTCCAATTTCTACTTTCTTGGTCATCTGTCCAGCAGCTGAAGCTAGGCCAAAATTGGGTGATGCAACCAAAATAATATCTCACTCACCCCAGCAAAACGACATCTAAATATCTATAGAAGAAGAAAAAAAAAAGAATCCAGGCCTTAACCCCAAAGAGACGCTGTGCTTAAACAAATATCCTTAAATATCAATGACCTGAAGCAATGACGTGAAGAAGAATGGGCCAAAATTTCTCCCAAATGATTTGAGAGCGCCTACGAACTTAAACGCTTAAACTATGGAAAGTATTTATAAGTATTTATAATAACTAAAAACATAGAATTTGAAGGAGGGTCTACCTTCTTTTCCCCATTAAAGTATACATATATCAAATCAACCTCAGGGATTTCTACTGATGTAGAAGCTATGATTATACTTGGGGGAGATATACAGGTAGGATGACTTGGGTTATTGTTCTGCAACCATGGTAATCCGAAATGATGGGGTAGTTGAAGTATTCAGTGATATTGAGGGAGGTCACCTCAATGTACATACCACTGGCATTAGTGTGTATGGGGATAGTCTGGTGGGTTGATGACTGCCAACTGGTTTTCATCCGGAGCTTGAACATGGATAGGGGTTTTCAAAGGTTGTACAATGTTGTGCAGATGGTGAACTGTCTACAGGTCAGTAAGTAAAGCTTTAGAAGTTAGTGGACTACACCAGGAACAAGAGATCCTGGTGTAAGTCCTTAGATAGCGATTATGAAGTTGACATCAGTGCTAAAATTACACACTCCACAATCTGCAAGGATGTATCTCCACCTAGCTTTAACACTGTCACTCTGCGTCAATTTATACCCATTCCCTGAGAGGATTTAATGGAGACTGTGCAGCATTTAAAACGTTCTTCTAGCTGTTATGGTGACAGCCCTGCTAATTTTTTACGAAGAAGGTATTAGGAACTGACAATGCTTATCTACAGCCGATTGTTGATGAATTTTTAATGTTCCAGACTACTTAAAGATAGCATGTGATTAGCCTTTCCTTAAAAAAAAAAATAAATAAATAACAACAACCTGACCTTTAATCAAACTATACGCAATAACTATAGAGTCTTTGATACAGTTGATGGTGGTACAGTAGGCTTAGTCAGTGGGCGTGTATTTTGGGAACTGCTCCTTATTATTATTATTTTTTATCTTATTGTATTTATCTAATAGGAAATGGTCAGTTCATGGTGTCAGTTTTTTGACAGATTTTGTTTTTTGTCCCATTTTATTTTCACTCTGTATAATCTATATATTTTAATTTAACATTATTATGTCTTGTTTCAGCTTTATGCTGCTGTACTTGTCTGTACAATGTGACAATTTTAGGTTGGCTAAATCTAACTAAATGTTTTTAGTCATTAAGGACTTGATGTCTTAATTAGGTTAAACTAATTAGATTAAACGAAAATAAAGAATTCTTGTAATTGGCCATGAAAGTATTTGAAAGGATTTCAGGTAGCCGTTTTTTTTTTTACTGTGAAAGGTCTTTTGGAATCTATTGTTAAATCATTTGCCTAAAATGTAGCAATAATAAAAAAAAAAACAACAACAATGTTTTAACATGAATACGTAGTTCAATCCTGCATTTTACTTTAAAGAAATAATGCTAAAATTAGACATGCATTGTCCTTTCAAGATAAAGAGAAAAAGATCCATGTATTCGTGTAATCACATCCAGATTAATGCACTTCTTTACTTGCCTTATTCAAGGATTTCTGGCTCGTATCCAGTTAGTCTAGAATGCAGAGGGTCATCTTATTATGAAAACCCAAACACAGGAATTTAACATTTTAAATGGCTGGTGCATACCAGGCCTTGCATGGAGACATGTCTAAACAAGACAAGCTGTGCAACAAGACAAGCAGTGATATCGTGTGAGATTCTGAGAAAAACAGACAAACAAAATTCCTTGGCACTTGGTACGAAAATCCTTGGTTGGTTCTCCATCATATTTATCAGCAATTAGGAGACGAGTGCGAGGACCGAGCACAGCTGCCGCAGGGCCAGACTGTTGGAGTCTCTAACATGACCGTGATCTGTTATTGATCTGCAGTGTTGCTCACCAAGAACATTGCCCTGAGCTGTGGCTGCTTGATGCAAGTCCCTAAAACTCGTTGCACCCGTACTTGCAATGAGGTTTTCTTGTACGTCAGGCAGATCGAGGGGTTGCAAACGCAATTGTATTAAAAGAAACGATGGCAAAAGTCTGGCAATCGACAAACAGACATAAACTAGGCATAAAATAAACCCAATGCGAATTTACAACTAATGTACAACTGGTATTTTATGATTCTGATGGGAATCCCCAAGCTGATAAAATGCTAATAAATGGAATCTGCATATTGCATTATGACTACAAATATAGTCGTAACATATCTACGAAATGTCTTATTCAGTTTATCATAAGCGCCATGATAGCCTACTTTCCTGGCACTGACATTAATTGTACCTCATGTTGAGAGACAGCAACAACAGACTCCAAATGGAAATGTCACATTTAGAATCAGCACCAAACCATTTGTACATATACCATAAAAACAAAGCTGTCCAATTAAGAAATTGTTAGTCAAAATCGATTTAAATAGCCTCAAATTAAAGGCAACGTTCTGCACTCTCACTTTATACTCATTGCTTCATTGCAAAAGCAGTATGTTGTTGTAAAATCTCGGTGCGTAAAGGACAAGACCGCAAACCACTTCTGAACGCGCGTGATTATCCGATACCTCAGACGTCAGTCGTTTTATAAACCGTCATGAGTCTGTAATGGATATCCTGACATGGGCTCAGGAATACTTTGGTAAACCTTTGTCATCAACACCATTCGCCGCTGCATCCACAGATGCAAGTTAAGGCTTAACTAAATCAGAAGCCATACATCAACACTGTCCAGAAGCACCGCCGACTTATCTGGGCTTTGTCTCATCCGAGATGGTCAGTAGCACAGTGGAATCGTGTTTTGTGGTCTGACGAGTCAACATTTCAAATAGTTCTTGGACAAAACAGAGGCCAAAGAGGAAAAGGACCGTCCAAGCTGTTATCAGCGTCACGTCCAAAAGCCAGTGTCTGTCACGGTATGGGGGTGGGTCAGTGCCCATGGCATGGGTAACTTGCACATTTGTGAGGGCAACATTAATGCAGAAAGATACTGTACGTACACATTTTGGAGCAAAATATGCTGCCATCCAAAGCAGGACAACGCCAAACCACATTCAGGCGCATGGTTGTGTCTGTTCCAGTATCAATCATTTGTTTACCCAGCAAAATTCCAGACCAGAAGGGGACTGTAGTGTCATCCTCAGATGTCCACCCTCCAGACCTGATGCACCACTTGTCTCTGTCCTCCATTTGCGATTTCTCCAAAACACAATAAACTACTCGATCCCTGCTGCACATCAACCTAAAATACAAAAAGCATCCATGTCGAATGTTCGAATGTCGAATACAGCGCACCAGGCTTCTTCTTGCTTCATATGAATTTCTCAGTACAAATATAATGATATATAAACGTTAAAGCAGCTCACTAAATACAAATAGTTCATGCTTCCTGCTTGCATGAAGCTCCGAAATGCTCCAAAAGCTCATGAGCTCCATCTTGTTAGTGTTATCAGTAGAATTTAAGAAATGACCCCGAATGCTAGAACATAGAAAATGCGTTCTGTCTTCCCCTATAGTCATCATTTTTAGTGTGCATATACATTGATATTCTTGGTGCCAGATATGCACGACCCACATATCAACCATTCTTCAATGACTTCAACTACAAAATATCTGCAAACAGGAAGTTGGCTTAGAAATATAGCATTAACATGGTTGTACACTGAAATAATACCATATGAGGTAAAAGAAGTAGATTTACATGATCCATACGTGCTAATTAAACTATAAGGTAGATAATAAATAGGCTAATCTACATCATGATGGACTCACCGTTGGTTCCTATTTGCTCAAATGAATTCTAGCAAAAATAACTAAATAAATAAAAGTTCTATTAGGCACTGAGTAGAAACGGGGACGAACTCTACAGCTGAGTGCAGACGTTTTCATCTCTTAGCGTTCTGGAGAAGAAAACTGTCCTCGAAGTATCTACAATTAAGAACAACTCCAAGAAGATAAAAATGGAATGATCATGACGTATAACACTATTTGAACATTTTACATTCGACGAAATAAATAACCGTGAAACAGAAAAACACTAAATGTCATGCATTTATAAATAAACTGCCTCGATTCCTTTTGTCCTAAGGGTATGCAGTTGTTTTTTTTTTGTGCGCATGCAGAAGGTGAAATTTACTTCCATTAATGTGATAAATCTTTCGATGGCAGAGGACTTTAAAATAACTCGGATTGAAATGCCATCACACTATATGGAATGTCCCACAGGTAATACATTACATTAACATTTAGATTTTATATTAAGTGGCAAAGAGGGGAAAAAAAAGGATTATTAACAAAATTTGCTCTCAGATTGAAGAGATTATGTGTATTATGTGTATGTTGGAGCACTTTGTATCTGATAATAATAAGACGTGAGCAACATCGGGTCTTCAATCAAACAAAACGCATGTTCCACCTGCCCTACACTTCACTGGCTCCTCCAGCATGCATCCACACTCATTTGGGCCTACATTCCCATCTGATCGATAGTGTCTCGGAGTGAATAGTGCACAGTAAAACCCCCGCCTGCTCAAAATCGAGTCTTTAGACTCTGAGTGAAATTCCCCATCTGAAGCCCTTTCAAAAGAATTCAAATACAGAAACATTATTAGTTTAGGTTGTATAGGATTGGCTAATTCTTAGTTTGACTGACTAGGTTGTGAGCGGTGTTGGTAAGTACCAGCATTGACCCCGACCCCAACACTTGTTCTTAGGTGCCCTCAGTTTTGTTTCTTCCCACGACTATGTCACATTTTGTTCTGATCGGGTTGGTGGAATCTCTGTCTTGCAGCACTGCGTCACTCATGTAACTTTGGACAAATCCATTCATTCGTTCATTTTCAGCAACCGCTTTATTCCAGTCAGGGCTGCAGTGAATCCAGAGCCTATTCTGGGAACACCGTGCATGCGCACATTCACACACTCCTTCACACAGTGGCAATTTTGCATAGCCAATCCACCTACTGGCATGTTTTTGGGAGATGGGAGGAAACTGGAGGAGACACACACGGACATGAAGAGATCGTCCAAATCTGCACAGGAAGCAAGCCAAGCTTAGGATCAAACCAGAGACCTTTGAGACCATGAGGTGGCATAATGGCACACTATCAAATCTTTTCAAATCTATTTTAAAACAACAACAACAACAACAAAGCTCCATATTTAAACATGCAAGATCTCAAATCGCAGCGTCGAATCGGTCTAAAGCCGCTCCTTTCTCCTGCCTCTGCAAATAGCTTTCTTTTCTCTCCTACATGTCTCTCTACTGCTCCTCCCTCTTCTCTACCCATCTACACCTTTTCCTCTCCATGCCTACACTATCATCTTTTTTCATTTCTCTCTCTCTCTCTCTCTCTCTCTCTCTCGAACACACACGCACACGCACACAGTGAGATACACATAAAGTGCTGAGAGAGGAGAAAGCTCTTCACAGAGGCAGCTTTTGAAGAGAGTGTAGTTTGGCACTGCACAGAAACACCCAGACAGGAATAGCAGTATGTCCTTGGTGCTCTTTCTCTCTCTCTCTCAATCTCTCTATTTCTTTCTTTTCTTTTGCCTTCCTCCCCCACTCTCTCTGTCTCTCTCCCTCTGGATCGGACTAATGAATCATGTACACATGGAAAGGTCTGCGTAGGAGAAAGAGCATGCAAAATAGACAGCTTAAGAGTGGACCCTCAGTGCTTAAAAAAAAACCCAAAACAACTGTTTACGTTTGGTACACTCCAGTTTATTGGCTGTTGAGTAAAAGGACATGCTTTAGTGGCGCTAAGCACCTTTCATGCTTAACCTGGTCGACCAAAGGAGCATGGAAAAGTACCTAGTATATCTTATAAAAGACCTGTTAGATATAAGCTGTCGAGCTCTTTTGAAGGCTTTTTTGTGACGCCTAAACCACAAAAAAAAAAAAAATTAAAATTTTTAATAAAAAAAAAAAAAAAAAAAAAAAAAAAATATTTTTTTTTACTCTTTTTCTTTTTTATTAAAAAAAAAAAATAAAAAAAAACAAAAACAAAAAAAAAAAAAAAAAAAAAAAAATATAATATAAAAAAAAAATATAAAATAAAAAAAATAAAAAAAAAAAAAAAAAAAAAAATAAAAAAAAATAAAACTAAAAACAAAAAAAAAAAAAAAAAAAAAAATAAAAAAAAAAAAAAATTAAATTAAATTATAAATATATTTAATTTTTAAAACAAAAATACAAAAACACACTTTTTTTTTTTTTTTTTTTTTTTAAAAAAAAAAAAAAAAAAAAAAATAATATTTTTTATTTTTTTTTTCAATTATTAAAAAATATAAAAAAATAAAAAAAACAACAAAAAAAAAAAAAAAAAAATAAAATATATATATTTAATTTTATATTTTTTATTATTTTATTAATTTCATTATAATATTATTATATACAATATATTTTAATATATTAACATAATAAAATAATTAATTAAAAAAGTTTTTAAATTAATTTTTTATTAAATTTTTTTTTGAAGGTGAGTAATTTTCTGTAATAGCACTGCTTGGACAGTAGTAACAGCTGTAGCGCAATTCACGGGATCACATAAATGCTCGTTTTTATATCTAAATCACATTATGGTTTCTATAGTAACAACTCATTCACAGAGACCGATATATAGCAGATGCTGCACATCTCACCTAAGAATGAACATATTTGCAAATGTGCTTTTATTTAGCCAAGAAAAATACATCATCCTTGATATGGTGAAGCCTTCGCTAAGCTTGATTTACCATTTAAGGAAGGAGTCTCCAGTATCGGCATTGTAACGGTCAGAGGGAAAGGGTTCTTGGTAACACGCTGGAATCGTTCTGATAGAGTGAGAGAACGATTTCGGAAACTAAACTGTAATTAATCACCGTCAAATGTACCGTTCATTAGCAGTTTATAAACACGTTTAGACCTGTCTCATGCGCCCATTAGTCTGTAACTGCTCACGGTGATGATGTTTTGCAGCCATTTTTAGCTAGGTTAGAAGACAGCTGGCCAAAATATATTTCTAGATAAATGCTCTTCTTTTAATTAACATGATTGATATTGGTTATATTAGGTAACTTTATATCGATCAAGTAAGCATAACTGGTCTTAGTAGCTATCAATGTACATGTGCAAAATGTCACCTGGTCTTTGTTCCAGTCGTCAGTCTGTCCAGTTCAACTTGCTGTGCATTCTGAGATGTTTTTTTTCTGCTCACCATGATTGTAAAGAGTGATTATTTGAGTTAGTGTGGCCATCAGCTCAAACCAGACTGGCCATTCTCCTCAGACCGCTCTCGTTGACAGGGCATTTCTGCCCACAGAACTGAACGGTGTTGGGTTTGTTTCTTTTCGGCACAATTCTGTGTTCATTCTACAGACGTGTCGAACAAGAGCGAAATCTATTCAGTTATATAAGGTATATCAGCAGGATATCGAGCGGTTTCTGACATCCAGCCCATGTGGCACGACGAAGAATGTCATGTTCAGTCACTGGGATCACATTTCCGCCCACTTCTGATGTTTGATGTACGCCTTAACAGAAGCTGTTCACATGGCTGATTGGTTAATTTCGTGAAGAAACAAATGCACAGGTCTTACTAACAAAATGGTTAGTGAGTGTGAGTACTGTGAAACCCTTTAGACTTAAAGGACAAACTATCCCACAGGCACTCATCTTGGTTGTTGTTTTGTTTTGTGTTGAGCTTGGCTGTAACCTGGTTAGTCAGGTGATAAACGGTGTTTGACATTATTCAGGGATTTTCTGAAATCTTCTCAACTGTTCCGCTCTGGTGAAAAGAGTGCTTGTGGCAGTGCTTTTAAAAGCCTGACAGGCCTGCTGGATGCTTTGCAAAGGATTACGTAAGGTAAATATATACTATACTGGTGGTTGAGTGTGAACACGCTGTAGCCTTCTTAGATTTCGGGAGAACAATACCGCCCTCTGCCGCTACACCTCTGCTACTGCTATTGCCAGCGCCAGGGATTCTGCCAACTCAAAAAATTTATTTTCTTGCTCTATTAGGCTATTGTAGTATTTTATACAGCATATGCGTATAGTGTGAAATCGGGTCGACTGGGAGTGTTTGACATAGCAGCATTTATTTTCTGTCCTGATAAGTAAAAGTCGAAAGTTATGTTACTACAGTAAGCCCTTGCAATGGAACTGCTTGATTCAAAAATAATGACTTAACTGATGTGACTTATTGATGTGGCTTAGCGGTTAGCATGCTTGCCTTGCATCACCCACCTCCACCCTGTGTGTGTGGAGCTTGCATGCTATCCCTGTGCCTCTGGGATTTCTTCTGGGTACTCTGGTTACCTCGCCCAGTCCAAATACATGTGCTGTAAACTGACTGCCATTTCATAGTGTGTGAATATGTGTGCGTTTGGCACCCTGGGTGCCAGGGTGTCCCCCACCTTGTGCCCACTAGTTCCCTGGGATAGGCTCCAGACCCCCATGACCCTGTATAGGATAAGCAGTATGGACAATAAATGGATGCATAAATTATACATGATTAGAAATGTTTAGCAGAAATGGTCACTAGAAATGTTGATCAGAAGTGGTCATTAGAAATGTTCATTAGAAATGTTGATCAGAAATGTTCATTAGAAATGATCAGTAGAAATGTTGATTAGAAATGTTGATTAGAAATCTTGATTAGAAATGTTCATTAGAAATGTTCATTGGAAATGTTGATTAAAAATGTTCATTAGAAATGTTGATTTAAAAT
This sequence comes from Ameiurus melas, assembly GCA_012411365.1. Taxonomy (NCBI): domain Eukaryota; kingdom Metazoa; phylum Chordata; class Actinopteri; order Siluriformes; family Ictaluridae; genus Ameiurus; species Ameiurus melas. The sequence goes on along the minus strand of CM022765.1, from coordinate 2,419,511 downwards.
GTTCATTAGAAATGTTCATTGGAAATGTTGATTAAAAATGTTCATTAGAAATGTTGATTAGAAATGTTCATTAGAAATGTTCAGTAGAAATCTTGATTAGAAATGTTGATTAAAAATGTTCATTAGAAATGTTGATTTAAAATGTTTAGCAGAACTGTTCAATAAAAAATTAAAAATGACCTTTTAGTAATGTGTTTTTTTGTTGTTTTTTTTTAAAGGTGATTTTAATCAATCTGTTCATACTGAATTTGAGAAAAGATTAGTTATGAATTTAAATAAATGCCACCATGCATTCATGTTTGGACCGTGCCAGTACATTATTTAAAAAAATTTAAAAATAAAAGCCTCTGAAATATGACGTGGACATTGTGGGGATGCTCCAGCATGTTCAGTGATCAGCTCTAACTGACCTATTAATCAGCATCTTTCATGTTATCCTCTACACCAAAATAACTCTTGGAACCTTTCGCTGTAACTTTCGATGTTATCTACAAATTGGCAAATCGACACTGAACTTATCAGTCGAGTAGCATCTAAAGGAATCAGATATGCTTAGATAAATCTTCGCTGTAACATCAGTTTATAAAGTCCTTCAAAGGAAACATCACATCAAGGAGCAAATTCAGAAAGAAACAAAGTAAGAAATACATTTTTACCGAGCCAAAGAAATTCAAAGAATATTCAGGTTTTGCTTTCACTCTTTGACAGCCTTGTGCAATTATTTTAAAATATCAGGCCCAAATGTGATTTTTTTTAATGCTACACACTTTATTTATTATTTTAAAACTGTACAGTCGACCGCACTGGCTCTCAGAGCCTGGGCTGGTCATCATGGGGCATGGCCACAGTTAGCGAACCACACATTCTCAGAAAAAAGGGTACTAAACTGTACCTTCCTTGTTGCTAGGGGGTCATCATTTGTACCTTTGTCATTTTTTTGCATTTTCAACTTGTCTAAGCTTTCTTGATATTAATAAAAACAAATAAAAATGAATCATCGACAAACAGTAAACAGCAACAGCGCCGTACTAAGTTTAAACAACTAACGTTTAGTTCAGGGCAGTTCCAGGCAAAAAAAACCCAAAACATCTGGATAAGAGATCTTTCTCCACACTCGAAACCTTAATGTTGTCTTGACTCGACTAACCATTACTTCAAATGTTGCATTTTGGATCCATAAAGCAAACATCTGAGCTTGTTTAACTTATAGTATTTACCTATAATATACATAAACATAAGATTCCAAGTGTTACGAACTCAAAATCATGATTTATTATTATTATTTTTAAAAAACCCTCACTCTTTGACGTGATTGGCCAAGCACGGAGTTCTGCCTGGCAACATCGGTAGATCATTGCAAAAAATGGTCGTCTTCGACTGGCCTGCTGCTGGTTCCTGCGTAGTGAAGTTGAAGAGTGCATTAAGACATGGCAGTCACGTAGAGGACGTTGCGGAAATGAAGTTCCTTTTTTTTGTTGTTTTTGCTGGAGATTTGTGGGACACCCTGTATTTGAGTGCACTTGAAATGAACACCAAGTTACGTGAACTTAAATACACAGGTTTTGGGAGACGCCATGACCCCGTGACTCAGTTAAACTGAGGGAACGAGTTTACTCACTCGACTGAGTTCTGTCAACTTGTTAGGGTTTACAGTGCATGCTTAGCAACCGAAAGACTTGCCTTTAGGCCTACAATCAAACTGAGAAGTGATGCAATCCATTAAACATGGGGTCCTTTTCTTTAGTTTTTGGAAGACAATGATCTGACGTGAACTATTCCTTTTGACTGTGACCATTTTATTTCCGTTATTGTAATTCCATTTATTACTGTACAGAACTGATTAAGATGGCTCTGATGATAGTGCTTGAACTCTCTGCAGGCTATAAACCCTGACTTTTTTCTTTCTTTTCTTTCGATACAAACTGGATTGCGAAGGGTTCAGGATGTCCTTTTGTTTCTGGTTTGCTGGTTGCATTAGGAATAGCTGTAGCACCATATTTTTCTGTTTTTTTTTTAAATTAGATTTGTTCATTTGTCTACTGGTAGAAGAGGTGAATTGCTCTAATTGTATTAAAGATAAATGTTTTTTCCTAATAGAAAAAAAAAAGATTAAACAAAATAAACAATAAAAAAGAAAATGGGGAGAACCATCCATCCATCCATCTTCAACCGCTTATTCCTGCTTCAGGGTTATGGGGAACCTGGAGCCTATCCCAGGAGGCATCGGGCACAAGGCGGGGTACACCCTGGACAGGGTGCCAGTCCATCGCAGGGCGCAATCACATTCACACTCACTCACACACCCATTCACACACTACTGTCAATTTAGACCCGCCAATCAGCCTACCGTGCATGTCTTTGGACTGGGTGCGCTCCGGGTGGAGGCAGCATCCGAACCGGCATACCCAGAGGTGTGAGGCAAAGGTACAAAACCACTAAACCACCATGCCTCCCACGGGTCAAGTTTCATTTGGAATTATTATTTTTTTTTAATGAGAATGAGAAACGTGTCTGATCTGTTTACAGCCTCAGCCAAGCACTGGGATGTGCGCACACTATTTTTTAAAGAACTGATTTGGCTAACATCACAGTGCCTTGTACCTCAAATTCACAACTGTACAGTATATAGGATGTGGTCTATTAGAATCCTTCTGCACCAACTTGATGTAGAAAAAAGGTGGGTGGGTGGGTGGATGGGGAAGGGGGAGAGCCATTCTGGATCAGTGTTCATACTGTGCTGCTTCATGAGTAAATATACAGCAAATTCTCACACACCACTTTGATGCTGTACAGAGATATTCGAAATACTTTTACATGGCCAAGGGTGAGTAATTACAGGGATCTTGATTAGGCAGCACATGTGAGATCATTCCTATAGGGGGCGACATTTGCACACCCGAGCCGAGACGCTCTGACTCGGACCACTGACACGTGCACGGACTGAAGACAAGTCACACAGATTTGTTGTCCTCCAGAATGGACACCCACTTCACCGCTGCTGGTTTTCGTGCGCGAGCTCTACGGGAATAATTCCGCCAAGCCTCGATAAGTTTCTAAGAAAGAAAGAAAGAAAAAGGTTATTTCTTAGACTTATTTAAAAAAAAAAAAAGGCATAGGCAGAATGAACTGGACGGCGCTGAACGACACGGACGGAGGTTTCCACACCGGGAGCACTGAGACTTTACCGGCATGCTGCACTTGGTCCTCAGCTGTCACAGACTCCGGTCTGGCGCACGAGCGCGACTCCTTCGGCCCGAACGTCGTGCAAGTCGCCGTGATGTGCGTGCTCGCGCTCACCGTGGTCTTTGGCATCTTCTTCCTGGGCTGTAACCTGCTGATCAAATCCGTCGGGATGATCAACTTCCTCGTCACGGATAGAAGATACTCCAAGGACGTCGAGGCGGTTATAGTGAGCGCGTAGTGGACATGCGCACGGCCAGGCTGGGACGCATATGATCCTGCCCTAAAGGTGTTATGGAGACCGGTTGGACTTTGCAGCATGGAAACATCTCTAACATCCACAGCTGGACGAAAACGGCACGATGACATCCCCTGAAAGTTCTGCATTAGATGCTTTATTTAAAAAAAAAAAAAAAAACCTGTTAAATAATGACTTGATTTGAACGCAGCCTGGAGTGACCAAGATCTCCAAGATGATGATTATACAGATTACACTCCAAGTGCACTGATTATACACTCCTTAGAGTACACTGCGCAGTGTTCGCGTGATCTCGTGCCTCTTCAAGCTCTATAATCTAGTCTGCAATAGAACTTCTTCACCCCTGTGTCTTCATCCATGATGTGTATTTGATTGATTGCACGTGAAACTTTTAACTCCACCAGATCGGCACGATATTTACATTTGACCGTTGATAAAGGATGATAGTGGTGATTATTCTTCATAGTACTGGTACGCCATTCATGAAGAGCTCCCATCATGTCTGGAATTATGCTGGGTAGATGTTGATGTCTCAAGGCTCCTTAAAAGACATCTACTTCTTCAGAGTAGTCTTTACTCCACTGTTAACCAACAGTACTATTAGTAAATTCAGGTTTTTACTCACTACGGTAATGTTCTTCTACTGTAACAGCTCACATACATACATATATATATATATATATATATATATATAAATATAATATGTATATATAAACTCCTTTCTCAATCTTTTCATTTATAAAGAGATAATATAATACATGTCTAACCCATTGGATTGCCAGATTGCTGTATAAATTCTAAAAGCTGCAAACTGGGCCATGTAATGTACGACCTGTTGACGGCAGCACAGACATAAATTCCATCCCATAATACGTAATCGTTGTGTTTCTCTGCTCGGTTTTACGCGTGTGATTTACAGCGATCCGAACATCGGTTCACTGCGCGTTCTTGCTCTTTGTCATCGTCGCGGTCAACGAGGCCGCGGAACGAACGAAGGGAAATGAACTCGGAGCTGAAATAAAATTAGCGGCCATGGCAACTGGCCAAACACAATTACGTGTCTGTAATGATTAGAAATGACCATTGTGGCATAACAGGTTATTGATAAGAAGACGACCCAACGGATGCAACTGTTAGAATTAGAATCAGTATTAGACACTATTAGTCTATTACACTATTAGAATCGTGGAGCAGCCATAAAGTTGCAGGTGGTTTCGACGACGATAAAAAAGGCGATTAGGAATACGAGGAAACTGGCCAGATTGCAGGCGTTTACTGAACGTACTGTAGTCCAAACATGATAAATAATTCAGACACCCCAGATGCAAGACAAGCTACTCCATCATTCCGAATACGTGAGTCACTTTTGAATCGGTCGGATCCGACGTGTAATCTGGTATAGCGTAAACACTGTTGAGTGAAGAGCGTACAACTGCGTCAACACACGGGGTCGTCCAGCGGGGGCAGCATCTCAGATTGTACAAAAGTAAACAGACGTATTTAAGGCCAAGTACTGCGATGTGTATAAACGATTGCCGGTCTTTTCAAACTCAAAATGGACAGCTATAGTACCCGAACGTGTACCGGTACTTGTTCTTATTTCTCGACATGGATCATATTTCTGGACAACTTACATTTGAATTTTTTTTTTTTTAAATAAAATAAAATGCATCTTGTGCACTTCTAGTTAAAACAAGGCTCAGATATAAAAACAACTGGTTTTGTCTAAAAGTCCACGTGCCACAAATTCCCAAGCATGTACTGTATAGGATGTGGTCTATTAGAATCCATCTGCACCAACTGCATGGGTGAGTGGTGGTAAAACAGCCACTCTGGTATGTTTTTACCGAGCTGGTTCATTACTTTTTAAGCCTAAACAAATACAAAGCGAATGATGACGCATCACTTTGACACCAGAGAGATAGCAGAAATGCTTTTATTGGCCGAGAGTGAGGAATTAGAGGAATCTGGTTAAGCGGTCGCTGTCTTGGACACTGAACCAAGGACAAAAAACAACAAAAAAACAGAACAGAGTGCATATATGGATAATTTAGCATGAAGAGTAATCGCACTTCACTAACTATATGTTCGATCTTTGTGTGGCTGCTTATTCCAGCAGGACCAGTGATACTCGGTCAGAATGCACCGATCAATGCTGCATTCAGCTGATCTCAGAAAGGGAAGTTGGAGCTCAGAACGATGTCATTATTGACCTCTGTCCATTCCAGCTTCAAAACAGCAAGCTAGTCAACTAACTGTTGGTTGATCTAAAAGAAATTCTTGTATATACACCGTCAATCGTTTAAAGGGAAGAAGTGCTAGTTTGGTTACTGTTGATGTTGGGAGCAGCCATGCTGATTTGATGTCACTCGCTGAACTCAGAGGAACTTGCTCACCCTACGGTCCCAAGTAGGAAGTCCGAGTTGATGGGGTGTTTTCTTTGTTTTGTTCCCCCCGTTCCTGCTCGGAAGTCACGAATGATGAGCTATTTGAATGAAGCAGAATATGTTCTTTAAGAACAGCTCTGACAGTAGTACCGGCTGCAAGGCAGATCAAAGGTCTATATTAAAGAACTTGTTCGAGTGTCATATGTTGTAGTTTCTATAGTAACAACTTTTCACTGTTTTCTGTTAGGGGACGGTTATTTAGTATTTTGGAAATGCAGACTCCCAGCTGTCCCACCTCTGTTCATGTTTGTCTACCCCATACGGTTACTAAATTAATGCAACTAAACAGATATCGCACATTAATATTTTGTACATCGTCCCTGAACGGCCAATAAGAGTGTCAAATTAAGTACCAGAGAATTGACCGGTCCGGCCTGAGGATGACACGGGGCTTATGTTAGATAATGTGTGCAAGTTTGACTTTGATGGTGCGTCACCGTTATGTAAATGTTTCATGCTGTAGATCTAAAGGTAACCGAACACAACTCATTGCTTAAAGTTACAACAAGATTTCAAATCTCAAAAGTTATTCATAAACACTTAACCAAGTTGTGTGTGACTAGAATTGCTTTACTTATTGCTTTAATAAGTAATGATATTATATATATATATATATATATATATATATATATATATATATATATATATATATAGTGTTCTACTTTTATCATAGAAGTAGAAATGACAGGACGCACAACTCTCTTCTATTTGTGGAAAATCCGCCTTGGGGTGGTCAATAAAAATGGCACCAACCAAATGTTTTATATTGACTGTACGTCTCGATAGCAACCCACGCTGTCTCTGATTACAATGTCCAAAATAACCATTAAACTAAGTCCAAAACAAAATCTATTATTAGACTGCCGTTTTTCTTGTGGTGTACAACTGAACATGACATAACTAATGATGTCACACTCTCTTTATATATATATATTATAAAAAAAAAAAAAAAAAAAAAAAAAAAAAAAAAGCGACAATACAAAACTTACTTGGGCATTCGTGTTTATTGACCTTTGTTCTTTTATACATGAATTAAATGAGAACGATACACAACCTGAGGACTAAATCAGTAATTTTTTAATGTTCCTGAGTGCCCCACGGGTATAATGCCAACAATAAAAACAAGACGTATAATAATACATCACAGGAGAGGATAAAGTTTAGTCTGAGTGTTTGAGGAACTGCTGAAGGTGTGAATTTGGGACGGTTCTACAACTAAAAATACGACAAAGGAGGACAAGATATTTAAAAACAGAGACAAAAATAATATCACAGAACATGAGGAAAAACGTTCGTGACATCCCGTTAACTGCATAGATCTAAGCGTCTGAAGGTTATTCGGTCTAGGAGCATTTAAGACCTTTACGATATATGCATCTTAAACAGGAATGATCGCCCATATTATTAGTACGTGATTAGTACGTTTACAGCTGAGATGGTCCTGTTCTGCTTAAAGTGCAATGATTTGCATACCCTCCTGATGCAAGTGTGAATGTGAGACCAGATCTGAGGTCCGTCCTTTGATAACTAGGACGATTTGGACGTTTGCTGGAACAGTTTATCAGACTTGCAGCGTGGGAGAGAAGAGCAGGAGGTGTTTGGAATCAGATCAAACCAGACTAAAACCCAGACGTAAATACCTTCTATTTTACGAGGCAACAGTTTACAAGGCTGTGGTTTAGAGTGCACAAGGTTCATGATGTCCTTTTCCTGGCAGACGCAATAACTCGAACCAAAACACAAACAGAAAAATGTTCTAGCTAAACATTTCCGTGAAATATGTGAAATCTCCATCTCGTTCAACAGCCAACTGACGAACTATTTATTTCGTTACAAGACTTTCTGCCGTAATAAAAACACGAGAGACCAGATACCTGCATTTCATTAATGACATAACACGCACACCACAACGAAGTGATGTCCTGGACCAATGGGTCCACGTGTGCGGCAAAGAAGCAGTGCGCACATAGTGATCCTATTTGAATTAGAGTTCTTTTAGTACACAAATAACAGGAGCTTTCAGAGATCGGAGTCCTGATCCTTAAAGACACAGATGTAGCAAGTGTGATGACTAATTTGCTTTAAAATAACAGATTTGTGCTTGAACACTATACATGATTTAAAAAGAAAAGTTGAAACAACATAACAACGGAAATAATTTGCATTGTACATTTTTTTGTTACATTTTATTTATTTATTTTATTACCCATACGTGCCTGCTGATCATGACGATAAGGTGATGATGGTGTCCTGGGTGAGGATTGTGTCCTAGGCAATGGCTGGGTACATGGGTGTGTACGTCTTAGATAAGACACCAGAAGAAAGTGAGTCCAGCCACAATGCCATTGAGTATAGCCATGCTGTAGCCCATATGAAAGGAGTGGCCAGTCATTTGCCTGCAAACCAGACACACACACACACACAACACTTTAATCTTCCAACTCTCAATATGTCTGCATAGGACTGGAGCCTAGGGTACATTATGGGGGGAGGACGGGACATTAACTCACACCAGGAAATGATAGGATGCATCACTCGTCAATCCTACAATGGACATGTAGAAAGTGTGGTCAGTGATCTATAAACCCAGAAGCCTATAAAAATGCTATTACAAAACATTGTGGCATCCCATGATAGCACTCTCCATTTCGATAATGCCCAATTTATCTCATGCTTTTTAGAAGAGTAGGATCCACTTTTGACTGGTTCTCTATTAAATCTTTCAAACGTACCGAGTTCATACAAGAGCGCTATCTTTAAATGTTTTTCTAATGGGCTATGATTCATCCAATTTAGCCGACGGCAATTCCCAATCCTTGTGAATCTGTTCCTGGGTCGTGTAGTAGCATTGCCCAGTTATGAGAATAAAAACGGCTTGATTTGAAGATCCTCATTACCGAGAAAACGAGAAACCCATCTCTTTCTATTGAAGAGTGCTTGTGTGACAGGCACTTCACTGAGAGGGTTGACCCGATTGGGAGTTCTTCAGAGACTACAGAATATTTGGCTTCCTCGGACCGAGCGAGAACACGATTCCAGTTTTATATGCCATCTTCTCCGTAAGTAAGAGTAAGGAAAAATGCAAATCTCTCCACTATTTTCCATAATAAGATACTGTCAGGGTTCGTAAAATTCGGCAGGGGTGCGGTGTGGAATCTCTCAACCAATACTGGCTGCTGTGCAAGTCAGATAAGGACTTCAGACGCTTCAATCGGACTTCCTGTTTCAGAAGGAAATAACATCATACGGAATGAAACCACAACTTTAACTGTAAAATACATTTCGTGGACCATGTCGGCACAGATTTATTTTATGGACTCAACTACTCAATGATTCAAATATGAAGCTCGTTATTTAAATAAGAGCCAAACAGTGGGTCTCGCAGCACTGAACCTTCAGCGCATTAAACCAGAACCGTGACATGTGAAAAACCACTGCTTTTTCATACTTCAAAGCTTGAATAAACCAAATGCATTGATCAACAAATGGATTTCTCCACCTGTGCAGGAATGGAGGGCAGTTTGTTTCAGGCCAGAAGTGCCTTACAGACTTTGTATCTTTTCTTTTATCTTTTACTTTTTTTTTAACATGTGTAAGTCACTGATGTCTTTTTGTAGAACTGGATTAGCATTTTGTTCTTGAATTGTTCATCACTGATGTTTACTTTTGTTTATTCATGTAGGTTTTTATTAAATTACATTTTGTAATCATTAGAAATGACCATTGCCAATTATTAGAATAGACCATGGGGGGCACACCATTGCCTGCCCCATTGCCTGTGTGTGTGTGTGTAAATAAAAGTCACACACAGACACAGAAAAATCCCAGGGTTTCAACCCAGGGTTTTCAGTCCAGCGAGTACTGAATTGTTTAAGCCAATGTAGGTCCATGACTCCTAAAACTGTGGTCTGTGAAGCATATCTAGCGGGTCATTAACTATACTGCTTTATTAAACTCACTTGACACTTATGGGAATTACCATCAACTAGTATCATATTTATTAGAATTATTATTCAGTTAGAATGGCTGCAGGCCTAAGCACTGGCAACTGACCTATCACTTGGTTGAATGTCCCCATGCTTGTTTTCAGGTCTACTGAATGTGGATAGATGTACAGGAACGTGAGAGGACATGAGGATGTGTTTGCTATAGTGTGAAACTATGTTCAGGGTCAATCAATAGGGATCTGACAGGCGGGTCAATAAGCTGTGGAATCGGTGTGCGTAGGCTGGTTAGGGCCAGACATAAGGGGACGGAGGTGTGTGATTATACAACTCGCTCACATGATGACTGTGTGACCTTGCGGTTTATTACCATCCCCACAGACATGATCAATAAATGTTCTACTACTCTAATGGCCAATCAGGTGCAGGCTCATGGGGTTGTTTTTTTTTCCTCCCATGGGGCATGGCTGTTATATCTAGCTGGTTGTAGATAGAGACTTTGTTAGCCAATGCCTCATTATTAAAATAACCCAATTCTCATAAAGCGGACAAAACATCAACCATCCTTTAATCTGGCACTTCTGCAGTAAAGTATAGCCTTTCCAGCAGTTTTTCCTCAGGAAGTATTAGTGCTCCAGATTTGAGAGAAAAAAATAAAAAAAATAAAAAAGGAGCACACAAACTTTTAAACCTTACCCAATAGTAAAAACTTTATCGGGCTTTTCCGTCAGGTTTTCACATTTGCCCTGGATGTGTAACCCCAGACAGACTGGAGAAACAATGCGCTCAACAACGTGAGCGACAAATGTGCAAGCATGCCTGAGGTGAAAACTTTTGAGGTTGTGATGCGAATATGGAGTCAGCTTCGGCCAACCTTTCTAATATCTCTGAACTTTGCATAAACAAACCTGTTTTTTATAGAAGCATACAATGTGAAGCAGAGAGAGAGAGAGAGAGAGAGAGAGAGAGAGAGAGAGAGAAGTGGAGTAAAACAGTCTTGTGAAAAGGTTCTTAATCAACGTAGACCTTTGTTTATTAAAGAATTTTCACCACATCAAACTGGTTGGCTGCAAGGCACAAAATCTGGTTTGCATGCATGCTCCAAATTCAACTTTACTCAAAAGAAAAGAGCAAATGTGCATAAACAAGAACACTCACACTGTAGAACACTGCAGACCGAGTCGATCAACTCCTCACTAACGTTCATGCCTAGGGTGATTACCGCACCCTTTTTGGCTCTGGATTTATAGAAGCTGAGTAACATCAACATCACAGATTGAATATTAACTGGAGGTCATTTGATATCTCTAATAGTAAGTGTCAGGACATGTACAGCAATACAATCTTAGTGGCTTGATCAGATCTGAAAGAAAACCTCATCAACAAGTAGAAACGCTGAAGCACCTGGGATGGGTGGCAGAAGCACCCGAGATACAAGAGGGTCTACATGTCAATCCCTATCAGTCACACCGAAATGGCAAATCTGCATGCAAGACAAGTAACTGAGGTGTGCGTGGAAACAGCGGTTCTTGTTTAACATACAATAAACTCCTCCATCTGACTGAACTTTACTCTCAGCATTTAATACAGACATCACAGGACCAACGTGTTCTTATTGGATGAAACTGCAATACTATGGAAGAGAAATCTTCTGGGAACTAAACTTAATTGACGATGATACAATGATATAATGACAAGGATGGCACTGGAAACATCATGATCTGCATTACCATTGTCCTAGTTATGGCTGGCCCAAATGTCCCACTCTCAACAAGCACATCATGTCCCATTTAACTGCATCAGTCCCTCACAGACAATTCACTCAAGGGGCAAGAACACGTCAATAAAAATGTAGTTTTATTTTAAAAAATAAAAAATGAATGTAATCTTTGTTGCAAAAATGAACCCGAATCAATGGTGCCACGATTGATGATGTACTAAAGAATATTGTTGTTGCATGCTCAAAGTGGGTCTCATCAAAAGTAAAAAACAAAACAAAACAGTATTTAGATGTTAAGATGAGTTCAAATAGATTTGGTTTTAATTGTGAAATACTGGCTGAGTTAATGGTGGTGTTTGGCTGACTAAATTTACCTGTATTTGGCTGGAGAAAGTGGTGTGGGGGGGAACATCCCAGGCTCAAATGAGTCAAAGTAGGTTAGAGTCCAGGAAAAGCTGCAACATAACACTCCAGCCAAGGATGAGAGAACCAACATACTCCAAAAGCCTGGAAATGAATACAAGAGTGCACACGTATCGGTCTTAATCGTGTTTTTAATTCTTTCTTTAATGTGACCTGAAAGCATGCCCCATAAGAACCATAAGCAATTAGGAAATAAATGTGAGAGTAGAAACGGGGAATATTAGACAACATGCATTCTTTGATTGGTCCAAGAGTAAAAAATAAATAACACCCTATTTTTGATTTATTCTCCCACAGCGTTCACTTTAACTATAAATTGACATTTTGAATGTAACAAGCTTGCAACCCCCAAAAAAAAAAAAAAAAACACACAAAAAAACCCCAGAAAAACAAAAACCCAACAACAACAAAACAAACATAAGCAAGTGACTTGGACCTACCTAGAAGTCTTACATCTGTTCCATCTTCACTGGTAACTCTCTCTGCCCGAAGATCTTGAGGACCCAAAAAAATTATTAAATTAATTCAAAATAATATTTATATTATATATATAGCCACAATTGCATACAATACAAATGCTTACAGTAATGACCCCATGAAAAATACATAGATTTCTACAGTAAAGTGCTGTGAAAAAGTATTTGTCCCATCCTGATTTCTTCTCTTTTGGTGTAGATCTCATACTAAATTGTTTGAGAAATTAAAACAAAATCTAAGATTTTGGAAAACAAAGTCAACCTGAATAAACACAAAATACAGTTTTTAACTGATTTTTATTGAAGCAAAAAAAGTTATCGAATACCAACTGGGCCTGTGTGAAAATTTATTTGCACCTGTAGTTACTATTCCCCAAATCTATGAAGCTGCATTCATAATGGGATTCAGCTGGACAAGACACAACCAGGCCTGATCACTGCAAATCCTGTTCAATCAAATCAGCACTTAAATAATCCTTTTTCTACTTTTAACTTTTTTCTTAGGGAGAATGTTCTGTGAACTGATTAGTCGAAGGTGGAACTGTTTGGAAGACAGGAGTCCCATCACATCTGGTGTAAACCAAACACAGAAATCCACAAAAAGATCATCATACCTACAGTCAAGCATGGTGGAGGAAGTGTAATGGTATGGGGATGCTTTGCTGCTTCAGGGCCTGGGCAACTTGCAATAATTGAAAGAATCATGAATTCTGCTCTCAGAAAATCCTAAAGGAGAATGTCCGGTCTTTAGTCTGTAAGTTGAAACTCAAGTGCAGCTGGATTATGCAGCAAAACAATGATCCAAAGCATAGGAGTAAGTCCTAGTTCTAGAAGTTAGAAAGACTGATCTCCACTTATCAGAAGCGTTCGGTTGCAGTTATGCCTGCTGAAGGTGGCACAACCAGATTTTATGTTTAAAGGGGCAATTAATTTTTCACATGGGTGATGGGTGTTGGATAACTTTTTTTGCATCAATAAAATAAATAACTCAAAACTGTATTATGTGTTTATTTGGGTTGCCTTTGTTTTATGTTGAATTTCGTTTGAAGATCTAAAACGATTTAGTATGAGATGTACACAAAGACAGAAAAAAATTTTCACAGCACTGTGTATCAGATCATTCACAGGTAACTTATTTGAACATTTTAGCGACATAGATGCATAAAATTGTGAAAGGATAGATTTTGTTATTCTTACAGATTTAATAGCGAAGTACAACAGATTTCTTTTCACAAAAAAGTGTGAAGACATGATTAACATTAAAAAGAAGCATCTGCTTTCATGACTGAGCCCTGTATTTAGCTCTACTTCGTTCACTTACAACAATACGTCAACCCTGTTACTGTATACATCGACTCTCACTGTAATCTGATCAGGCCGTAAGGATTTCACAGGGGTTCTGTTTGTAATTGTCGCAGCCAAAAATGCTTTTTTTCAAAATGAGGTTTTTTTTGTGCTTGTTTTTTGGTGGAAAACTACTTGAATTGGCAAAATTGCATGAAATGATGTTTGTTGGTAAATGAGACCTTTTAGCTGTACTTATGCTCGATGCACGTGAATCAAAGAGGGCTTTTGGCTGAATGCACGTTGTGATGACGTTAGGGATGTCACGAGAACTGATACTTCAGTACCAAGTCTGTACCGACTATCTAAAACGTGACGGTACTTGTTTTCTGCATTTCCGTTGGAACCGTTATAACGAAAGTACCGTTATTGCGATTCTTCCGGACCTGATGGGGGCAGCAAATACGCGCAAGTGTTTTAGTCGGTCCACAAGTGGTGAAGAAGAACGCCTACAAGCACGCGGGGAAAAACTGCAAAGGATTAGCTTAGCTTAATAAGTTTAGCTCCCCCCCAACTCGCTGAGAGGAAAAGAGAAGAAAACTAGTATCGGTTTCTGGTGCGCAATCGATGCTATCGTTCATTTCAAACAAAGCGAGAAAACACCTGGAATTTGGTGAAGCACCTGAAAGACGGTCCTATATTATATTTGTTTGAGGCAGCTGGTATTGTGGCCGTGAAACCAGCTAACGTTACGCTCCATGTAATGTTAGCGATAGCCAGTAATTTATTAACGATGCTAACGCATTGCGATGTTATAAACTACCTCCTAATGGACCACCATGCATCGCCATTCAGCCCGTGTCCTGTCAGCTAAATGTAGCCTAATGTCACTAATAATTATTCACATGTTCATGCTTTTAATAAATCTTTCTGGCCTGCCACCATATCAGTGAATTTAAACTAATGCTTGCATTCAGAGTATAAGGTGTGTGTGTGTGTGTGTGTGTGTGCATCCACTCATTATCAGACAGTGTTTGATAACTAAAATTCTCTCTCTCTTTCTCACTCTGCCAGAGGAGGCTGTTCTCCAGGACATTTTAAAAAAAATTGTACTTCATTTTTTAAATTTTATACCACACCGTGGTATCGACTTTGGGATCGAGTATCGTGTACTTTAGGTGGTATCGGTACCGACTACTAGATTTTTGGTATCGTGACATCTCTAGATGACGTCACATGACGCATCTTGGACCAAACCTGCAGAAAATCTGGAGTAATTGTGAAGCTCCTCCAAATATTGCTGAGTTTGAAAGATTTTGCATTAATTCCTGCAATTGCAAAACTGCACAAAACAATCTTGTAAAAGTTTTGTGTAGCTCGGTTTTTGCTTTTTTGGAAATATTGCATCCAACACATGATCTCTCTAAAACAAATAAATAAATAAAATTGCTCATTTTCAGAAAAATGCCTATTTCACAATTCTCTAAATCAGGGTTTTTCTTTCAAATATTCAAATATTTCTTTCACTTTATCATCAACATAAGACAGTGTTTCTCAAACTTTGTCACACTTGTTTTTAATTAAATTAGGTGGTGAATTATTAATTCACGGACCACGAAAAGGTTAATAAAATCAAGCAGAGTCAGCCAGCTCAGGATGCTCAGGTTGGACGTGCACCCAAAAGTCCTTCAAAGATTTCTCTCTAAACGTCGTCTTCAACTCTGCATCTGATGAAATTTCCACAAGGCTGTCAACCTCTCTTGCTGAAAGCTTGGAACTGACATGTTCGATGTGCGTTTTGTCCAGAAATGGATTTCTACTCCACTCAAAGCTTACATCCAATTCTGGGAAATATCTTCTGTTGCGAGTGAAGGCCTTGGAGATGTTCCTTGAAGGCCGTGACCGTATAGTCATCCAGCTCCCTTTGAGCAGTGACGACAAAATCTGTAAGCATTGGGAAACAATCAAATTCTTGAGGTTTGAGACGGGCACACCACAATTCCGTCTTGACGTGTGCGGCTTCGGTTTTGTCCTGGACAGTAAAGATGGTGATGGCTTTTCCTTGCGCCGCCAAATTCAATGCGTCGAGGGGGGTGAAAACATCAGCCAGGTATGCCAATTTTGTCAGCCATAGGAAGTCATGGAATCGGTCATACAGTTCATCACTGTGATGCAGGAATAACCTGACCTCATCGCGCAGTTCAAATAGACGGGTGAGAACTTTCCCACGCGAAAGCCAGCGGGTTTTGTGTGTTCACTTCCCATTTCTTCACGTAGCGCTTTAAAAAAAGAGACGTTTTCAGCTATTTCGATTTTATTAACCTTTTCACAGACTCATCCAGTACTGTTTTGAGCCTCTCAGGCATTTCTTTCACAGTCAGTGGTCAACAGTCATAACTTTGGCAGCTGCTTTAATTAAATTCTCACCAATGGAATGAGGTTTTCCTACATTCTCGATCAACAATGAGACATTGTATGAGGCCTCCGTAGCCTTCGCATTTTCCCCGGGTACAAAAAAAAAAAAAAACCTGAGGCCTTCTTTGTCATGTGTCTATTTAAGTTCCTCTCATTTTCTCTCAAAAAAAATTCAATAGGTTTCCCCATGGACTCCTTTGTGTTGACCTTCAAAAACGCAGCTAGAATATAGCTGGTTTTGTTGCATCGTTAACCGACGAGTCGTAGCACAAAAAACAATGCGGTTTTTGGATCCTCCTCACCCCCAGTCGGAAAAAAAAAAATCTCAATTTGATATAATCGCCATGGTATTTTCGTTTCGCTTTCGCACTGGATCTTTCTTCATGTCGAGTTTCACAACTTTCCCTGGAATCTGGTGGCAAACCATGCGACTCAACTGCAATGCTAACTCCACTTCCATCAACGTGTTGCACCTCGCTGTTGTGTCAAACGTTTCACTTGATTCCCCTGTAACCGAGTCTGTCTTCGGCCACCTACCCATGACCTTCACAGTTATATAAACGTACAAGTGGAGAAATTTAGTAGGCTGACTTTACACGCAGAATTCAACATTTTCTTTAAGTCACGCTTATGGTTTTTGATGTAAATTAAATAAACCGCTGTCTCTAACCGGGCAGTGTCGCGAAACGTGTCAGCTGTATTGCTGAAGTCCAACAACTATATAGCCATTTCAAATAATACTGTTTAAAGTCACATGCCAGTTCATTATATTGAAATAATACATCTACAAGTATATTTGGAATCGATCGTGTACTTTGAGAAACATCCATCCATCCATCCATCTTCTACTGCTTACTCCTTTTCAGGTTCGCGGGGGAACCTGGAGCCTATCCCAGGGAGCATCGGGCACAAGGCGGGGTACACCCTGGACAGGGTGCCAGTCCATCACAGGGCACAATCACATACACACTCACACACCCATTCATACACTACGGACACTTTAGACACGTCAATCATCCTACCACGCATGTCTGAGAAACACTGTTTTAAAACTGATATTTTAATACATTTACTCACGGACCACTGTGGGGGTCACAAACGACTCGTTCGATGATCCGTTCTAAAAGATTCATTCGAAATTCCTCCAATCAATCAGAAAGCATACTCTGCTCTGATTGGTCAGATGTCCCAGTCTGTTGTGATTTGATCTACTGCTGTCTTAGTTCTTGTTCATGTTTCCTAGCCATGTCTGAGTTCATGTCAAGGCTAGTTAGCTTATAGCTTAGCCTGTAGCCTAGAAGCTTATAGCATAGTTTATAGCCTAGTAGCTTGTAGCATAGCTTATAGCCTAGTAGCGGATAGTATAGCTTAGAGTTGTATAGACTTAGTTTAGAAAATAGATGTAGAAGTGGTTTATAGAGTACAGATATAGAGTCTTTGTTCCATGTCCATGTTCATAGTCACGTTTCGTGTCATAGTTAATGTTTAGGTGAGTTGGTTTAGTTAGTTTAGTTCATTGAGTTGGTCATGGTTCTTGTTTCTCTTGAGTCTGCTCTCCTCTGTTTCAGTAAAAGCTCTCGTCCTAACTGCACTCGCATCCGTCCTGCTTCGTTTACGTCACGAATGGTGACAGTTACAACGTGGACACCTGCGGCTTATAGACACGTGCGGCCTATATATGTACAAAAGTGGGTGCGGCTTATATTCAGGTGCACTCAATAGTCCGAAAATTACGGTACATGAAAGGGAGTATCTGAAAAACCATAATAAGTGCACTTTAAAGCATCATCTGGTGTACTCACCATTTGGGAAACAAAATACAGAATAAAAACAGCCGACGAATGACTCGAATTAGATCGTCTGGTTTGACTTATCGTGCCGAATCAAGTACGTCTCAAGGTAACGAGATAACTCAAATGAACAAGTCTAAATAAAGCGATATTAAGTGGAAATTACAACTAGTAATTAAGTCAAATAAAAGGACACGATGCTTAACGATCGTTTCATAACAGAACACACGCTATATGTCTAGATATTCTGATGCCATGCAATGTAACAAACACGTGGGTGAATAGTTGATATCGATATCAACCCCTGCATCGTTGCAAAGGCCAATATCGTGATAACGATATATTGGACAAGTCCT
Organism: Ameiurus melas; assembly: GCA_012411365.1. NCBI lineage: Eukaryota > Metazoa > Chordata > Actinopteri > Siluriformes > Ictaluridae > Ameiurus > Ameiurus melas. The sequence goes on along the minus strand of CM022765.1, from coordinate 2,401,217 downwards.
AGAACGTACAGTAATGTAAACGAGCTGTTGCACTCTGTGTGTGTGTGTGTGTGTTAATAAAGCAGGAAAGGTAATATGATATGAGGTCTTACCTTTGAGAATGATATAAAGGAAGGAAGAGAGTATAGCAATAAATGAAACCACGACCAAACAGCACAGCACGGAGCAGAGACGGGCCGGCCACCGGCTTCTCCAGTATCTCTGCACCGGAGAGCTGAAGCGGCGATACCGAGACTTCACGTGGCTCCACCTGCTTTCATCTGAAGTCGTGTTCAACCCGCCTGCGTGTGTCGCACCATCGTGATCCTCGTCTTCATCCCCGGAACATATGTCCGGCGCACGGAAGCCCAGCGACATGGTCGCTTCCCCTCGAAAGTATTACTGCTGGACGGCTAAAACTTTCGCTGCTTTCAAAACATCGCGGTTTCTCCACTTCCGCATCCGTGATGGGTCCCGCCCCACTCGCATTGTCTGTCGAATCCGAATCGCACGTTGCCGCGCCTCACGCAAACGATTGGATGAGATGACCGTCCATCAAAGCTGAGGCTTAACCCGCGCGCAGGAACTTTCCGTGCGAGTGAGGAATGATTCAGCGTGAAAACGTTGCGTTTAGACGAGCGTTTAGACATGTTTGCTCCTGTTCCGTAAGACATGCGAACGAGGCTCGTTTTCCTAATAGTGCCTTTTGACTTTTTTTATTTTTTAATGCAACTGTTTTTTTTCCCCTTCGACTGTTTGAAAGAGCAGCGAATAAGGAGTATTACTGTGACTGCCATACTGTTTCTGAATAGGGGTGTGTATAATTATATGGTCATATAACAATATATGACTTTTTTTTTTTTTAAATAAATCTTAGATTGTGTTCTATTTATTTATATATTAGTCTAATCTTATTGGTCTAATCTCTGAAAGTTAAATTTTTGACAATAAACCTGATTTGCAACTATACATTTTATATATATATATATATATATATATATATACATATACATATATATATATATATATATATATATATATATATATATATATATATATATATATATATACACACACCCATATATATATATATATAGACATATATATATATATATATATATAAACACAAACATATATATATATATATATATATATATATATATATATATATATATATATATATATATATATATATATACTTATATATATACACACACACAATATATATATATATATAGACATATATATATATACACACAAATATATATATATATATACACATATACATATATATACATATACATATATATACATATATACACACACACATACATATATATACATATACATATATACACATACACATATATATACATATACATATATATGTACACATATATACATATACATATATACATATATATATATATATATACATAATATATATGTATATATATATATATATATATATATATATATATATATATATATATATATATATATATGTGTGTGTGTGTGTGTGTGTGTGTGTGTGTGTGTGTGTGTGTGAAAAAACAACAAGTATTTATTCGACCTTGGTATATTTATTTCACTAAGAGCAGTAGTAAGGAAGGCACATGTGACCAACAATTTGTATTCAGAGGCATCAGACTGAACCCAGAACATATCAAAAGTTTACAATATAGTCCTCCTGAGCAGAAATGATCACCCATATGCGAACCTTTCATACCAGCTTTGACTGAAAGAGATCTTTTTATTCTTCTCTAGTTCCCATGCTAACATTTAAAAAAATTTTTTTTTTTTACTTCCTGGTGTAAGTGTCAAAATGACTTATCACCTTACGGCCACTTCTCAGTCGACTCTGTCATTTTATTTCTTCATTTTACAATATATTCGGTTATTCTCTGGTGCATTGTTTCGGATGAAACCTCGATGTTCATTTTGTCGATTACTCTTGTCGAACCCTCTTGAATCTGATCGATAGCAATCCATACTTTGTAAGCAAAGCAAACACCAGTTGTTCATTTGTACAGCACATTTGCTAAACGTCCCTGTGATGGACTGGCTCCCTGTACAGGGTGCCCTTTGCTCCCTGGGCTAGGCTCCAGGTTCCCAGTGACCCTGAAGAAAAAGCGGTATAGAAGGATGGATGGATGGATTTGCTAAGCTCCACTTAGCAGGAGTGGCAGTGGGCGTACATCTTCCCATAAGTTGCCTGCAGTGACAGAAGGTGTCATCTCCCAATTTTTCAATATATTTTTCACTGCTAGCATGTGTGCAGCTCTGGATCAATGAGCCAGATTAGAATTTTACTATTGAATCGTAGTGGTATGTTAGTGTGCGTGATGCCGGTATGAACCGGTTTAAACACAGCAGCTAACAGCAGTTGTGGTCATAAGGGTTAGAAACAAATGATCTACAGCAGATGGTACATACAGGCTGCCAAAAGGGCACGGGTATATCTCAGTCAGTTCTCTAGTGCAGTAATCAGGGCACTGATCAGGGAGGCGGCCATTTTAAGGGCTGTCTCAATTTCAAAAATTCCTACTAAAAGACTACTAGATAAGACTAAACTGTTAAAAGTGAGGCAGGCTACAGGTGATTGAGGAGTTTGAAAGTCAGGTGAAGAACTTGTGGGCTGAGACTCATGGGAGTTGTAATGTGCACCTTTGGGTATCATAGGCATGACAAGGACATTTTATTTACCTGGGGTAAATAAAAATTCTATGAAGAATATCAATTCTAAAAATTCGAATAAAAATTCTGCACCTTGAAAACTTTTATTCAGCTTCGGTGAGGCTGATGTGGTATAAATATCTACAATAAAACGAGCAGTCGTGTCCTTTTGATGAATGTGTATGTGAGTGTACCTTGCGATAGACCGGCACCCTGTCCAGGGCGTACCCTGTCCCGCCTTGTGCCCCATCCTCCGTAAGATAGACTCCAGGTTCCCCAGGACCCTGAAGGATAAGCCGTAAAGAAGATGGATGGATGTCTTTTAGATTACCAGAACTCTTTTTGTGATTTCTCATCTGTCATTACACTGCTGCTATCTGCTGGTTAAAACCCGTTACTGCTAAAATTTTAAAACACAACAAATTGATATATAACGTTATTACTTCCATCCATCCATCATCAACCGCTTCTTCAGGGTCGCAGTGAACCTGGAGCCTATCCCAGGAAACAACAGGGCACAAGGCGGGCACCAGTTCATCGCAGGGCACAATCACATACAGATCCATTCATACACTACAATTTAGTCACGCCAATCAACCTACCATGCATGTCTTTTGGACCTCGGGGAGGAAACCGGAGTACCCGGAGGAAACCCCCGCAGCATGGGGAGAACATGCAAACTCCACACACACAGGGATTCCCAGCGGGAATCAAACCCCAGACCCTGGAGGTGTGAGGCAAATGTGCTAACCACTAAGCCACCGTCCGCACGTTATTACTTAATGACCTCAAAGTTTCAGAAAACATGTTTTTAGATAGCATGGTATAGCTTCATCAAAGTTTTACTTATATTTACCAGTAAACGACGGTCTATTATTTGTTTGTTGAATTCTCCCCATTAACTTTCTTTTTAAAAATATTTTTTAGCGTGCTAACATGTTGACGATCAAAACCTTTTTTTTTTTTTTTACACCGTCTTCTATACTTTAATAGAAATCCCTATATTGTCAAGTGTGTATTTATTTATAAGTAATAAGATCCTGACAAAAATTCGCCTTTGCCACCAAACCAGCGACTGTAACAGAATTTACAAAAAAAAGTTTTTCGTTCAGAATTTCTGATGGTCTCGTTCATAGATATATATACCCAGATGCTGCATGTAGACCTGGCTGCAGCCTGAGAACGGGGTGGAGCTGGACGTATTCAGGTGTGATTTTGGACCATTCTTCTAAACATATTGTCTTTAAATCTTGTTCCATTGGAGTCAAGTCAGGTGATTGACTGGGCCATTCTAACACCTTGATTTTTTTCTTCTTCTCTGAAACCAATTGAGAGTTTCCTTTGCTGTATGCTTTGGATCGTTGTCCTGCTGGAAGCTCCACCCACGTCTCATCTTCATCATCCTGGTGGATGGGAGCAGATTCTTCTCAAGAATCTCCCGGTAAAGGGCTCCGTTCATCGTTCCTTCAATTATATGAAGTCTGCCAGTACCATGTGATGAAAAACAGCTCCACACCATGATGCTTCCACGTCCACACTTCACTGTTGGTATAGTGTTTATAGGGTGATCTGCAGTGCCATTTCTTCCCCAAACATGGTGTGTAGTATGACAGCCAAAAAGGTTTTGCTACTACACTCTCCCAGTGTTTCACAGGCTTGTCCAAATGAGTTTTAGCAAACTTTAAATGAGCTTCAACATGCCTTTTCTTTAGTAATGGAGACTTGTGTTGTGAGCGTGAGCAGTGGAGTACATTGCCTATTGTTTTCTCTGTGACGATGGTTCCTGCTGCCTCCAAGTGTTTCTGGAGCTCTTTCTGAGTGATCCTTGGCTCTTGGGCTACTCTTCTGACTATTCTTCTGACTCCCTGGTCAGAAATCTTGCGAGTTCCTCCTGTGCGTGGCCGGTTGATGACGGAGTGATGTTGCTTCCACTTACGGATAATGGCCCCAATGGAGCTTTCTGGAAGATTCAGAAGTTTTGAAATACGCCTGTATCCGATTCCATCAATATGTTTCACAACAATAAGATTGTGAAGGTCTTGGGAGAGCTCTTTGCTTTTACTCATCATGAGATGTTTCTTGTGTTTCTTTTTATAGACCATCAATTTACTAACCCAGCTCATATTAATTTGCACAGATAGGGGGTATAATTACTTACGGATTAAATCTGGTTCCTTGCCTTACCTTACCTTGGAGAACTGCTTTTTCTTAGCGTGTTCAATTGTGTGTGTCATTCCGCTTCATTCCACATAACTTTATACATGGACTTTAATGTTGTGAATGCTTTATATTTCCGGATTTCTTGTGAATAGCCTCATTGGAAATATATGTACTGAAAAAAATGTTGATGGTTCAATACTTACTTCCACCACTGTGTATGTGTATATATACATATATATATATATATATAATATAGCTCCTTTCACAGCTCAATGCTCTGATCTGATTTCGTTTTATTTGTAATAAAGACATCTGCTTAGTGAATAAATGTAAGTGTGTAAGTACATTCGGAAGGAAATCTAAGACAGACGCATCTCACTGAAAACACAAGAGCAACATGGTACAGTTCCGGTGTTGTTGCTTTATTTTCCATTGATTCCAGTTCGAACAGTGTAAACCAAGGAATGCTATATTTGCCACTAACATCCTAACATCCGCCCAAGCTGTTTGAGTGTAACGTGCGACCACAGACTATTACCATTACCATAACGTGTGACGAGAGAGATATTTAGCACAGAGTGACCAGGTCCACTTGTTTCACCACTGATCTAAATAATACTGCGATACACTGTGACACAACATTAAAACTGATATCAGAGGGAGCGAATTGTTTCAACATTATGTACAATATCACAATGGATGGTCGATGTAAAAAATAAGGGGTTCACTTTTTGTAGCAAAATATCTGTATATTTAAAAAAAGGATCCTTTTTTTTTTTTAAACTCAATGCAGTGTTTTTCCTTTAAAAAGAAGAAAGTAAAAAGTCCTTTTCCACAGGTCACGAACATCACGAGAGAAGCCAAGCAGGAGAAGTAGTGTGTGCTGACATACATTTATACACCGAGCTTACACTGAGCTTTGTGAATCGTTGGTAAGGAGACTGTCCTCCATAGCACCAGTGAAGGAGACTGTCCTCCATAGCACCAGTGAAGGAGACTGTCCTCCATAGCACCAGTGAAGGAGACTGTCCTCCATAGCACCAGTTGTCTGTCTTCCTTCTCATCTGTCTCTCTTAAAGCTCCATCCAGTTCTCTTTGCAAGAAAGTTCATTACGTCATCAGAATATTAAAAAAAGCAAAGTGCGTCGTCGGTTGTGTCCTAAATCAGACATAAACACTGCTAATAGGATAGTTCGAACACCACAGTAGTCCAGCATGTATGGATCGGCCACACATGGTCACTTTCTTTCCGTCCTCTGTTTGCCACGGTCTCTAAAAAAGAGCCACTTCCACTTGCAGCGTGCACTAGATAGGACTACTCACTTCCGGTCTTCTTCTGTGCATTGCGCGCAGATGGGAATCAGTTCCAAGTGCAATTAATAAGAAATAAAAAGACATGAAACTTTTTTTCAGCTCCTACTTTTCTAAAAAAAATTGGAACCAGTGAGAGGTGCAACACAGTGCCCTACTCTTTCTTTTTTTCTGTTATAATTGGTCGGGACCCGCCTTCTCAGCAGATGGTGGCCACTCGGAGCAGATGAAGACTCTGTCTGTCAAAGTTATTCCTCCCACTCCTTCTGACGGCATCGGCCCGGCGGAAAGGGTGACTGCGCAGGTCTGCATGGGCAACACAGCGACAGTTAGCTTTAAATATCTGCAACCTGGACTAGATCCCAGCGTCCAAAAGTCTGAGTCCATTACCCAGAGCTGTTTTTATTTCGTCAGTAATACAACCCAACAGTATTTTGTCAAATCAGATTTTTCGGATGCTGCTAGATCTTCAAGAACATCACGAACTTCAGTAATCAGTAAGAAGTATCTGGACCTGAATTTATCAATTTGGTTTTGCTTTTGATAAATAATCCCATCCAAACAGTTCTTGGTTATTCAGACTCAGATTTTGGACGTGACCCCAGGGGACACATTTGTAGTTGCAATTCAACAATTTGCATTCGTGCATGCGTGTGACGGATGAAATGTCATGAACAGAAGATAGGATTCATGCAGGAATATGAACCTGTAGACATCATGCTCAAAATAATGCAGAATGTGTAAAAAAACAAAACAAAAAAAAAAACATGAAAAAACAAAACAAAAACCCAAACAAAAGAAAGAGACAGATATGAAAAGGGATGGACAAAATGAGAGTCAGATGGGCGAGAGAGAGAAAAGCCACCTTTCTGAGGGAGAGAATTTAATTTAGTAATGGAAGTCCTCGGAGTGGGTGGGGTCACAGAAGAAGCGTGAGCCGCGCTTGGCTGATCGTGCGGTAAAGGGGACGGTCTTCAGCACTGTGGCAAAACAACATCCAATCACAACACAGGAAAACTAGGAATGCTTTAAACGTGTCCCAAAAACTAGATGGAATTGTTTTGAATGAGACTCAACTGATAGAAAAAAAATGGGGAGTTTTCATCCAGTGTAAGCCTGATACTCAACGATCTGTGTATATTCCCAAGCTGCTTTGCAAGCATCTGTCAACTCCGTGTGGTTTGCCAAATTAAGTTTTTAGAGACTGTGTGCACCAACAATGGTTCAATTTGTACAGTGCTGTGAAAAAGTACATAAGTACAAGTTATCCAACACCTATCACACATGTGAAAAATGACTTGCCCCTTTGAACATAAAATCTGGTTGTGCCACCTTCAGCAGCCATAACTGCAACCAAACGCTTCTGATAACTGGAGATCAGGCTTGTGCTTACTTCTAGGACTAGGATTTATAATCCAGTTGCGCTCAAGTTTCAACTTGAAGCCTGTACATTCTCTTTTTAGATTTTCTGGTAGAGAGCAGAATTCATGTTTTTTTTCAGTTATTAAGTTTCCCAAGTCCTGAAGCAGCAAAGCATCCCCACACCATCACACTGCCACCACCATGCTTGACTATAGGTATGATGGTTTCTTTGTGGATTTCAGTGTTTGGTTTATGCCAAAAGGGTCCACTGTCTTCCAAACAGTTCCACTTTCAACCAATCAATCCACAGAACATTCTCCCTAAAGGTTTGAGGATCACCAGGGTGTGTTTTGGCAAAATTCAGATGAGACTTAATGTTCCTCTGGGTTAGCAGTGGTTTTTGCCTTGCCACTCTTCTATGGATGCTATTTTTGCCCAGTGTCTTTCTGAAAGTGGAGTCATGAACAGTGACCTTGATGCAAGAGAGGCCTGCAGGTCCTTTGATGTTGTCCTTGGCTCTTTTGTGATTTCCTGGATGAGCAGTTTGCTGTGCTCTTAGAGGATCTTTGGAAGGTTGGCCACTTCTGGGAAGGTTCACTACTGTGCTGAGTTTTTCCATTCTCAGATAATGGCTATTGCTGTGGTCCTTTGGAGTCCCAGAGCCTTTGAAATAGCTTTGTAACCCTTCCCAGACTGATGTATTTCAATCACCTTCTTCCTCATCATTTCTGGAATTTTTTTCAACTTTCGCATAGTGTAACTGGGTAAGACCTTTTAACCAAATTCATACTGTTGAAAAAGTTCTATTTAAGTGTTGATTTGATTGAACAGGGTTTGCAGTAATCAGACCAGGTGAACCCCATTATGAATGCAGCTTCATAGATTTGGGGAATTAGTAACTATGGGGGCAAATACATTTTCACACAGGCCCGGTTGGTATTGGATAACCTTTTTGCTTTAATAAATAACATTAATATTTCAAAACTATATTTTGTTTTTACCCAGGTTGCCTTTGGTTTATCTTAGATCTTATTTCATTTTTGAAACAATTTAGCATGAGATCTACACAAAAACAGGCCACATCAATGAAATACCTTTTCACAGCACTATACTTGGCCATTTCCTGTATCTTATATCTGCACTGAATCCTGATAATATTTTAACAACATGCATTTACACACATTTTCTCCCCAATTGGGTCACTCTCCAATTCCCACCCACCAGCTCTCCCCATCATACTACCAACAACTACCATTCAGGGAGGCTGAAGGCTAACATTCACTTCCTCTGAGGCACATGAAGCCAGCTGATTGGATCTTTCTGAACTGCTGCATCACAGCACGGTGTAACACACCTTCAGAGGAAAGCATCATCTACTATCTTCCTCATACATGAGCTCATAGAATCCTGCAGATGGCTAGTGTCACTCTGACTGACAGGGGAGAGAGTGCCATCCCTCCCACCCAGTATTGCTCCCTTGGTTCCTGGCTAAGGATGGCTGTGGCGTCTTTGGGATTCGAACTCACGATATCCTGGCGATAGGGTGAATGATTTTCTGCTCCTCTTGTTTAAACCATCTAAAATTTGAAAAGGTCCAGCTACATCAAATTGTTGCTTCTAAAGCCCCGGAGAAGCAAGCTAAACGAACATGACTGAATGGCCACAACAGTTACCTTTTAATGCTGATCCATTAACGATTAGATCACGACTATAAATAGGACTATGGTAAATAGTTATAGTTTAGTTTTCAGCTGAAGAACTGTTTTCAATTTGAATCAGGGGAATGATCACGTGCTTCCTTGTCCATACGATCTGCTTCAGAATATCAATCAAGGTATGTTTCGAAAACTGGAGTAGTTGAATGCTGTGAACTGGCAGTAATATGTATTTTTTGGGGTTTTTTTTTTTTCCATGATCACTGTAAGGTGGACATGGAGGTCATGGAAGACGTGATGTAATGTACTGGGAGAGGTTTTGGTTGTCAAATGTGGCTTGGAGAAACCCTTTAATCGAAGACAAAAAGGGTTTTCAACATTGCAAAAATATATATATATATATATTCTCATCAATATGCCACAGAGATTAAGTTGATTTATGGTGACTTCATTTAGCCTCTTTCACACTAAAAACCCAGGATATTTTTGGCATATGCATACAGGTGATGTTACTTACTGGTACTGGTAAGCTTAAAGACTTGAATCAGCATTTAACCAGATAAACATGTTCACATTTGCCACAAAAGTCCCATTACACAGGATGTGATGTGTAGCATGTGAATGAGTTTGATGGAATTTATGTGTCAAAGACCTGAGTTGATTCATAACTTGGATTTTCTCTCTACAGTCTCTACAGAACCTGCTGATTTCTGCATTCGCTCAAATGACCCATCTTATAAAACGTACTCTGCCATTTGAAATCCTCGGGAGAACTATCCAATGGCCTTTCTAAACCTCCTGATATTACTTTTAGGGTTTCCTTCTGTTGTCATTCCATGCAACTTTATGTGGTCTTATTCTGACCGATTGCCGTATTAATGCTTTAGGTCTAGATTGTAGGTCTAGATCGCATTCACACTTAACCCTGCATCTTACACCGGGACTGGATTCTAAGATTTTAACAAGCATTTACACTAATAGTCATATACATTATATTATTTATGTAATGTTATCAGCCATTTGTTTGCAGTTGTTCCGTTCTTCCTTTCTTTCAACAATGCTTTATATCTATATTACATTAAGAAACAATGTAACTAACTTCCGTGAGGAGAATTAAGCATTCGTAGAAATGATTTCCTGTCACATGACCTGCATTCTGACGCAAAAAAAAAAAAAGACAAAAATACAAATTCATTTACATTTGAATAATATCTGGCTAAACTGCTTCTTAGACCTTCTTATAATGTAATAAAGACAGTCTTTTGTTGACACCTGCATTTTCACACACATAATCACTATTTGGATATAATCTTGATCATCATGATGCCTGGAGGTTGCATATGAGGTCTATGTTTACTGCTCCCAACAGCATATTCTTTTATCCTTTGACTCCACACATTAATCTGTTCCAGGGCCGCACCTGTAATTATGTCTTCGATGGCGCCGTCTTTGCCCTCGTAGACATGGCGGCTGTCCTTGCCCTGCCTCTTCCTTAGCTCGGATATCAGCTCCTGCTGCTGCCTCTTGCCTTTATGAGATGGAGACTAGCGTGTGGAAAAGAAGAAGAATGCGTAAATCGCATTAAAAGTATACTGTGCAGGTATTTCCCGTATTTGTTTACAGTTATGAATTAAGACCAATATACAGCGGGGCGTTTTAAAATAAATGAATGAACGAAGGTTTATAAATATGAGTATCATGGAGAGGACATTTTTTTAAGTTAATTACTCTAATGTCTGCATGACTGGATGCTTGATGCTGAACCCAAACGTACCTGCTGATCCTCCTGCTCCTCCATCATGGCCTCCTGTTCCAAAAGCTTCTCCATCATCAGCTGCTCCTGCTTTTTCTTCTGCTCGTTCTCTTCATCTGCTTGCTGCGGAAGAAGAGATAAAAGACTATGCTGCAATGGTGGGTGTGAATTCATTCAGATGATAGCGACTTTAGATGAGATCAGATTAGTGGGAGTGGGAATCTCTAGCCACCCCAATTTGAAATATACAGTGTTGATATGTTAACATAAAGCTATTATTTAGGCATCTTAAATTTCTTGTTTGACGTCTGTAGTGTACCATATCACTTTGTTTTTCCAGGATCATCCTTAAAAAAAAAACACTAAATGTAGATTTTACATACACTAAATGGTACTGATTAACATATTAACATAACACCAAAACCTATCGGAACTTTAGGATTAGGATTATGCTGCATTATCGTTCAAGAGATCGGACAAAATAAAAATGAGACTCACCCTGTAGGCCTTGACAAAGCGCACAAACACTGGGAAGAAGACAGAGGGGGGCATGGTTTTGGGGCTTTCGCCGAAATACTTCACAGCTTCGTCAAAAGCATCCTGTATGAACACACATGATATCAACTGACGGTCACATATCCTCCTGTTATACCACAGCATTTTAAAATTCTGAATGGTCAGAAGGTGCTGATTGCGTTATCTTAATTAATTTATAGGGACTTGTATGGAGGACGCGCCACATACTGTGGCATGGATATGGATATGATTTGAGTCTCTGTAGATATAATGCAGGGTTCAAAATGTCTTATCCAGCTCAGTCGGTGCCTCACAATTCACAAAGTTCAAAGTTTTTCTGTACCTGTGAGATTCTAGCATCATCCAGTAATTTTTTCAGCCTGGTCTCATTATGGTGGATAAAGTCCTTGAGCAGTGAGTTGTGCCCGTGCATGCTGTATTCACGGCGAGTCAGATCCATCCCCCTCTGCAGCTCCCTCACGTCCAGCAGGACATTCTCCAGTGAGACTAAAAAGGCAAAAAATGACAAACAGAGAGATGCAATATTCAATATGATAATTAGATACACTTCATTTGAATGATACCTACTTTAAGCCTTCAAAACAGATTTTTTTATGAAGCAAAGCTGGAATAATTACACAAGGTCTTTTATACGCGTCTCGATCCTATCTCCTGGTTTAGACCGCGTTTCATGTTTATTGACTTTTGTTTGTGAATAAAGACTTTAATCTGCACTTGCTTCCGCCTCGAGTACTGTAACGTAACAATAGTGAATAAATGATTTAAAAATTGTATATCTAAATATGTATTTTTAAGGCTTAGCATCTCAGGAAACCAATAAATTCTAATTAGGTTAATGTTGGTTTTCTGTGTATACAAAATGCTTGTAAACTGATCATTTTTGGTTAAGCCGGCCTAACTTTTACTTCACCAATCACAAATCTGATTTTGTATGTTCCTCCCACAGTTATCAAAATTATTTATTCAAATTTGCAGTCTCTAGAAATCCGGACGAGCTAGCACGTGAAAGCAAACTAGCAATCAAAAGCTAACTTAGATGGAGTTGCCAACTGTAATAATTTTATAATTGGAAAGGTTCATGTATTTAGAGTTGATTAACCTGATTCTCGCTGCTTAGGCCATTGTTTATAGCGTGTTTTGAGATTTGGACAATTGGACAATTATATGTGTTATACAGTATCTCACAAAAGTGAGTACACCCCTCACATTTGTGTAAATATTTGATGATATCTTTTCATGTGACAACACTGAAGAAATGACACTTTGCTACAATGTAAAGTAGTGAGTGTACAGCTTGTGTAACAGTGTCAATTTGCTGTCCCGTCAAAATAACTCAACACACAGACATTAATGTCTAAACCGCTGGCAACAAAAGTGAGTACACCCCTTAGTGAAAATGTCCAAATTTGGCCCAAAGTGTCAATATTTTGTGTGGCCACCATTATTTTCCAGCACTGCCTTAACCCTCTTGGGCATGGAGTTCACCAGAGCTTCACAGGTTGCCTCTGGAGTCCTCTTCCTCTCCTCCATGACGACATCACGGAGCTGGTGGATGTTAGAGACCTTGTGCTCCTCTACCTTCCGTTTGAGGATGCCCCACAGATGCTCAATAAGGTTTAGTCCATCACTTTCACCCTCAGCTTTTTTAGCAAGGCAGTGGTCATCTTGGAGGTGTGTTTGGGGTCGTTATCATGCTGGAATACTGCCCTGCGGCCCAGTCTCCAAAGGGAGGGGATCATGCTCTGCTTCAGTATGTCACAGTACATGTTGGCATTCATGGTTCCCTCAATGAACTGTAGCTCCCCAGTGCCGGCAGCACTCATGCAGCCCCAGACCATGACACTCCCACCACCATGCTTGACTGTAGGCAAGACACACTTGTCTTTGTACTCCTCACCTGGTTGCGTCACACACGCTTGACGCCATCTGAACCAAATAAGTTTATCTTCGTCTCATCAGACCACGGGACATGGTTCCAGTAATCCATGTCCTTAGTCTGCTTGTTTTCAGCAAACTGTTTGAGGGCTTTCTTGTGCATCATCTTTAGAAGAGGCTTCCTTCTGGGATGACAGCCATGCAGACCAATTTGATGCAGTATGCAGTGTATGGTCTGAGCACTGACAGGCTGACCCCCCACCCCTTCAACCTCTGCAGCAATGCTGGCAGCACTCATACGTCTATTTCCCAAAGACAACCTCGGGATATGATGCTGAGCACGTGCACTCAACTTCTTTGGTCGACCATGGCGAGGCCTGTTCTGAGTGGAACCTGTCCTGTTAAACCGCTGTATGGTCTTGGCCACCGTGCTGCAGTTCAGTGTCAGGGTCTTGGCAATTTTCTTATAGCCTAGACCATCTTTATGTAGAGCAACAATTCTTTTTTTCAGATCCTCAGAGAGTTCTTTGGCATGAGGTGCCATGTTGAACTTCCAGTGACCAGTATGAAGGAGATGACACCAAATTTAACACACTTGCTCCCCATTCACGCCTGAGACCTTGTAACACTAACAAGTCACATGACACCGGGGAGGGAAAATGGCTAATTGGGCCCAATTTGGACATTTTCACTTAGGGGTGTACTCACTTTTGTTGCCAGCGGTTTAGACATTAATGGCTGTGTGTTGAGTTATTTAAAGGTTACGGCAAGTTTACACTATTACACTCACTACTGTACATTGTGTCATTTCTTCAGTGTTGTTCTTTAATAAACACAAATAGTATTTTTTTTTGGGGCAGATTACTGTGGTATAAGAGGAATAAAACACTTCAGGGCATGCGATTGTAGGACAGTATGCCATGCTTCGACAATTCTCAGATTGGTATTTTAAGTAAATTCAGCCGTTTTTAAAGAGTTTGATCACAATTTTTTTTTTTTTAAGTAAATGCGTAAATCAAAGCAGCAAATTTAAATACAAATCCATCTATATCCATCTCTATCTTTTCATTGCTACATACAAATTTTTGTATAGACTTACCAGCAGCAGCTTTCTCTACATAATGAAGTTCATTGTAGAACATGCACACAGCAGCGTATTTCTCCCTCACGACATTAGCGATGTAGTGCAGAAGAGTCTGCTTCCTGTCTGTGGACTTAGTCTCCAGCAGCTGTGATAATAAATAAATAAATAAATACATACATAAAAAGATTCAGATTTGACCACAGTGAGACTAAGTGTAAATAGTCCAAGAGGTGTTGCTGCACACAAAACATGGTGAACAAGTGATTTCACACCTCTGAGTCTGTTTGCTGGTTCTGTATCTGAGCAAAAGCTTTCATTTCGGTTTGTCTGTTTAGTTTCACAAAGAACATATCGGCTGAAAGGGTGTAGCACTGAAAATGTACTAAAATAGTTTTATTCATTGGTCAGCAATACAACGATGGAAAAAGGTCAAATGTGTACAGAAACATGGAGTCAGCGCTCAATGAACTACTAGACAATTATATTAATAAGTACCTTACTAGACAATTACATATATAAAACATTTAAATTCTCTAAGCAGCCCGAAATACACAGAACGTTCGATCCACTTCCTGCAGTTGAGTCGACTAGGCCTTGTTCAAAACGATCTGTGCCAAATAGAAAAACACACCAGAACCGATTCAAATGGACTAAATGCTGCATACGTGAAAGCACCCTAAGAACTGAAGTAGCAAGGGACGACAGACTCACCAGATCTAAACTTTGAAGCTTGAAGCCGTACACAGCTCCTCTCTTACTGCTGTTCATGTAGTTCCCCAGAGCCAAAATGATCTGATAAATCAGAGACAAAACATCGTGTGGAGTGAGATAGGGAATTGTGGAAACTCTTAAGTGCTGCTCCGTATAACGTGAGACTCACTTCAAGGATTTTCTTCAACTTCTGGGAGGATTTAATGGACACAGACGCAGCGATGATCGCATGAAGTTGCTAGAAAAAAAAAAAAAAAGCCATTTTAGTTTTACATAAGGATACATTTCTTATAATCTATCCACCATCTTCTCCTTCATGTACATGCTTTACATTTCTTCTATTCCACCCTCCACCTGTAACTCTATCCATCATTCCATTTACCCCTATCAAGATTATAGTGTTGCATTTAATCACTGGCTCTATGCATTTTATATTTGATATCATTTATACAGTCTCTTTTCCCATCTCCCTGTTTAACCCACCCTATATCCTGTCCTCTAGCACATCCTCCATACATTTCTTCATCAAAATACAATGTACACTGAGCTGTTTATTGATCGTTTCTATGAATTCCAATGTCTGAATGATGTGTATTTCCCAAGCCACTAATGGTTTCATTCATTTCTACCCACTGCTTTTTTTCTAATCTAACATCTTCTCAATGCATCCCTCCACCTTCCATCTAACTCCATTTACCATTATTACCCATTCACTCATCCTCAGTAACCGCTTTTTATTGCTCAGAGTTGCGGTGGATCTGGAGCCTATCCCAGGAACACTTGAGGTGGGGGAACTCACCCTGGATGATATGCTAGTTCATCTCAGGGCACCAGGCACACACACACACACACACACACACACACACACACACACACACACACACTCATACCTAGGGGCAATTTAGAGTAGCCAATCCATGTTTGTGGGAGGTGGGAAGAAACTGGAGAACCTGGAGGAAACTCACAAGACGACGAGAAGATGCAAAACTCAATACAGACAGTATCCGGAGCCCAGGAGAAGACCAGGGACTATGAAACTGTGAGGTTACAATGCTACCTGTTCCATCACCCATCTATTTTTATTAAAATGATAAAAATACCCAATGTGTCTAAACTATCCTTTATCACATGACGCATAACCCCTTGCTCTTTCCATGTATCTTACCATCAATCACGCCTTTATTTCATATCGTATTATCCGTGCTCGTTTTAATCATTGTTTCCGGTTTCTACATCCTCTGCCCCACCCTCCATCCCTTCTTCTGTGCACTCCATCTATGCCTAACATAATTATCACACACTATCTCTCCCTCTATCACGCCAGTGCTTCTCACCGGTGTGAGCATCTGCAGACTGTCACTAAAGTTGCCCATGAAGGCCATGATCGTCATCCTCTGAGGCAGCCGTTCGATCTTGCTGAACGTCATCATGAATCGATCTTCGTCCGTCAGTTCCGCCAAGGGCCGCCGCTCCCTCTCGTACTGCCGCAGTGTCTTCACCTCTGCTTCGGTGGGCATGAAGCGCATCAGACACTCTGCAAAGTCCACAGGCACGGTGCGCAGGTCGAACCTGAGAGACAACGAACAGGAAGCGGTTAGGCCTACGTGAACTAACTACAGCGCATATTCCGACCAAATCGAATCAGCCCGGCAAAAATATTAAGAGAACGTAAAGATTTTGCATCGGTCATGACCATTTGGTTGTTGATCTGCAATACTGTGATCTCCAAAAGAAATCCAAATACTTACCATCTTGAGATATATTACACTACAGGCTATTTTGGTAGATTGTTCCGCATAATAATGGCCGTAATGACCTTACGATCATTTTGTATGCTTGAAATATTGAAACTTTAGTCAATACTCGCTGGAGAAGTGTACTGCAGTGCAACGGTGTATACGCACGACTGAATTGCTTTGCAGATCTCCTCAGGGCTCTTTCCTGCTTTGCGTAGAGTGATGGCCAGGTTCTTGGCCCTGTTGGCCTCCAGTAGTGACACTTTACTGGGACCCTTCTGTGGAGCCTTCTGCTTGCTCATGGTCATATCCACTGAAGGACCCTGGGCTTTGGTCTTAAACATCTCCTCAAACTCATCCACATTCAGGTCCTGCCAATTACAGACAAATGGGAGCACGACATATCACATAGAATACGATTCTCGGTGACCGGGCTATTCCGTTATGTTTTAAATTTACGAGCACAACATACGGTCATCTCAAGGTTAAGCATTATGAGAATCATTATGTTGAATCATTCGTCCACCCCTGTAGCATCCTGCTAATTTAGGTTCTTATGCCAAAGTCATGACCTGACATGTAATAATAAGATTTAAGCACATCTGTGCGTGTGCGTATGGTTGTGAGAGCAAAGTAAACGTTTCAGATGACTTTATTACCTCCAGAATCCTTTCATCGTCAATCTCGTTAAAGACTGTGCCATTGATCTGATTAGGTTTCAGAGCCACCCAGTTAAAGACCGGCATCCGGAACTTGGTTTTGATTGGCTTTTTAATCTTCACCGCTGGAATAGGGAAAAGATGCAGATGTGACCACCAGACAGTTTTAATTCATGCTTAATATATACATCTGTGTGTATATATTAGAGATGCACCGACGTGCGAGCCAATAATCTGTATCGGCCGATAAAGGTTATTTTCCCCGCCCATAGTTTAGAAACATCCGGTTATCAGGGCCGATTATATCCTGTCAATCAAAAGAGGGTGAGAAAACACATGGATTTCGTGCTGTGTGGAAAGATGAAGTCTCTTGTTTGGAATGATGATAAAACTGCAGTTTGTAATCTCTGCACTGCCAAAATTTTTTCGCCTTTGAGTCTAAAAAAAAGTTGATATTATATATCACCAGTTTGATGTCAGTGATGGAGTAGAAATGCGTTCGTTTGTGGAGAGTGAATGTGAGACTAACAGGAGGATTTTTAGAATTCAGACAATGTTAATATGAATCAATAACATTCAATAAGTTCAGAGATCTTACTTTAATCTTCAGAATTTAGTTCATGCGTTAATTAGAGTCATGTGTTTTCTGTTTATGAGACCAGTTACTGTGAAACAATTTATTTGTTTTTATTTGTATTTCATTCAGAATTGTGGAATTAATTATTATTCATTTAAAAGAAGGCATAAAAGGCAGAACTATGGGTATTGGTTATCCGTATCAGCCGATATCACTCTGAATAAACTATCGGTATCGGCTGATAAATTTAGTATCGATGCATCTCTAATATATATATATATATGTGTGTGTGTGTGTGTGTGTGTGTATAAAGATCATGCCAATAAATAATTTATGGCCACAAGAAATAAACACAGCAGAGATCACCAAAACAGAGGAAACCTACAGAAGAGCTTGATTGGTCCATCTTTGAGAGCAGGAAGAAAAAGAAAGTAAATAAAAGCAGAAAAGTTTAGAGAGTAAAACAAACAGATAATTCAAGCAAGCAAAAACAGAAACTGGCAGTGAAAAATAATAAAAGAAATAAATTTGCTAATGATTCGATTAATGAATTCAGCAGAAACAGAAATAAATAGCTTGGCCACAGATATGTAGACTTCACATATACATACAGATATACACACCTATATTACGTACCTGTTAGGCCAGAGTTAAATATGACTGTGGGCGTGCCACAGCCAGGGAGGGGAGGGGCTACAGGGGGAGGAGGTGGCGGTAGTTGGGTGGACATCTCCATGGCTCGCCCAAGGGGAGGGGGTGGAGGAGGGGGCGGTGGTGGTGGAGGAGGAGGAGGGGCCGTAACATCTGATGGTCCATTTGGCACTGCATGGCAGCAAGAATAAAGTATTTACAAAACCAAAAAATATAATGTTACTAATATCTAATAAAAAAATAAGGTAACATGTTAAATTGTTAGGACCATTAAAGCCTCTTCAATGATGCAATAATATTGGCTAGTGCTCTATTAAAATAAATGAAATACACTGTACTGTATATCTTGTTTTACTTAAAGTGTCAAAAAGCATTCTAGTTCATTTGGCTGATAGGTTTTACTCACAGGAGGAGTCAGGCATGGGTGGTGGTGGAGGAGGCGGTGGTGGGGGTGGAGGAGGAGTGGCAATCTTCCTCAGGGTTCCAGTTTGTGAAGTAGAAGCATATGAGCTGCTGGCACCTGCGCTAGCCTGGACCATGGCATCAGGGCATGGTGAGAGAGGCATGGGCTGAGGAGGAGAGGGCAGAGGGGACGTTTCTCCCTCGCCATCTCCCTCACCTCTCACCTGGATCTGCAGACTACCACGCCGCTCAAGCTCATGAATCTTCTTCTCCAGTCGGGACTGCTTCTGGATGGCCTCGTCCTTCTCGCGCAACATACGCCGGAGCGAGTGTACCTGCGAGCTGGCGTCCCTGTATACAGCCTGCATCACAAACAAACAAACCCTCATTTTCTACGTACTCTCCAAACTTTGCTCATCCTACAGAATGAATAAATAAGATTTAAAGCTTGGCTTAACACTCAAGTTCGCCGTGGGTTACGAGAATGTCGTGTAGCCCTCACCCGTACGGAGTCCAGCTCCTTGTTCTTCTGCATCAGCTGCTTTTCCAGTTCCACGATCTTAGACATGGCCTCATTCTCCGTGTCCAGCAGCTTGTCCGTCATCTAGCAATAGAGGAAAAAAACGGACACCGATAACAGAGTTGATTTCCGAACAGTTCTAACCCTATTCTCAGAGCTGTCCTTTACAGAGGAAGAGAATTGAGATTTCAACTGCAGATAAAAAAAAAAAAAAATGCATTAATATTATAACATCGTACCGATCTGTCCAGTTAATGTCGATTCCTTATCAGACAACTCATCTTGAACTCACGCACGCAAATAGTATAGTGTCTATTAAAGCGATGCATTTGATTGACAGAGTGAAGTCACAGTTTACAGACTTGCTAATGCGCAAAAAAAACTGTTGATGTAGCACACTTATACACTTTCACCATCTCACATAGACTTCATGTACTTTTGGACCGCACAGTACCGAAAGGTCGACTGGTAAAACTGCACTAACTGGGTGAAGTCTCCTCGTCTTTCAAAGATAAACAGACATCGATATCAAGTTTCGTTTCGGCATCCAAGTGGAACAGCACCACTCATGAGCAACAAAAATAAGAATGCACACAGTCATATATAGAAGCAAGGCTTGGGCTGATTTCTTTCTACACCAGACTGTAGATTCATGCAGTCTGTTACCGGTTATAGTTATGTGGTCTAATGCACGTACGTGGTGTATATTGTATTTTGCTGCACATACTGTATATGTTGTGTTAAAATAGGGGAGAGATTAGATGATTCTTCGTACATGTGACAGACTCTCCTCCAGCTCCTCCACGCGTTCCAGCGCTGCGTTTTTGGTCTCGGCATCCTCCAACAGCGTGCCCACATCGAACAGGTTATCTAGGTACGCCTGGATCTGCACCTGCAGCTTATCACTCTCTGTGTGCTTCAGTCTCTACGCACACACACACACACACACACACACACACACAAAAGTGAAATGAGTACGAGTGTGTAGATGTGTTTATGTTAAAGCTAACTGGCTAACTGGCTAAGATAAAACTTAGCTTCTTAGCTTATTGCAGAATTGTGCTTATGTGTAGAGCTCAATGAATGTAATTAAGAACCATGCTTATTTATTCAGATTATGCACTTATATAAAAGAAAGACATGTTTTCTGTGAGTACAGGTGCAGAAAATGGTTCCTTAATATTCTTAATACATGTGGTAAATCTCTGATTCAGAAACAACTCGCAGGTTTAAATCACAGGTGACTCTGATTATCTTTTCGGTCAATACATGTAGCCCTAATATACTGTATGTTCTCGGATGAAAAAATGTCCATTTTAATTCAGAATGTGTCTAAAAAGTGTCTTACTTCAAGATAATCATCCAGCGCAAGCTTGGTGAAGTCGTACTGAAGGTGGACTCGAAAATTCATGTCTTCTACAGAGTGCACCACGATGTTGATGAACTGCATGCACGCCACCTACGGAGCAGCGGCGCGGATCATTAGCGGTGCAAATGCACACAGAAAGCCATTAGGACGAGAGTGTTCTGACATTAACCCACCATGAAATCAATATTGTTGTCTTCGTTTTTAAAATCCTCCATTAGCTTCTCAAACCGCTGGGACTCTGAACAGACCTAGAAAACACAAAAAAAACATCATTAGCTGCTAATCTTGAACACAAAGCCTCATTCAAAAATCACTACATTAATAAGTGGAGTTAAAAAGCAAGTGGACTGGTGTGACTAAAGTCCGCAACCCAAGTACCTCTTTGAAATGGTCGAAGGCAGCCAGGATGATCTCATGCCCTCCTCTCACGAGACACACAGCAGCCAGCAGCTCCAGAACCAAAGCTTTGGTCCTAGCCAGTACACGACACATGCAAATCAGAAATAATTAGATCCGGTCTATTATCAAGTATCATGAACCATGCTCGAGAAGAAACTACAGCGTGTACTACGTCACAGTGAACTGAACCCAACGAATAAGTCTAGCAACAGTCCTGCAAATCAGAAGACCTTATTAGTGTAAGCTCAGATGGTTGCTGCCCCACCCATAATGGGACCCACTGATAGTAGTTTTGTGCAGCAAGGTGATCAGGAGAATTTCATCTTAATGGCTTAGTGAGATAATTCAGGGTACAAGCGATATTTGTGTTTACGATATTCAGATACTCAGACCTTTGACTTCATTAAGAGAAGAGGCCATAAGTGAACACTTTGATCAACTGAGATGGCCTGATCAATGCCATCCACTCGTGCAGAAAGGTTGACCAGTCCCACCCTGCTCTAGCAAAAAGTTTGACCAGTCCCACCCTCTCTGGCATAAAGTTTGACCAATCTCACTCTGCTCCAACAGGAAGTTTGATCAATCCCAAACACTGCCACAGAAAGTTTGACCAACCCCAACCACTGTAGCAGAAAGTTTGACCAATTGTGCCTGATACATCAGAACGTTAGACCAATTCTGATTACTCCAGCATAAAGTTTGACCATTCATACCTGATACAACCAATCCAAATCTCTCTAGCAGGACATTTGACCAATCCTGCCGGCTCACACCCATAGAAAGTTTGACCAATCCTATCTGCACCTATATGTATTATTTTTGTTTGTAACGGGCTTTTCTAATGAACTGGGTTGGTTCTATTTCCGAATCCATCTCCCAAGTAGATCCAATATTGTGAAGTGAGTAATTTAAACCACATCGTCCCTGACAAGAATGAATGAGTGAAGCCTAATTCACACCACACGTCACATCCAATGCATTCCCATATCTGACCGTCCACTACCACCACAAACGTGTTAGGAAACATGTTTCAACTTACGTTAAGTGACTATTTATGAAAAGTTTAAAAGTGTGATATTTGCTCTTGAACCTTTCAATATATGTATATCTATATCCATCCATCCATCTTCAACCGCTTACTCCTTTTCAGGGTCGCGGGGAACCTGGAGCCCATCCCAGGGAGCATTGGGCACAAGGTGGGATACACCCTGGACTATATATATCATATATTTCCATCCATCTTCAACCGCTTATTCCTTCTTCAGGGTCGCGGGGAACCTGGAGCCTATCCCGGGGGGCATCGGACACAAGGCGGAATACACCCTGGTCTATATAATATATTTTAAAATTTTTAATCCATTCTTGTAGGCCTATTGTGTGAATGTGGCTTACCTGGGATTTTTGTTGTTGAGGCTCAGAGCAATTTCATTTACTGCATGCGGATGTGACATAACCATGTTGAAGCCATACTACATACAAAGAAAATGTAAAGGGAAAGGATTCAATTTCAAAACTGGTTGTTTGGTCCCCAAAAGTTGACCTAATCCTTACAGAATAAATTCGTTCTAATCTACACACCTGGTAGTTCATAATGGCTCTGAGACACATGACACAGACGTGCACGTCATCCTTCTTACAAACCAAACGCGAATTTTTGAGAGTCCTACGGCTAGGAAGCGTGTTGGACCTGAAAAGCAATGTTTGATTAATTAGTGTCTAAACCGAAACACTAATATGAATTAAAAGAACTATTTAACGATCTATGTAGAAATTACTCGCTATATAGAAGTAACCGTGTGAACGGTGCCCACGTTTTTCTGGCTGGTTTACCTTAAGGAGTGTCGCGTGGAGCGTTGAATACTGCTGCTGCTGACTGGTGAGGGCAGATTGGTGTCGCCATGTAGATCTTCTATAGATCTGCTCCACGGAGTCTCCACGGATGCTTCTCCACTAGCGCTCTCTGCTGCATCACCATCAAAGCTGAAGAAGAGAAGCAGTGATGCAAAAAAAAATACCCATGAATCCAATCAAAGCTAACAGAGGAAGAGTAGGATATACAAAAAGGACAGAAAAAAAAAGACTCACGTGACGGCATATTGTGCGAAGGAGAGGTATTCCACAAGCACATCCAAGCCTAGGTTCTCTTCATTCAGAAACTCTCTCACCCACCTGCACACACAGGAAGAACAGAATCTCAAAATCACCACAATTTCTACCAGAACTTAACCAGTTTACATTTAAAGTAAGTCCAACAAAAAAGACTTGAAACAGGAAAGAAGTGGACAAATACAGTGGTGCTTGAAAGTTTGTGAACCCGTACATTTAAAAAAAATATATATATATATATATATATATGAATAAATATGACCTAAAACATCATCATATTTTTATCATAAGTTCTAAAAGTAGACCAAGAGATCCCAATTAAACAAATGAGACAAAAATATTATATTTGGTCACTTATTTATTGAGGAAAATGATCCAATATTTCATATCTGTGAGTGGCAAAAGTATGTGAACCTCTAGGATTAGCAGTTTGATTTGAAGGTGAAATTAGAGTCAGGTGATTTGAATCATTGGGATGACAATCAGGTTTGAATAAAAAAAAGAACAGGGATCTATCAGAGTCTGATCTTCAAAAACATGTTTTTCGAAGTGTATCATGGCATGAACAAAGGAGATTTATGAGGACCTCAGAAAAAAAAAAAGAGTTGTTGATACTCATCAGGCTGGAAAAGGTTACAAAACCATCTCTAAAGAGTTTGGACTCCATCAATCCACAGTCAGACAGAAGGTGTACAAACGGAGGAAATTCAAGACCATTATTATCCTCCCCAAGAGCGATCGGCCAACAAAGATCACTCCAAGAGCAAGACGTGTAAAAGTCCATGAGGTTATAAAGGAGTCAGCGTAACGTCTAAGCAACTAAACGCCTCTCTCACATTGGCTAATGTTAATGTTCATGAGTCCACCATCAGGAGAACACTGAACAAGAATGGTGTGCATGGCAAGGAGAAAGCCACTGCTCTCCACAAAGAACATTGCTGCGCGTCTGCAGTTTGCTAAAGCCAGACAAGCCAGGAGACTATTGGAAAAATGTTTTGTGGATAGATGAGACAAAAATAGAATGTTTTTTTTAAAATTATGTTTGGTGAAAGGAAAACACAGCATAAGAACCTTATCTGTGAAACACGCTAGTGGTAGTATCATGGTTTGGGCCCGTTTTGCTGAATCCTGGCCAGGGCGACTTGCAAAGAATTAATTATACCAGCAAATTCTAAAGGAAAATGTGAGGATGTCTGTCCATGAACTGAAACTTAAGAGAAAGTGAGTCATGCAGCAGGACGACGATCCTAATCACACAAGTCGTTCTATCAAAGAATGACTAAAGAAGAATAAAGCTAATGTTTTGGAACGGCCAATTCCAAATTGAAATGTTGTGGAAGAAACCCGCCAACATCCTAGAGTTCAAGCTGTTCTTGGAAGGAGTCTCCAGTGTCAGCACTTTGTAACACTGTAACTTTACCTTGCCTGACATGGGATCGAGGACCTTATGGTTTTTCGTTCGACTTTATGGTCTTTATGATTTTGAAGAGAAAATAAAAAGAACAGCTGATTACAGCTGCTACATATAACACTATACACTGGCCGAACGTTTGTGGACACCTGACCATCATGCTCCTTTCCCATAATCCCCTTTCGTTTGGGTTCCTAGTTCCCGTAAAGAGAAATTAGAATGCTAAAGACTTTCTAAACAATTGTGTGCTTCCAAATTGGTGGTAACAGTTTGGGGAAGACCCACACATGGGTGCGACGTTTTGCCATATAGCGTAACTTGTTTTCACAGATGTTCTACAACATTAAACATAACTATACCATAAATCAGATTGTCTGACAACCAGTAACTCACCCGATATGATTGGTTCGGAGTGAAATTTCCAGCTCACGGAGCACCTGGGTGGATTCCTGAACTCTCCTCCTGAATTTCTGCAGGGAAGGCGCATTATTTCAGCAAATTGAAGCAAACCATATCAGGCATCACACAAACACACATCTTCGCCGAGGTTTTTAAACGGGGAGAGCAAGTGGGTGGATTCACTTCCATTACTTACACATGCTAAATGAACTGAATAATGCAGGAGCTCTGCAGCAAGCAGAGCATGCATGTCACACACACACACACACACACACACACAGCAAAAAACCGGTGACATAAAAATATCATATATAATGAAACTCTCTTGCAGACATGATAAAAGATGTTTCAGAGTTAAAAGGTCACAACATTAGTCATCATAGAAAATAACGCCGCGTACATAGTCGCTCTGCACTTCTCACTATACTGATGATAAATTCAGTGTTCCTGGGTTTCCTCGGCTGGAAATATTAAACTGGCATACGCACAGCATTAAAGCACAACAAGCCACAGCAATTCTGCATAGGTGCATTTTTTTGTGCTTATTGGTGTGTCTTGGTTACATGCGATTCTTGGGCTTAAGCCCATTTTTCTTGCACGATATCACCTCATTCAGGGAACAGTATTAAGTCCAGGGCCACTGATCGTTGTGGGCTGTAAATACAGGAAAAAAATGCTTTTTTGACCACTTGAATGAATATTAAATACATAAATATAACACTATTAATGAATTCATTTCAAGTACTGAATCTCTTATGGATGAAACAATGAATTAACTTAAAGTGAGCTGTAAGCGTGGCTGATGAGAGCTCGGTCAGCGTATCCTTCAAACCATCTGCACATTTCCTTTACAGGAGAAGCATCGATACAAGGCAAAATAATACAATGTGCTGGATCAAGTGCTATTTTATAATCTGCATCATTTTTGTCTGATTATGAGGAACCTTCCATGTGAAAATACTGACGTATCGACTGTAACATGAGTGTGTGTGTGTGTGTGTGTGTGTGTGAGTGCATAAGCATAGCTTGCTGTACATGGCTGGTATAAAAGGCAACAATGATTAACATAATCATAATCGGTTTCTGTTTCTGGGGTGAAACAGGCTTTACACCTACCTTTCTTGTGACAGCAGGGTCCAGAAATCCTCTTAGCTTCTGGATATATGTGTGAGGAGGATTCTTCACCTGGAATCGTTCCTGTTACGTACAAGCAGGCAGTTTTGAATTACACTTAGTACAGTATACAACTTTAAGATACCGTAAATTCAAAGGTCAACCACAATTAAATTATTGACCCCCATATATAACCTTTTATTACAAATACATATATTTAATCATCTTATACACACACACACACACACACACACACACATATATATATATATATATATATAAAGAGAGAGAGAGAGAGAGAGAGATAGAGATACATAGATACATAGATACATAGCCATCATATGTCATAGAAATGTCTTTTAAAAGTTGTGATATTATATATTTTACTCGTGCTCAAGCATGGGCGTAACGACACATTCTTTGGAGGGGTCGTGTGTCCCCCCAATGGTGAGGAAATACCAATCTGTCCCCCCAATATACAGTACAACATATTTTCTATATGTCCCCCTTTAATGAACCCTGCCAACGGATCTGTCTTTTCTTCATCCATTCTATTTATTTACATCTATTACGTCTAAAGATATAAGGATCAACATAATGCTGAGATGTGCTAGCTTTGCAACGAGAGACATGGAACTAACGTCTGAGTGGTGGCCATATTGTACTTATCCATTCAGAGCTAGTTATGGCAGTTTCAGGTTCCCACTATATATTGTTGTACACGTATTACATAGCGAGCTAAACAGCACGATGACATCAACATAATAAACGACACCAGTCACACAAACAGAATATTGAGCTCATCAAATTAAAATGATCATCTAAGTCAGTCATTGCTCTTCTGGGATCATAACGGTACCTGGTCACAATGCAGGCAGCGCAGCATTGCTTGGGGACATTGTATTTACAACATGTATAGTGTTGAATTTCGTTTCATAGGTTGCCATCCTGTCCGAGTTTGTTTAAAAGTAGTGATTGCGTGTTTAAAATGTTAGCGTGTGGGGTTTGCGTGCACACATCTTAGCTCGCCTCTACTTGGTGTGGTAGCTTTCATGGTAGGTTATGGAGCAGAGAATACATCTGCCCACAGGATGTCCACAGCACCCGACGATTTCCCCATGTTGTGGGAGATTCTATCACTCACACAGAAATCACGTGAATTCAAACGGTAACTGTAATCCTAAAACTATGTTCTAAATATGCACATTTTCAGTATCAAACTTTGGAAGTAGGGGGGGGGGAAGCTCTGACCCCCCAATGTCCATACCAGGGTTACGACCTTGTGATCAACCCTAGTCGATTCAACATGCAGTCACGTAAATCTTCCAGCTGAAGTCAGCTCATCGAGAAAGGGGACTGTTTTTGTTTCATCCACCTGCGCTAGTCTAATTAGCGACGTGAGCACATGGCTTGTTAAAGGGTTGATGAGAAAAACGGAACGCTTAAAGATGACTGGACATGGAAGTGTCTGTGTATCCGTTCAAAACAGATCTCATCTGTGTCAGGGGTGATAAATCACAAGTGATTATTTAGTACAAGTCATTAAATGTTTCTTTTCATTAGTCTCCAGAAGGCCCTTTATGTAGCTGGATCTTCACAGACATTAGTTGAATCCCCCCGCTTTGGGTAGATGAAAGCAATTAAGTAGCATCCATGGGGTTACCATACAAACAAAACAGATGCCTATAAATAAAACAAAGCTACGGATAAATACTGGGTATTTAGGAAGATTTGAATTTCGCCCTAAACATTGGGTTTGTACATGTTCTAAAGGCGTTCAGCGGCAGATATCATCGGAGTTAAAGCTGTGTTAGTTTTTGATGTTGGTACTAGATTTTGAAACCCTATGGTACATTACTCAAGCAATATCTCATTTTTCAAGCGCTCCAATTTTATTTTCCTCCTTCCAGCATGTCTCAGGAGAGAAATATGATCATGCATTATTAATACCTCATTCGCTCAGTCACCTCAGCAAACACATCCACACACACACACGAAAAAAGTCAACCATGCTCTCGCTGGCTCACATTAGTGTAACCATGGCAACATCACATGCGTATGCAAATGCGGTGGGTGTGTATTATTTCCTAGTGCAAGTGGGGAAGTGTGGGAATCTGGAGAGAAGTAGAAACAAAGACTCACTTCTAAAGCACAACATATAAATATGATAGTTCCTAGGCTTATTATCGCACGCTTCTCTATTCGCACGGTTTTGTGTATACGACAGAAAATTTCCTTCATGAAATACATCCAGATTAGCCATCACGCTTCTCTCAGCTTCCGTATTTCAGCAATGCCGTTCAAAACTCTTACATGAGTGTGTCACCGTTTGCATGACTATCCAATCGTGACCATTTGCTCCAGTCGCTATTAACCAGTAGATTTTTACAATAATGTTTCCATGTACACATCCTCGATGTAGTTGGTCAAACAGAATGTGTCAGCAAACATCTCAGTTATTCACCTTCCCTGGTTCACCACTACGATCAAATCTCTACGCGAACATATTTTCAAATGTGTCTCAGTTTAGGGCTTTGACCTATTAACTACTTATAACTATATTTTGTCGCGTAACAGTATTAATTACCTGAAGTCTAACTAAAACTCATTGTACAAATGTACAATGATCGGCTAGAGTACATTATTCACTCACATAGTTTTTTGCAGTCGCACATTCTTTATACTTGAGAGAACTCAACTGTTAATTGCAATTGTTTGTACACCGATTAATTATCTGCTAAAATTTCATAATTGTAACAATTTATTAAGTCGTTTGCTGATACACCATATTAATACTACTACTACTACTAATAATAATAAAAGTAAGAAGAAGATGAAGAAGAAGATTGCATCAATATATTTGAAACATAATATCATGATAACACCATAATCCATGATAGAAAATTAGGCAATTATTATATCTCAAGTTACCGACTCCAGACACTCAGGTCACTTCTCTGAGCTTCAACTCGTATACTTTACTTTTAGAGGACAAATGGAGTAAAATATCCCATTCCCGACAGTAGGCCAGCAGATAATAATTGGTTAATTGATGTATCACTATCAATATTAATCATCCATCCATCCATCCATCTTCAACCGCTTAGTCCTGCTTCAGGGTCGCGGGGAACCTGGAGTCTATCCCAGGAAGCATCGGGCACAAGGCGGGGTACACCCTGGACAGGGTGCCAGTCCATCGCAGGGCCAATATTAATCATGTACAATATTATTTCTGTCATAATGTGATCAATACTGTTCCATTTTTCTAGATTGGCAAGGTGGAGAATGGCGGCATGTCCGTAATGGAATGCTGTCCAGGCTTCATTTCAGTTCAAATTCTGCCCCACGAGAACAGCTTTTAAATACGTTTTAGCGCTGTAGTGATTAGGAAATGTTTGCGTATTAAAAGTTACATTTTGTTCCACACCGACTGCCGAGTTATCCGAATCTTCACTCTTAAATTTTTAGAGCATATATCGATCAAGTATTTCCAGCAAGTTTGATGGACAGGCATTAGTGCGTTTGCGGTGATTTTTTTCCTTCTGGGCATCAGTCATGTCACTCACCTGATCACAGATGAGTTCCCACTTCTTCTCGTTATCGTACTGCCGCAGAAGCCTCACCTTGTCGGGCGGAAGGTTCATGGAGTTCTGCAAGACACAGAGGCTGTCATCCATCAATTCGCATGTCCATTTTAGTCATGCTTTGACTAGACATTGTGGCTCACACCTACTTATTGAGTTTGTCCAGATTTGGAATAATTGAGACTAAGCACCTATTAATCTCATAAACATATGGCAGGACCATAAGTAAGGGACGTGCAACAGTAATCAGTGATGGGGAGGTGTGATGCAGCCCACCATGAAGTGGAGTCACTGGTAGCATTTGAAAATGGATTGTTTTCCAATAACAGCACATCCCAAAGCGTCTTACTCCTAGTACAATTATTGTTTATTTAAAGACATACATTTTTTAAAAATCAATTTATAGTTCCATTTAGTGTAAGTAAATGAAACAAGTTGGTTCCTATCATCACTTACATTATAGCAGCTATAAATAAGTGCTCCCTCATGAGCATCTGTCTGTTTTTTCTTTCTTTCTTTTGTTAAAAAGACAAAAATAAATAATTAAAAAAATGCAGCTTGTTATGTCACCAAGAAACTGCAAATCCTGGGAAGACTTTCCCATAACAAAAAAAACGAACGAGAACAGCTTTACTTAGGATTGTTACAAAGCGCCGACCGTGGAGATTCCTTCCAAAGATACAAATAAATGTGGAAAAAAAAAGTGAAAGCTTCACCATGTCAGTGATTGCATGAATATACAGTGTGTATTCAATAATTTGTGCATTAAAGGATTTTTTACGCCCTCGGGTCAAAACACTACTCTAAACGTAACCCAACCCTCACCCACTTAAAAACCTTTTCCTTTCATTATCGTTATAAAACAATACACCGGTTTGGTTCTTTTGACGTGTATTTGAACCTTGCACACATTTTTACTGAGCACCGTGTCGCACGTGTTGAGAACAGCTCGTGTGAATTGTCCTTGGGTGTGAGAGTCATTACTGAAAGGAAAACTACGATTCTAACAGATCTCTGGATTTACCTGGAGGTGTGTACACATTTGCATGTATTTCCGTGGCAAAACATTGCACCCCCCAAAAAAAAAGATAATATTGGGAGGAGCTTGCATTTTTGTCAAAAATTTACCGCAGAATTTTGGCCAAGACGGTCAAAGCCCTCTTCGATTCACGTGCGTCAAACATGAATACATCTAAAAAGGTCTCATTTACCAACACGGTGAAAGATCATGTTTTTGGCTGCAACAATCACACACACACACACACACAAAACCCCACCATGAAATCCTGTACTTTAAGTTGTCTGAGACAGGAACGTCTTCAAGACGTAGGTCTTATAGCATAACAGCAAAGAGCTGTGGTATAAGATGAATAAAACACTTTAGGACAAGTTGTCATTGGAAAATAATAAACACCGATTGGTTTATAGTATCAATTATAACTGTCACGTTTTGTTCTTTACTTAATGCATTAAACTACAATGACTAAGAAGTGATAACGCAATTTCCCATGGTGTTAGAAAGTCAGCTGTTGTGTAGGAGTCATATTATTTTGCCACGACACATGGCGGACATACTACGACGTGCTATCATCCACCTCCAGAGTGCTCCATAGACGTTACAAGCATCAGATTGAGCACAACAGAGGCACAGGGGGGGTTCTGGATGTGAGCACAGATGTATTCCGACTCTCTCGGGAACAAGAGGCAGGCGCACAGATGATTAAATGGCTAATTGGGGAAACCAGAACGACTGTGCTTCTTATTTAAAAGAGAGTTCAAGGAACCTTAGACTGGTGCAGTCAGGCTAAGTCGGGTATAATTTGTGATGCAAAGTAGTGGAATCGAATGGGTGATTTGCATTCCCTCCATTTTGTATGTCTCTTGCTCTACACCCTCCAAAAAAAAAAACAAAACAACAACCCAAAAACAACACACAAGGATTTATGGATCGTAAGTCTGAGTCGAGTTCCTTTGAGGTTTCATTCAATCTTCTGGGCTATGAATACACATCATACGGCAGCCGTCGAAGAGACAGTCTTTATGCTAATCGGATCAGAGACATCAGGCCCGTAACGTCTACGAGGACACCCCAAGACTTGTCAAAAGGACACGGCTATGTATTTCGTTAGACAAACCGGATGTCTTATGATGGTTCAGAAGAGCATTGCCAAGTCGGAACAGTAGTGTGCGCTATTAAATCGTTGCAGCATACCTTAAAACAGAAATGGTTTCTTAGTGCAGATACACTGTCTGCGCTTACACTTTATCTTTGTTCGCCATAGACCAGGGGTGGGCAATCTCCGGAAAGGGCCGGTGTGGGTGCAGGTTTTCACTCCAACCAAGCAGGAGGCACACCTGATTCAGTTCAGCTTGGCTTTCAATAGGTTCAGGTGTGGCTTCTGCTTGGTTAGAATGAAAACCTTCACCCACACCAGGGCCTTTCCGGATAAGACCGCCCACCCCTGCCCCAGACAATGCCTGATCGGAGTTCAATCCGATCGTTTTCTTTAAAAACATTATTTAGTACAGTATTGCTTTTCAGATTCAGTATTATAAGTAGAGTTGCCATGTTTTCAAAAACCATTACAGCTGTTTTGCAGTTTGCGCCCACATCCTCGGTGTTATTATTGTGTTACCGTTGTGTTATTAAAACAAAACAACAACAACAACACAAAAAAAAAAACCCCAAAAAACAAATGTAATTTAAACTGGAGTGGTGAAATACTATTTATGCAATAGAATAGCATGTAGTAGTATGCAGCAGCCTAAGTGCATATCAATAAGTACTTTTCGGCTGACAGGCTGTGTCCACATAGCATGTGCCTTTCCTGTACTTTCTCAAATGGTGAATATCTAACATCGACCACTACAATCAACAGAACCACTGGCATGGATGGGCACAGGTGATTGGATTCTGCATTGGGGTTCTCCATTCGCATGGAACTTGGAGAGCATGCACACGTCCAAGCAGACGCCAAAAAAAACAAACAGCCATTACGAGTAGACGATCGCGTGTAGCTATTGTGCAGCCGCAAACATCACACATCCAGCCAAGCTCCACACAATAGAAGGCGCGCGCGCGCGCGTGCGTGCGCTGCTGCTTTCACGAGCGATCTGGCCAAGAAGGGGGGTGGGGGGGGTGCCGTCTAGAAATCCCTCTGTGCCATTACTAGGAGGTATTTCTTTTTGACACAGATTGCAGGATTGGGACAGGCGGACATTACCAAAGCGATGGAGAACCTCTCCTCGAGCTCGGCGGGGTCAGGCATGGGCAGTTTGGGCGGCTTGTTTCTCGCCCTGAAGTCTGTGAGCTGCGCGTCCACGCTCTCTGCGTTGCCCATGTTTTTGTTTGATGATGATGATGATGATGATGATGATGGTGATGAGGATGGCTCACGAAGAGAACTGTTTTGTTTTGTCTTCCCCTCCTCTCTCCCTTCAATCAAAATGAAGAACAATACGACCCTCGAGGATGATGTGAAGATCCAGATTTTTCAGATACCCCCCCCCCGACCCCCGGAGTTATAGGTCACGTTTCCATTTGATGTGGCTCAGACGCGCTGCATCGCTACATTGTTAATCCGTGCTTCTTCTTCTTCTTCTTCTTTTTTTAGTTCTTGATCCACCGCTCGGCCTCGCAGCGCATCTTCTGGCACGGAAAGCATCGCTTATAGACCCAGACCGCGTCTCAGAGGGACGGCGTTCTCCGCATCTGGCGCCGTGAACGCGTCGTTCTCCGTTAAACACGCGTCGGTGCGCATGGCTCTGTCTCCATCGAACTTAACTGTCCCGTCCGACCCTGCGCTCTGGCGAGAACCACACGGAGTCCGAGCGAATTCAGCCGCCGACACAATGAACCCTTTCAGCATGAGAAATCCCGCTGAGGCGTGACGAGGTCGAGGGGGTGGAGGCGGGGGCGGGGTGCGGCAATGTTTTGTTCCGTTGCATTCTGGGGCGTGGAGTTTACACACACGATCCTGTGGGGTTAGACTGCAGTGTTCAGGAAACGAACCAGATATACAATGAGAAAGAAGAAGAAGAAGAAGAAGAAGAAAAAAAACACACCCTGCAACTGAGAACAGTGTCAGTGCGGGGGTTTCCTCCGGGTACTCCGGTTTCCTCCCCCAGTCCAAACACATGCACGGTAGGCTGATTGGCGTGTCTAAAGTGTCCGTAGTGTATGAATGGGTGTGTGAGTGTGTATGTGATTGTGCCCTGCGATGGACTGGCACCCTGTCCAGGGTGTACCCCGCCTTGTGCCCGATGCTCCCTGGGATAGACTCCAGGTTCCCCGCGACCCTGAAGAAGGAATAAGTGGTAGAAGATGGATGGATGGAATAGTGTATGAGTGTGTGTGTGTGATTGTGCCCTGCGATGGACTGGCACCCTGTCCAGGGTGTACCCCGCCTTGTGCCCGATGCCTCCTGGGATAGACTCCAGGTTCCCCGTGACCCTGGCAAGGAGTAAGCTTTGTTTTCGCTACTCATGGTTTATGAACGCTGCCAGAGATTTCGTCTTACATTCGTGTAATACAATCTCCCCTACATACTGTTGCCTTTCACCAAAGAGCTGTAAGCTTCACACTCATACTGAACATCCTTTCAACACACTTAGCACTAACCGCTTTTGTAAAAAGAGTAATGATTAACAGATAATCACACTAAACTGCTGTGGTCCTGCACGGCCATGCTTATTTGCATAAAGATATGCCCCAAAATGACCATACATGGTGAACAAGTTCCCTTTAAACAGCACCGAAACCTGCATTCTGCTTGTTGCAGACGCCATGGAGCAAGGCTGGCCCGACGGCCTGTGATGCCCTAGATCAGATTAGACCGTGGACCCTGTGTTACAAGACACAATACTAAAAACTTGACAAATGAAATATATCATGTCAGAAATATCAAATGACATTAAAAGAGCTGAAGTCATATACACTGGTCTCAGTTATTCGCCGTCGTTATATGCGGTCTCATTGTGTGAAGCTTAGGCTTGTCTGGTAGGTAGAGATACTTTGGGCCACAGTAATCAGGTTATTGGTTAGGGGAGATGAAAGAGAGGGGGCCCGTTCTGCAGTGCACATACCCTTACAAACGGCCATACATTTGTAGCACTCTCATCACACACACACGTCCAGACAATGCCGTTGCCCTATAAGCAACCAAAGGTGTGCTCTGCTCCTGAACTTGCTAGAGTTTTGTCTTTCTTCTATGCTTTGTGAGTTAGGGAATGGAGTAAGAAGCATTGAGGGCATAGCCATTGTCACCTGCAGGAATGTTGCCTTTTTTTTATTTTTTTTAAATTTTTTTTTTTTTAAGGCTAATAAGATATTATGAGAAAGACACACACAAGTGTTGAAATTTGAAACTAGTTTAACTGCTTGTCTCACCATGAAGTTGTGGAAGAATTAAATAAAAATAGCCAAATCAAAATTTGATAAGCTGCTGTATTACAACTTAAAGGTGCTTTAATAGTGTATTAGTTAAGGAACGTGCACACTTATGCAACGAGGTTATTGTAAATATCCCATCCCCGCTTCCCAAATGGTTCTATTAGTTATTTACTAGAACGTTGTTGGCTGCTATGTCGCAATAAAAATGGAAACCCATCTGACAGGATTAATCTTGATTCAATTTTTTTTTTAACATCGCAAAAAAATCTGCTTTTTTAACATCGGAGTCTAGACTTTATTTTTTGAATCCGCTGTAATTCTGTCTTTAATCAACTGGTTGCCAGGAATCCAAGGGTTGTCAAGACCTGTACGTAGACCAGCATTACCTGGTTTCACAACATTGTTCTAAACCTGATCCCGAATCGTCACATACCGTAGTTCCAAGAGAACGGCTCCTGGAAATCTATATAGGCCCATTAGCCGGTCATCATCACTGGCAAAGAAATCTTCGTGTTCTCTAAAAACACGTTCTCACCTTGCTTGTTTGTTGGTTTTGGTCTTCTAAGCCTGTAATTTCTCACAATGAAACATAACGAACTGAATGGAACAAAGTATTCATGTGTTTGGGCAGGGGATGAGACAGACTGCAAGATGGGGAAAAAAAAAGGTATTTAGAGCAATAAGTATGAATAAAATAGGAATAATATTATTGTAAATATTAATGGTGCCAGTGGGGTTTGTCACAGCCTTAGTCACTGTGTGGGTCTGGTTGTTTTAGGCGAACATGCCTGAGTGGTATTAACGTGGAAACCATATGGAACCAGTCGCACTGAGCATGCACTAATGGTGCCAGTGAGGCTCGCTAGTTAGTGCAGAGTTGGTATGGTTTTGGTTGTGATAGGCATGTTGGCAAGGTTAAAGGAAAAACGGTAATCCGATGGGCACCGGAGAAGGTCTGACAGCGAGTAATGCCATAGCAGGACAGCATATAACCATCTAATTAATAAGAAACAGGCTATCCAGTCCACACACATGATCAGGAAGCCTATGTGCAGTGATTATGGAGTTACATGTGAGATTGGTGATATGTGCATTTAGCGATAATTCCCTACATGTCCACAAGGTGTCACTAACTCCAGGTGTTTCTAAAATGTTGCTTACGGCTCAAATCTTCCATAAATATACACCCAAATACCAATTTCCAGTTTTAGGGTGGGACGTTCCATACACACATTCCAGACCCATTTTAAAGATACATATTGTATGTAAATGACGCCTCAGGGGCGCGAGGAATGTCCTCAGATGGCTTGTCTCGGCAGCACTTACACTCGCACGTAGACATTTAAGCATATCCCATTCTGAAACAAACGCAGAGCACAAAAGAATATCACATTAGAGACATGACTTTTAAGAAAATTCATCGTTTCTAAGTGTAAAACCCGCCAAACCTCACGACTTGTCTGCTGTCTGTTATCTAGAGATGCACCGATACTAAATTTCTCCGCAGATACCGAAACCGATAATTCCGAGTGATATCGACCGATACCTATAACCGATACTTCTGCCTTTTATGCCTTCTTTTAAATGAATAATTATTAATTATACAATTCTGAAGGAAATACAAATACAAACTTTATTTTCTCCATTTCAACAAGTTGTTGCACAGTAACTGGTCTCATAAACAGAAAACACATGACTCTAATTAACACACAAACCAAATTCTGAAGATTAAAGTAAGATCTCTGAACTTATTGAATGTTATTGATTCATATTAACATTGACTGAATTCTAAAAATCCTCCTGTTAGTCTCACATTCACTCTCCACAAACGAAAGCATTTCTACGCCATCATTGACATCAAACTGTTAATATATAATATATATAATATTTTTCTGTGCAATATATACTTTGTCAACTCATCTTCGTTTAAATCTTTCAACAGTGTACCCATGCTTTAATTCAGCGCGGCAAATAAAATCTACTACTAACTAATACTAACTAGCATAAGTTTTATCAACTTAGCTTTTGTCCTAGCTAGCTCTACTGAATACAGTGCACTTCACCCGGGGAAGCCCGATGCTGAAAGCCCCTATGGTTATCAACTCAAGGGAAATTTTTCCTTCCAAACTTTTACCCCAAAATACTGCAGTTAACTCGGGGAACTTCACAACCCCACAGTGGCTCCATTACCAGGCGCACCGGCCATACCGGGACACCCACAATTAAGCACTCCCCCCAAGCTTATTAAAGACAGCACGACCCACCAAAGCTCCAGGCCCATGGCATACTGCACAGTTATACCTGGGCTCAGCCCGTGGTATGACTGGGACTTTGAGAATTTTTTAAGCCCACTGCATGACTCGCGATGTGGGACTTTGGATATTTTCAAAGTCCCACGCTCGCCTCTCACACAGCGGGCCTGTACACGGGTGTGTTTTCCCCCTGGAACATCCGGAGGGCTGTGGCCATGGAGGGCTACCCACGTAGCTGGGGCTCCCAGGCAAAAGATCGGATGGAGGGTCGACTTTCAATGGATCGAAGTGATGTAGCTGCTCTGCCACTCACGACACCCCGGCCCAGAATCAGGTCGTTTACGAGTCATTTAGCACCAGGTTCGACACAAACTTGCGGTGCGCAATCAGAGAGGGTGCGGCACTCGTCCCGTCGCACCCCGAATGCATAGCCATACGGAAAAGCCATACTGAAAAGGTTTTGAACAATGTAGCCAGCTAATACTACCTCCTGCTAGCTAGTGCTAGCTAGCTAGCTATCTCTCCAAACATCCAACCAAATATGACAAATGTTATATTGGTAAATAGGATCTCTTTGAGAAACAGAGAATTTGATAATGGCTAGGAAGTCTTGCTCATTAAGCTCATTAAGTTTAGCCCAATTGCTGCTTTACCCTTTCCCTAGCTAACAAACTTTCACAGATATATCAGAACAAATAAAATAATATTGTTTAACCAACATCAACCTCAACTTTGAGCTTGTTTTTCTTCTCCCTGTCTTCTCTTCCGTTTCCCTGCTCCAGATGGATACCGCTTTGTTTCCATTGGTACATGATGAATGGCCACATAATGACATTTGGTCAATATACACATAAAACTAGAGCTGAGATAGATATGGTTCATTCACCTCGTGAAATCACACAGGAGTAAAAAAAACTTCTCAGAGATGAGAAGTGAAGTCAGAGTTGGGATAATTGGAGTGGCATGGTATTTTTCCAGTGGGGTTAGGTCTGACTATACCCATGGTTTATGTTAGGGGAGAGTGGGGTCAATTGTAATTCTATCAATTGCTCCAATCAGCAACAAGCTACAGTGGTGACGCTCACTCTGCACATGCTCAGTAGCATCCTCTGCCTGCCTACAGAAGAACAGCCGTTTAATCACAACTCTGAAGAATTGATCACTAACTCAGATTTTGGTGTTTGTTATTAAAGTCATTTCCCTCATCTGGCAAACATGATGAATTATGTGTTCATTTCTGTACGCAACTGTGGTATGAAACCAAAATAGGTTCGTTTCGATCACCATTGCTATCGCTAGGACAAAGCTGAAAGAGTCAAGTGCATCAGATGACTGAAGTATTTGTGAATCATGCGTCATTGGACATAACTATACAGACTTATACAGGAGTTACTTGAGATGTATGCATGCTTGGTTGAGTTTGCTGAACACAGAGACATGTCTCAATTACGCATGATTCTGACATTGGGCTTGAGTAATATCGGCTTGTCTCAGGAGCAGCACCACTTGTATAAGTCCAGCACCACTGTGTGACAGTTTAATATATCCACAATATCCATACCACTTTTCCTACACAGGGTCACAAGGGAGCCTGGAGCCTATATCAGGACACCCTGGACAGGATGCCAACCCATCGCAGGGCACAATCAGAAACAATTTGGAAACGCCAATGCATGTCTTTGGACTGGGGGAGGAAACTGGAGTACCTGGAGAAAACCCCCAAACTAAATGGAGAACATGCAAACTCAATGCATACACGGCAGATATGGGATTCGAACCCCCAACCCCCCCCAAGATGGGCAAGGCACATGTGCTAACCACTAATGCGACCGTGCCCCCCATAACCACAATATGTGACTGAAGTTCCTGATTTGGTTATAAATACAAGAAAAGAATCAGTGGAATGCCATTCAATTGCATAAATATGACACTATTAAGTAATTAATAGTCTCATCCGTTGTGAAGAAAATATGATGATTTTCTTTCACATGGATTACTTTGCTTATCTCGAGGGCCGATTCGATTTTTTTTTCATGGATATTTAAACCCTGGCATAATTTGAACAATGTCACAAATCAAACCAGCTTAATTAAAACTTTATTAATGTGTGTGCACGATGAACTGTCAGAGCACGATATAAAAAGAGGCAGAATACTAAGATTGGCTGGATCAAGCGCTATTTTAGAAGATGCCGAATAACGAGGGTTCCTTCTTCGGTCTTTAAAGGCAAGTGCTACTGAAAAATCCCGTCTTGGACATTTCTTCTGCATAATCTAAAACGCTCAAACGCACAGCAAGGAAATCAACTTCAGAAGGTGAATAATCCATCTTCAAATGATTAAGTCACTTTTAGACTTAAGGCCGAACTGACGTGTGCAACTGACCCTCAATGATCCTTTGATGCCTTGCTGTGACTTTGAACCTGTTTGGAGCAATTCCAACATCTTATGAGTTCTTCTGTTGGTTACAAGGAAACGTCTTATAAACCCTATATACATATAAATATACTGTAAATACTACAAACTTTCATCCACTCAATCTTGAGATAATGCTCTAGCAAGGACCTCAGATGCATCGAGAAACACATAATAAAAACTGGAGCATTAGTATGTCTAAAACTACCGAATCCCCCTTACTAATAAGTTATTATAGCAGTCATTCTAATTGATCGGTCACAGCATAAATAGCAAGTATAAATAATGAGTATGAATAAAGAAATAATCGTGAAATACATGGTTTAGAAGAGGCTGACCCTCCCAATATTGTCTCGTTGGTCTTCAAGCCATATATACTGTAAGATCTCCCAATTAATATTTACATTAGCATTTATGCTAACATTTTGTAAGTGAACAAACACATACTAAGAGAGGGAAAGAATTTTTATTTATGTGGCCACTCGAATTTGGAGGCAAACCAAAGACACTGATCAAATCAACACATTTAATTGAAACAGTTGTTTACCTGGTTTATGGTTTTGTCTGTGTTCGGTATACTTCTGAATATCCTTCTGTGTGTTCTGTATTCTTCTCAGTGACTATTTCTGCCCAATTATGTAAAGTGTCACACTCGTCAAAGCCAGGTTTAGGTTCTATTAGTTCGAACTAATTCATTCTCTGGGACGGCTCAGAAACCCAGAGTAAGGTGGCAAAAGCCTGTACAAAGACATAAATAAAGGATGAGGACTGCGATGGGACCTTCTAAATCATATTCAACCCCAGTGTGCACGGACGCTTTTTCATGCAAGTTGACTAAAGTAATGGTGAAAATCTTAGAACTGAAGTAGTACAGGCAAAATTGCTAAAGTCTGGTGGAGAGATTTAATGCGTTTCAGAGCACTGTGATGTTATAGTGATTAAATGCCGATACAGAGCCCCAAATCAACCAATCAAAGACGTAAAAATACTTGCTACTTCTGATGTCTAAACGAGTCAGATTGTCAGATAAAAAATAATGTTCATACAGTCAGGTTTTCAAAAGTGTATCAGTAGCCGTAGTCTAGAATGAAATATCACGCTAGGCTACATTAGTGTTGAAATACATTACATGTCTTTTTTTTTTTTTCTCACCACTTGAGTGTGCTAGAGTGTAAGCAGAACCGTGAAACATGCACAAAAGAGCTGGGGAAGCCAGAGTAGTGTGACCCGTCTTCTAAAATATGTGCTGATGATCTGGAGAATGTCCAAATGTAGGCACTGAAAGGTTCGTTCAGCAAAGCGTGCAGTTCTGACGCTTGTCCATTTTTGGCCAAACAGATCTCAGCGGCCGCTGATTCTCAGAAACCAAGCACAAGCTGGAATGTCTTTGATCTTGCCGAGCACTCAGACAAAACAGTCTTTTACTCTTCGACCATCGCTCTGTAAAGACAACAAGTGCACGAATGTTTGCATTGGTGTAAGACTTACAGTCCGTGTTCACAACAAAAGCAGCAGAGAAATAATGTAAGCTTTAAGAGATTCAAAGCTCCGACTGTATCCAAGCGTCCACTTGTTCTTCCACTCGTCCCTTCTTGTCAGCATTTCCTTATCCACAGTGTCGCTCACTCCTCTTCTTCTTCCTCCTCTTCTTCCTCCTCCTCACCATCTCCTTCTTCCACCTGCATGAACTCCACCATCAGTTCGGCCGTGCAGCTGGCTTCTCCCAGGCTGTTCACCGCTTTGCAGGTGTATTTGGCGTCGTCGTCAGGGCACACCTCGGATATTACCAGGCTGCAGTGGCCATCCTCTTCATAGTCGATCTGGAAGTGGCGTGTCTCCTTGATGGGTTGGTCATCCTTGTACCATACCACCTCAGGATCCGGGTAGCCTGAAGGAAATGCACACAGCAGTTTAACAGCCATTTTCTTTAACCCAGGCTTTAAAAAAGAAACTGTTTAGGTGTAAGCAGTGGTTGAGGTTTTATGTTTTGATCACACAGTTCTAATTGCCAGCATCATTCTGATGATCTGTCATTTTTTGTTTCTGTACTAACTTGTTTCTAACAGGGCTGTATCCTAATAGTACTTTTAGACCCTGACCTATTTGTACTAGCATGAGGATATGTTTTTCATGGACATACAGTAACTACAGGTACTGTAAATTGCTCCGGATAAGGGTCCATCCATCCATCTTCAACCGCTTATTCCTTCTTCAGGGTCGCATCGGGCACAAGGCAGGGTACACCGCGGACAGGGTGCCAGTCCATCACATATACACTCACACACCCATTCATTCACTATGGACAATTTACCAACCTATCAATCATGCACGTCTTTGGACTGGGGGAGGAAACCGGACTACCCGGAGGAAACCCCCGCAGCACGGGCAGAACATGCAAACTCCGCACACACATGGGCCCGGCGGGAATCGAGCCCCGGGCCCTGGAGGTGTGAGGTTAGTCCCTGAGCAAGGCCCTCGACATCTCTTTTGTATCCTACCTCAATTTGTCTCGAAACTGTCAGTCTCGACTGAATGAAAGTAAATACTGTATTCAGCATATCTTCACATGATTATCATTTTCTAATTATCATTACAATATATTTAGAAATGGACATATGAAACCTCTTGACATCCTGGGGGGATTCAGCTCACTTGATGGAGTGACATGTCATGTGTGTCATGTGACATGGATTAAAATCACCTCTTTTGTATTTATATTCACAACTCTTTTCCATTTTTGTTGTTGTCAGCACAAACAGCCCTGAAGATGATTTCGGCAACAATTAATTCATTATTTATTTATTTATTTTTCAGTAAAACCATCCTAGGATCAACTATATACTGCACATAATTCTTTATTCTGAATGAAGTTTAGAACGAATTTAGTGTTTTGAATGAAGTTAACAATTCAATTCATTTGAATAAAAATCGTATTACGTCTGAATGGATTAGATTAGAAGAGAACATGATGAGGGTGCCATTATGTGCTATTTGCAATTCATGTACACTCCTTGGCAAAAAAGGTGACAAATATTAAGATTTTAATGGTCTTAACAACAAATCATTCGTCATGAAATTAGCAAGAACTCATCAAATGCACCTCCTGTGCCATCATTTGCTTTTGTTTGGGGACATACTAGAAACAGTGAAATATATACTCACTTACATAGTCTTCTTGTACACAAAGGTAAAATCATGATAATGATTAAAATGTCGGATGTAAAATTCCAACGAACACATGTCTGGGTGTACATAATTGAAATAATGTAAAATAAAATAAAACAACAAAACAATAAAACAAAATAAAAAAAAAACTGTCTGGAAGTTTACCCACAAGGCTTAAAAATGTAAAGAAATCAAAGGGAAAAGCTATCCCATACGTTATCTATTTGTTTCATTCTTTGTTTACCCAATTATTTATTTTTAAGACTATTCAAAGCTTAAAATGTTGCCATTTTGAACTTGGCCCATTTTTTTTTTTTTTTTTTTGCCCAGGAGTGTATAGAAAGTGAAGTTAAAGGTCCAAGCCCACTGTAACTATACTTTACATGAAAATATAATAATTAAAATACTTACAAAGCGTACAGATCTTTCTTTGCATTCATTTGTGAATCCTTTTCCGCTAGTCCATTTCAGATTATGTCAGAAATGTACATTTTAGTGTTCAACAACATTCACTCAACCCTGTTACTGGAGCATGTTTACCTCAATGAGCAAAGAGGAATAATGCACAAATGACATGTTCAGCAGGAAGTTGCATCGTCCAAACTTTCAGAAGAGCATGGGAAGAAGACAATATATATTTTCTTCTATTTTCAGTGACATGGTGATACTGACTTATGAGGTCGCTTAAAAATACTGTTGCCCGAATGAATGAAGAAGATATTTGAAACAAATCTTTAAAATGTCTTTAGATTCCTAAATGTCTTAACTCCATTTTGCGTATTTGTTAATTAAATTCTTAAACCCCTGTCCCTCCCAAAAAAAAACCAAAAAACGCTTCAACCTGGTTAACACTGCAAAGCAACCTCGAACAAAATGAGATATTATCTGTGACGGGTTAACACATTTTAAAAGGTAAAATTTCTTTTCTTAGATTCAATGCTGAAAATGATTGTCACATTTCAATGAGTGATCATGTTTAGTTTTTAAGAGAATTTTAAGGACTATATGGCACCCCAACTGTGGACTCACCCATAAAAAAACCAAACCAACAATTCCTAGTAGACT
Organism: Ameiurus melas; assembly: GCA_012411365.1. Classification (NCBI taxonomy): domain Eukaryota; kingdom Metazoa; phylum Chordata; class Actinopteri; order Siluriformes; family Ictaluridae; genus Ameiurus; species Ameiurus melas. The sequence goes on along the minus strand of CM022765.1, from coordinate 2,356,900 downwards.
CGGACCTTTGGAGACTATGATGGGTTGAGTTTTAATTACCCTCGATCTTGCAGTCGAAGCGGGCGGCGCTACCCTCCACCACCTCCACATCCTGGACGACGAGGGAGAAGCTGGGAGGAGAGGGGGTGTGGTTTTCTTCTTCTGTAGTCTCTAGGAATGGCGCAGGTGGTGCTTCTGATTGCACATGTGCACACACACAGTAACACGCTCCCTGTTATATGCTTGGCACATTCACTACCACAGTTTTTAATATGATGTTATACAGTATGAATACTGGTGGCCATGCCAAACTGGTCCATTACCTTCAGTTGGCGAGTTTTTCTTTAGCCCTATTCCTCCTAACATTCCCATGGAGCTGAATCTGGAGATGGCTCGCACTGCGTTTCCTGTTTTCTGTAGAGCAGAGGTACAAATAAAAATAAATACTAACTCTGGAGAGAGTGTCCCATGTTCTAACCTTGTGTCATGGATATAAATGCAACGTGCTAGAATTGAGACGTCTAACCTGCCATCGGCGTCTCAGTATATACTTCTTCATGCGTTCTTTGGAGAGTTGCTTGGCTTGCATGTTCTTGGTGTCCTGTTTAAGCCATGTGTGCTCCAGGCACTGTGCACAGGTCAATCGGGCTCTGCAGCATGAAAGACCATTTGATCAGCCTGCTTTCATATTCTGCACTCATTCAACGAATGCAAATAAACCAAAAGCACTTTTTTTGTTAAGATACTCAACGGATCTCAACGTTATGAAACCAGACGATTGAGAGAAATTCTTGCCACCGTTACAGCATGCTTAACTAGAGATTTGAGCTTTTTGACTTTACTTCATATTTTTCTTCAGTAGGTTGCTGATGAAGTCCTTGCCCTCCTCAGAGATCTCATCAAAAGCTTCATCCTCGAAGTCCCAGGTCGCTGAGGTAACATTTGAAAGCGTTTCATTATCGTTGTCTCCCATGAATGGAGAGAGACCACTGAGACTAAGGAAAAAATGTGGAAAGAGAGTGATGGGTACTTGTCACATAGCTTGGAACTCAATATCTTCACCTAATACATAGTGAGCAGAGATATTGAACCAAACAGCATCTCCCTGAAGGCCAAATGTAATTATTTCTAGTAGAATGGTATTGTTGTCACCTAGTCTGATTCAGTGCACAGCATACACTTTCCTTTTAATGTATTTAAACACAGTTAAAAAACAAAACAAAACTGAGAATAGTTCAGAAGAAGACCATATCACATACAGGATGTAGCAGATCACTCCAATGCTCCACATATCCGTTGCAAAGCCAATCACTTCATAGTTAATAACCTCAGGAGCTACAAACTCAGGTGTTCCAAAGAGGACCTTGAGGGAACTGGAGTCCACTATGGACAGAAGAAAATCACCATAATCAGCTGATCTTAGATGACACATGAGAAAATGTGTTGCATTGATTTTTGAAGACTTTAGGCTACACACACTGATGGTTTCATTGTATATGTTTAACGACGAATCTCTCCTGTGCCATTTCACACAGTTTGTGCCAGACTGACACGTTGAAACAACTTTTCCACTTAGCAAATTCCAAACTATGTCTGTTTATTATCGGAGATGATACATGTTCACCAGGGGTAGAGAGCAGACGAGTACCTAGCCTTCGTGCGAGGCCAAAGTCGATGAGTTTAATCTTGCTGCCCGTCTTGTTGATGCACATGATGTTCTCCGGCTTGAGGTCCAGGTGCACGATTTCCTGTTTGTGTATGAACTGAACACCATCGATAATCTGGAGCATGTACTTAATGACCTCACGCTCGGACAGCTCAAAATCTTCGTCGACGATTCGCTCGAACAGCTCGCCGCCAGAGATCCTGCAAACAACAGGGACAAGGCAGACATCACCAATCAGAGAACACTAATAACAGAACCCAAAGTGTGAAAGGCAGCACAGGACTTAATCAGCATAATGCATTTTATCAGCACTTTCCATTAAACAAGCGAGACTTATTTCTGCTTATGGTACAGTAAACAAATCCCACACTCAAACCAAGATTCAAATCTGGGCCCTTTTTCCATCATGGCTGCCAAGCTAAGGTTGTGCATATTGTGCTTTCACTCCTCACTCAGGCTTGTTAACACTATATAAGGACAAGTGACAAGCACTTCTCCAATCACGCACCACTGTCTCTGCTGCTCTTTCCATAAAAAGCCAAACTGGTAATTTAAGGGTGTTGGGGAGAGAAAACACTATCAGAGGTCCTAGTGTGTCTGAGATGAGAACACTATGAGAACCAGGAGTGGCTTTTGACCATAGATTGTGGTGAGTCAGGGCGACATTAATAACGACAGAGCTTCAAACAAAATTAAGTCTAGAATCCATCACTCTTATGTTATCGGCTACTATCTAGTGATTTTTTTCAGAGTAACCCTGTAATAGGCAGTTGAGAGTTTACATCACACAGCCATCCAGCATATAGTCTAGCAGCTCATTTTTTGAATGGTTTTAGACATACTTTTATCTAACTGTGTGCAATATAGTATTTGCTTCTCAGGTTTGTCATCCCAATTATATCTCAGAAAGCAAGCGGTAGCTAAACTAGCTCAAAAATTGAGCATGGAAAATGTATTTGCATTTTTGCAATGTACAGTGTCCCTCCACTAATATTGGCACCATTGGTACAATTGTAATCAAAATGATTCAACCAGCATTGCAAACCAGGTTTATAGTCAAAATCGACCGACGTTCAGCTGTTTGCAATAAACAAATCAAACAAAAGGAACTGAAAATGCAACGTATAATGACTTCTCCAGTTTTTAAATTATTCAGTCGAATTTTTGGGGAACCACTTGAAGCATCCGTGGTGTTGATCTATTTCAATTGCTTTTGTTTGATTTGTTCGTTGCAAACAGTGGAAAGTCAACAAACCTGATTTGCAAATGGGGGTTGAATCATTTGGATTGCAACTGTAGATATGAGCCAAGAAGAGAAATTGTCTTTATGGTTTAACCGTTTGAGATTTTGTTTAAAATAAATCACAGAAATACTCGACTCTCATGGATATCAAATATACCAAATATATCAGACATTAAATATACAGTAGTGAATGGTTGGATCTTCCAGCAGGACTTTGATCCAAAACGTACATCAAAATCAACACAACAATGGTTTACTGACCACAAAATCAAGGTCCTGCCCTGACCATCCCAGTCCCCTGACCTGAACCCCATAGAAAACCTGCGGTGTGAACTGAAGAGGAGGTTTCCACCAGCGTGGACCTCGAAATGTGAAGGATCTAGAGAGATTCTGTATGGTGGAACGGTCGCAGATCCCTTGCCGTGTATTCTCCAACCTCATCAGGCGTTACAGGAGAAGACTCAGAGCTGTTATCTTGGCAAAGGGACGTAGCACAAAGTATTGACTAAAAGGATGCCAATAATTGTTGCACACCTATATATAACATATATTTAACACCTATATTTATATGTGGGATAAACCTGTGTTTTGTTTGCAATTGTTTTATATCAATCAGAGCAGAGCATTCATTTTTTTTAAATATCAAAAGGTTAAACAATAAAGAATAAAGACTTCTTTGCTCATATTTATGAAGGATGCCAATATTAGTGAAAGGCATTATATCTTACAATACAAATTCTGTACATCATAGACACAGAGACACATCATGATGTACACCATAAACACACTGTCTGCACTTACACTTTCATTCCAATTATTTGATAAAACAAGATCTTGGTGCCCTGTCTGGTGCTCCACCAGCACTAAAAATGTGAGCATGGGGCAGCATGATTCCAGCCCCAGTGGGCCTCTATTAGCACTCGCCTTGTTCCTTTCACTAAATGTCTCTAGATAACAATATATATATATATATATATTTGCTTGAACAATTTCAATTCCCTTGTTTTAAAGTGTACAAGTCTTACATTTCCAAAACCATCACGATGTCTGATTTGCTCTCGAAGGCGTCCACACACTGCACAAGTTTAGGATGGTGAAGGCTGTTCATGATGCTGATCTCCTGTCGCACATTCTCCTTATCTTTCTGCGAGAAAGCTTTGATGAACTTACCAGCCCACACCTTTCTGGTCGACTTCTCTACCAGTTTGAACACCTGACCAAATTTGCCGCTAATGGAGAAGAGACAGAGAGAGAAAGTTGAAAGGGATGCAGAGGGCAGTGAAGCAGAATTTTTTGAGAAGAGTGCAATTATGTCTTACGTGCCCAAGCGGTCCTCTACGTCATAGAAATCTTTAACTGTGCTGTCTTTCTTTATGACAACATCCCTATACTCAGGCTCTTTATCTGAATCTAAACAATTGGGAGAAGAAGAAACAACTGAGATTTGCTGTCTGAGAGAGACTGAGATTTATGGGTAAATTCTAGGGGGAAAATAAATTCATGGGTAGGAAGGATATACGGAAGGAGAGATGGATGGATCAGTGGAAGTGTTGAAAGTTTACTGGAAATGCCAAAACAAATAAATTGAAGGACTGGCAGACTGACTGGATTACATACCATCATCAGAAGCTGCAGCTTCGGTTTCTTCTTCTTTTTTTTCTATGGAGAAAAAGAAACTGTAGTGCACATACCAAGTTCCTTTGTTACGAAGCTGTGATTCAACGCTTTAATAGCATCATTAAACACTTAAAGCAAGGCTGATTAATGGTCCCTCCATCTCACCTGGCACCTCTGGTTCTCCCACAGTGACGGGTTCCGACTCGGCGCTGGGTTCACCGATACCATACATGTTAACCGCACGCACGCGGAACTTGTACTGGCGGTCAGGGAGCAGCTGCTGGACATGGTAGGAGGTGCTGTTGCAGGAAGTGAGGTCACTCCAAGTGTTGTCCAGGGAGTTCCAAATCTCCAAGTTGTACGACTTGACAATACTGCCACCATCGTATGTGGGTCCATACCAGGAGAGGGTGAGTGAGGAACGGCGGATGTCTGATGCAGCTGGGACACGAGCTGGTGGATCAGGTTTGTCTAACACAGAGATATGCAACGAGTAGTAAAGGAGAGATGACGATCTTACACAATCATAAAATGCTACAGGTTGAAAGATGGATTTAATTCCAAATCCATAACGTAATGTATGTTTCCTGGAAGAACATCCACCAGGTAGCCAGGCAAAACAAAATAACATTGGATTAGCAGCAATATGACTTTGATTTTCGATCTAGCTTTATACGTTTCACTGTTTCCTGATCTCAGACTTTAAACTTGCCCAACGCATTTGTCTTATCTCAAATACTGTCAGCTCTGTATTATTTTGCAACTAATTTGACTTGTCGAACTCTGCAGTGCCTTGGGCGATCAAATTAAATTGAGGATTTTGCATGGGAAACTTGTTTGGTGCGTAATAGGGGCGTCATCATGCTCCCATGTAGGTTATTTCTGGTGCATCGAACCAAATAACAGGAAAAGGACTCTTGAGAAAGGATTCTTGTTTAAAATACAGTTTGTCTTACTCTCAAATCGATGACAAATCAGAGACAGTTCTTAATAATGACCTAGACACTGATTATCATTCGTTCATCATCATTAACCGCATTATTCGGATCAGGGTCCAGAGTCTATCCTGGGAACGCTGGGTGTGAAGGGGGAATACACCCTGAATGGGATGCCAATGCATCAAAGGGCATTGGCATGTTGCCATATGCATTCGAACACTCATTTGCACCCAGGGTACAGTTATAGTTACCAGTCCACTTACTGGCTTGTTTGTTTGGGAGAAAACTGGCTCCCTAGTGCATTTACACCCTACACTATAGCCACAATGTCCCTAGCTGATATATGGTGCCTTTACTACGAAGTATGATTCAGTGTGTAAAACAAAGAACTTTTCTTTTCTTTCTTCTTCTTCTTTTTTCTTTCTTTCTTTACAAACTGTAGGGCGTAGGAAGTCAGATTAAGCTCCCCAGCTCTCCGTCCTCCTCCGTGTTCACACACAGTGTCATACCTACGACAGTAAGGTTGAGAGAGGTCTGCTTGGTGCCGTATTTGTTCTGCAGCTCCAGTGTGTAGCAGCCACAGTGGTCTTGGTCACTCGCTGCAATCGTCAACTTACTGCTGTTCTCCGAGGTCTCTGTAGTGATGCCGCCACTTCCTGTCTGGATCTAGAGCAGAAAAACGAGGCCAAATGATAAATGGGCCATAAACCCAAGAGAGGAAACAACAGTGTGCTAAATATTTTCAAACATTCGCTATTGGGAGCAACCGCTAATCATTCGAAATTCCCTAGAGTGAGTGACAATCCAGATCATAAATATTTAATAGGCTATGGCAATATTATGTGTACTTTTGTTGGATCAGGAGCATTGGATTAAAAGAGCTAATTGTTCTTGTTAAAACATCTCAGTATAGAACCCACAGCAGTCATTCATCTATTTATCATCACGTCTTCCGTCCAACATACTATCCACATCCATTTCTTACTAATTCCCATCTCCTTAAATTCATCTAGTTATTCTCACCGGTTTTTTAAACTTGAGCCAACTGCAGGTGATGGGCGCAGTGCCTCCAAAGTGACACAGAAGCTCCACCTTCTCTCCTGCTCTGATCTTGAGATCCCCAGGGAACTGAAGAACCTGGGGAGGAGAACCTGCTCGGATGGGGAGGAATGTGAGGTTGCATTAAATACAGGCCTAACTTATCTGTACTGTGTTCCCAGGAAATAGTTTCAGGGCTGCTTATTGCACGTGTATATGTACTTTATATGGTATACGGTACTTGGCTACATTATATTTAGCATGCGTCTCATTCAGGGAAATGTGTTCAGTTTCAAAAGAAACTGAGAAAGGTTTTACCTTGTTTGGTGGGAGACTTTGGGGCTGGTTTCTTCTTTATCCGGGCTTCATCTGGATAATACACACAACGTCACGTTAGGAGGAATAAGTGCTACAAACGATCACATCACAACTTGCATCCAGTCAATTTGTTTAAAGGCAACGGAAAAAAACGGCATCCATTAAGTGGACAGCAACAGAATCAAAATTCTCACAGAACCATTCTTAATGAGGGTCTCCTCTCTGCAGGACCTGCTTCTACTAATGGACTCATTTCAGAATCTTGCCATTCTAGAGATACGTATACATTCGCTGCATATGTACTAGTCAGCATTTATTCCGGAGTGCCTAGGACTTCCACGGAAGCTTGCCTCTGCCGCTTAGCATCCCGCAGAGAAGACCGCCTGCTGGAATTCTCCTTTTATGGGCACGCTAAAAATAGGGGCCCAAGGATCCAGGAAATTGCGCTGGCTCTCTCCCCAGTATTTATTCTAGCTTCGATAGCCGTCAAGAAACGATGCGATATATAAACCTCTCTAATGCTTAGGCACAGTTTTAAGACATGGACAGAGGAAGCATTTAAAGAGGCCAGTGAGCGCATGAGAAAAGTGCTCTGATCCATTTTAGGTCATTCTTTTCTGCTTCCATCGTGCTTCTTTTCTGTTTTAAAGCGCTCCTCATATGCATCTATTTCATTTCCCATATAATCAGGTTACTTTGTTGTGACCGGCACTGCTAGCTGTGCTTGTGAAATCCTAGATGCTCGTAAAGGCAACTACATAACTCATGGGCAAACATTCCAATAAAAACACGTTTCTTTTGTTTCCAGTGCTAGATTCCTCTTGTGGTTATAACCACATTTCTGAGGAATTGCATTGTTACGAATCGCTCTTATTAGATCGGCACTGTAATTAGGAGAAGCTGGATGGATGTGGCCTGACTTTATTTCTCTCTCTTTTATCTCAAACGCATCAATTGAGCCAGAAGGTAAAAGTCTGATAAAAGTGAAATAAATCAAGTAGACCAAAAGACTTCCAATGCTGCCTCCTCTCAACAACCTAACCTGACATTTATAACCTGCCAAGCAGACAAAATCCCTCTTTCAATGCCACCATACAGCCATGTTGACCTGCCATGGCATTGTCACTTTTCAGGGTTCAAAATATCAAATCAAATATGCATTTCAAAAAGGAAATATGTATTTATGTCCATCCTGCTTTATGAGAAGTCCCACAATGGGGGAGCATCAAGATGTACATTGGATTGTCTTTTAGATATTTGACCATGGAGCGCCATAGTCATGGTTATCTTCCATGTTTGGAGCCAAGAGGAAATTCATTCTGATCACAGGAAGACTGACATCTGAAAAGTCCAACGCTGAAAAATTAGACACACCAATAAAAACAACAGCATTTTTGGACCTACTCTCTGTTGTAGGTATTGATGATGAGCCTTTCTTGTTTTTCTTTTCTGCTGATGGATCTGAAGGATCTATTAAAAGATATAGAGTCAACGCACGTTAATATATCTGCGAGTGGTGGTGCAACAGCTTTAAAAAAAAAAAGAAGATGTCTAAAGACTGGCTAATTTGCCAATTTCAAAATGAGATCAGAAGTCAATAAGAAAAATCTCAGACTGACCATCTACATGAACCATGCAGGAGCATTCAGCTTTTCCTTCTGCGTTCTCTGCTTTACACAAATAACGCCCCTCATCCTCAGGAAGAGCTTTGTCTATGGTAAGTGAACACTTGCCCCCTAATGTAAAAACAAAACAAAACAAATAAACATGATGCATTAGCACTGGTATAGATCATTTGCTAATCTCGTAAGGACATGAATCATTATTAAGAACATTTTCAGTTGAGTTGGATGGAAGGACTTAACTGGCCAAATATCAGTTTTATGGACTTGATCTAAGCTGGCAAAAGTATTTATCTACTAGAATCTAACAAACAAACCTCTCAGTACGATAATAGACATCATTTTTAAGCACGGAGTTGGCTAAAAAAAAGGTCTATCTTAAATACTGCATAAAAAAACAACAAAAAAACAATGCAGGATATCTCTAATCTCTATTATCTCTATTTCTGAACACTCAAACCGTGCCAGAGTGGCTGAGAACATTGGCCGCTTTGTGTTTGTACAATGGGTCAGTCGTTTTTGAGGCCCCGTATAAGATGGCTCAACATAGATGAGCTAAAGGAGCTGAAATAGCAGCACTAACCTGGAGTCACTCATGTGAAGCCCAGTCTCTGATTTATGAGCAGCGTGATCTACAGACTATTATGAGTGGGGAGGAACTGAAAGCACAGTTTAAGCCCCACAAGGCTATTTCAGTGACTCATCAGGTCAGAAGCCTAAAGTCAGAAGAACGTGTGTGTCTTCTGACATGTGAGCTGTAGATGTGGAGCCACATATTGACATAGTCAAAAGGAGACAAATGTGAGTATAGGGAGCCTAATTGGAAATAGTTTCAATTTTTCTCTTTTCTTGCCCAATATCCAATGCTTCTAAATGACATAAATGCTATATAATTAACCACAACTGAATCAACAAAAACAAGCACGGTATTAAGAAGTCAGGATACATTGCCTCATACCTTCGTTGGATAAGACAATAAACTTCGACGGCTTCACAACTTTCCCGTCAAGTGTCCAGGTGATGACAGCCTGAGGGTCAGAGGTCACCGTGCACTCTAACCTCAGCAGCTCTCCATCGAGAACAGTCAAATCACTCAGAGGCTGTGTGAACACAGGTGCTTTGCCTGTGCCCGTTTTCTTTCCATCATCTCCATCCACAGAATTTGCCACGCTCTGTTCTTCGGCTGAGCTCCCGTCCACATCATTACCCTTCTTCTGACTGACGCTCCCATTTTTGCTCTTTGGTTCCACTATCACACCATCAGTTTTCTTTTCTGTGCATGGAATGTTCTCCTTTTTCGTAGTCCCTGCATCATTCTTTTTGTCAGTCTCTTCTTTTTCTACTAAATCGTTATTTTTGTTATCTGTACCTACATTCACACCGTTAATGCTGGTTTGTTTGTCCTTAGCGATTGCTGGTGTAGGAGATGGGTCTTTTGCGCTAGGCTTCTCTGATTCTATGTTCTTCTTCTTATTGAGGATGGACCTAAAGTCTGCAGGTGCACTGCTGTTATCCGGCTCTGGTGGAGGTGGTTTGGGTGAGCCTCCCTCTTTCTTCCCCAACACTGACCTAAAGTCTACTTTGGCTGGAGTGTTTGTCTTGATCTCTGACCCCAGCTTAGGCCCCGCACGGGGCTTAAGGGCTGCCCTGAAGTCCATCTGTCCTCCTTAGCCACTATTCTTTGAAGCAAGAATACTTCTGAAATTTTCTCACGTTTGTAATGGGTTCTTGGGGAGATCCTGGTTATTAAAGAACTGTGTGGAGGTCCTGCTCCGTCCGTGGCTCCCTGCTGCTGTGTTCGAGCCAATGCTGGCTCAGATGCCCTGGAATATTGTGAGGGCGGAGAGAAAGGACAAAAAGAGAGAGGATGATATTGAGCAAGCGGGATATACAGAAGGAGGGGGAGGGGTGTTGGAGGTTTGGGGGGATGGATTATTTGAAAGCTTAGTCTCCATTCTATAATAGGTTAATTGGAGATGGGGACATGTTTTTATGTCTGGATGGCATCAGTGGGGACCTCTTGTTGCCATATTAGGAAAACACTTCCAGTGCATAGGCACCCACGCAGCAGGACAGCAATGGGAGATAAACAGCCCCAGGAAGATCATAAGCTACTGACTCGGGATCAGCATCTCTGTAATGATGGGAAGTGATGTTGGTCAGGGGTATAGTTTCTTGGACTGACCAAAGATCAGAGGTGAACTTGGCTGGGTTTTTTTTTTTTTTTTTTTTTTAAAGGCGGAGCCTGTGGAACCTCTAAGGCACAAGTAATAATAGTGGGCGATGTTTATGAAAGAATCAACATAGTCCTCCATTAGACACTGAGATATGGGCACTGATATGGACATTCTTGTGCGAGCCTTAGCTCTGCGAACACAGCAGAAAAATGTTGAAAAAGGAAGAAACAGAAAGGGAAGAACATATAATTGGCCATGGGGAGAAGGAGAGAGATAAGAAAGATGGAGTGATTTGATTCCCTGTTCTCTCTAAACTTGGACAGAAACCAGAAGAGAAGTGCTCTGGATTTTCCACGGGTATTTGTTTGGATGTGCCTAACCTGTTGACCTCTCCATAAACGGGAGCCTTATTGGACTAGTCGGAGAGGCATTCCACCAATCAGGACTGCGTCACATGTCTCCCACAGTTTATGTTAAAATGTTGCATTGGCTGCCTTATATGGTCATAAACATCTGTGTTATACTGCTTGGTGTGTGTGCCTGAGTGTGTGTGTGTGTGTGTGTATACTCAAAGAATGGTTAAGGGAGGACACGAAAAGATCATTTGCTAGAGTTAATATCTCGTGCCAGCAGTGTTATTACTTTGACACGCTGTTAGTAAATTTCCACCATTGCAAACAAGAAAAGGAATGCCTCATTACTCACACTGCAAATGTCAGGGATTTAAAACCATCCAGCGCTAGATTAGAGCTCTCTTTTATAGCTGCAGATCATTTTCATTATATACACAATATATATATATAATCGCATATCTTTTTTTTTTGGTTATATGAATGACCCCAATTTATAGGAGACCAGGGATGATTGCAACAGTTTGACTTTTTGCTACATTTCGCACAAGTAATTCCACATATAGATCGATAAACCAAAATTTAATTGCCACTTATGTAAATAATCATCAAACACCAGGAGAACCCAGAACCCAGGGTGAAGTGTGAAAAGAGGAGTTAGAATACAGCGATAAACATTTTTAAAAGCAGAATAGCATATAACATGATACTTGAAAAAAAACATCCAAACAAGGTAACCATGAAAATAGCTTATTTGCTTAGGACCATAAATAAACTAGAAAGGCTAATGCTTGAGCTGGAACACATGAAATACCTGAACTGGCTAGGGGTTTGTTGTGTGTACACTACCTGGATGGGGCAGAAAGAGGAAGCTATCAACAGCTGCAACCTGATTTCGGAGAAGGCAGGTTGTGAAAATCCCTCGAGTGACTGCCAAAGACCTGCAGCAAGACTTGGTGGCAACAGGCACTGAGGGTTCAGTGAGCACAGTTCTGTTCTGTGGAGCAATTCAACATAACTGGAACTTTTCAGCGCTATGGATCAGCAGTATGTTTGGATGAAGAAGAATGAATAAAGAACACTCTGTCCACAGTCAAGCATAGCGGTGGCTCAGTGATGCTCCGGGGCTGCTTTGCATCCACTGGCACTGGAAACCCTCAGCGTGTGGAAGGTGAGATGGATTCATTGAAGTATCAGGAAATCCTTGGAGAAAATGTCAAACTGTCTGTGATGAAGATGAAGCTTGGGCGTCATTGGACCTTCCAACAGGACAATCATCCCAAGCGTACCTCAAATTCTACCACAGCCTGGTTGCAGATGAAGTCCTGGAAGATTCTACAGGGTCATCACAGTCACCTGACTTGAACCCCATAGAAAATCTCTGGTTGGGATTTGAAGGCGGCGGTTGCAGCACACAAACCCAAGAATATTACTGAACTGGAGACCATTGCTCATGAGGAACGGGTTAAGATTCCACAGGAACGCTGCCAGAAACTGGTGTTTGGCTATACATCTCACTTGCAGCAGGTCAAAACAGCAAAAAGTGTACTCTACTAAGTATTAAAGATGCTTGTCATGAAGGGGTTGAATAATTTTGAGACTGGAGAAGTCATCATAAGTTGCATTTTCAATAGAATTTGGGGAAACCACTTGAAGTATTCATTGTGTTGAACTATTCCTATTACTTTTGTTCGATTTTTTCGTTGCAAACAGCTGAAATTCTGTACATTCTGATTGCAACTGTATATTGGATTATGTTGTTCTTTTGTAGAACATATAAGTCAAAAAAACCACTAAAAGTCCACTATATAGCCAAAAGAATGTCGACACCTGTCCATCATAGCCACAGCCTTCCCCAAACAACTTTCTAGAATGACTTTATATGCTGTAGCTGTAAGATTTCCTCTCACTGGAACTAAAGTTCTAAAATCTGTTCCAGCATGTCAATGCACAAAATGAACTCCATAAACACATGGTTTGCCAAAGAGGCTGTAGAAGAACTCAAGTGGCCTGCACAGAGCCTTGACCTCATCCGCACGGAACACCTTTGGAACGCTGACTGCACGCCAGGCTTCTTCGCCTGACATCAGTACACAACCTCACTAATAGTCTTGTTGCTGAATGAGAACAAGTCTACATAGCCATGTTCCAAAATCTAGCGCAAAGCATTCCCAGAAGAGCGGAGGTCATTATAGTAGCAAAGAAGGAGACAACTCCATATGAATGTTATTTTTCTAAATGCCTTCGGAGGAGAAACTAGAAGTGAATAGACTTAGCATACATTGCCCAATCAAAACATGCACTGTACAATCAAAACGTTGGGAGAAACAATAGGTCTCTAAGTCTTGGATGGTGTGAACGAGCAAGCTGGCTAACGCAAGTGTAGCCTTTCTGCTTACCATACTTGCTATTCCAAAAAGATACGAATACAGGCTTGATAATATTGATTAACACTTCTGATCCTATTGGTACCTTGTCCAGGGTGTACCCTGCCTTGTACCCCATGCTCCCTGGGATAGGCTCCAGGTTCCCCGTGACCCTGAAAAGGAGAAAGCGGTAGAAGATGGATGGATGGACTTGTGTTCCTGTTTGTATATTTAATACACACTGTGCTATATGTAAATTTGAAGCCAACCTGTTCACTGTTTGTATAACATTCGCCACCATTATACCGTCTGTTCGGTTTTAAACAAAGCTGGCCATGGCGTGTACTTTGCAAGCTGATTTTCCTAATCCGACAAACAATATAAACCAATACATTTAAACAGTGACTGTGTTTGATTGGTTTTGTATTTCACTTGCCATATGTGATGGACAGGCAGACACAAGTATAGGTTTCACTTTGCTGTTGACGGTAAAAACAACAACAACAACAACAACAACAACAACAAAAACAGGAAGTAATTCTCAGAATGAACAGGCAGTTCTCAAAATGGTAAACAGGAAAATGAACATAGCTCAAGCCAGGCAAGCAACACATGAATATAAATGGCTTGGTTACGTCACTAGAACAAAGACTTGGATGAAAGTCCAGTGTGTGTGTGTGTGTGTGTGTGTGTGTGTGTGTGTGTGTGTGTGTGTGTAACGTTTCCAGTTTGCTTCCAATTAACATTATGTCTAAATTAGAAAGGATTTATAGGTTAGAAAGGATTATTTATTATATTCAATTTGTTTTGGCTACTGTTTCATATCATATTGCTGATTCAGTTTATAGACACTCCATTCATCATCTCCAGGTCTCCTCAGACAAATTGATGTGATTGCCAGCATATACAAAATGCCTGAGTTCATTAGACAGCTGGGAGCTGTAAGTTATAGTAAATTATCAAGCAGATATAAAAGCATGGCCTGAGTTACCCCGAGACTGCACTACTTAAAGCTCCCATCCATAAAGTTTCCATTGTTAAAATGTCTCCCAGTGAGGCTCCTTTAAGAGAGTATAGTGCAGAACATTAACCAGACCTAAGGGAGTAAACAGATAGTGCGTCTCATTTTTCATTGTCAGACAATACACCTTTTCCTCCGCTTTTATGCGGAGCCACTATACTGTTCGCATCCCTCTTGGCAAGTGATCTAAGAGACACACGAGTGCACTTAAAAAAAAAAAGTGTTCAGTATATAACACTGTTTTAAACAGACTCGTACTTTGTCTCAAATAAAAGCAAAGCATGGCATATTAGCTGTGACAGGCTGCAGTTCATTCTTCCCTGGCCCATTCTCTTTATCTCACGGACCTCCTTGACAACTTAGAAGAACAGTCATATTAAACTCTTGCTTGGATTGCTTTCAGTCTGAGGACGCACGTGGGCCTGTAAGACAAATCCTCTATATTAAATGTGTTCTTTCCAGTTGAAGCATCATATTTTTGAGAAATGTGACGTTATTGCCGTTCCAGACATTGCACGCCATCTACAGTCTGATAGTATTGGCGTAATGTTTCCCACGGTTCATCAGAACTTCATTGAAGTTCATTAAAGCTGACTGATAGCGGAGGACATGATGTCGGTCTGAGACAGCACCCTGGACAAGTACAAGTCGAGAAAGTGAAGAACATCTGAAAAAATGATTCAGATGATTCATATTTATACATATGAATCATATGTAAATGAATCACATGAATATGAATCACATGAAAATGAATTACATGTAAATGAATCACATGCATGAATATGAATCACATGAAAATGAATCATATGTAAATGAATCACATGAAAATGAATTACATGTAAATGAATCACATGCATGAATATGAATCACATGAAAATGAATCATATGTAAATGAATCACATGAAAATGAATTACATGTAAATGAATCACATGCATGAATATGAATCACATGAAAATGAATTACATGTAAATGAATCACATGAAAATGAATTACATGTAAATGAATCACATGCATGAATATGAATCAGATGAAAATGAATCATATGTAAATGAATCACATGAAAATGAATTACATGTAAATGAATCACATGCATGAATATGAATCACATGAAAATTAATCAGATGAAAATGAATCATATGTAAATGAATCACATGAAAATGAATTACATGTAAATGAATCACATGCATGAATATGAATCACATGAAAATGAATCATATGTAAATGAATCACATGAAAATGAATAACATGTAAATGAATCACATGCATGAATATGAATCACATGAAAATGAATCATATGTAAATGAATCACATGAAAATGAATTACATGTAAATGAATCACATGAAAATGAATTACATGTAAATGAATCACATGCATGAATATGAATCAGATGAAAATGAATCATATGTAAATGAATCACATGAAAATGAATTACATGTAAATGAATCACATGCATGAATATGAATCACATGAAAATTAATCAGATGAAAATGAATCATATGTAAATGAATCACATGAAAATGAATTACATGTAAATGAATCACATGCATGAATATGAATCACATGAAAATGAATCATATGTAAATGAATCACATGAAAATGAATTACATGTAAATGAATCACATGCATGAATATGAATCACATGAAAATGAATCATATGTAAATGAATCACATGAAAATGAATTACATGTAAATGAATCACATGCATGAATATGAATCAGATGAAAATGAATCATATGTAAATGAATCACATGAAAATGAATTACATGTAAATGAATCACATGCATGAATATGAATCACATGAAAATGAATCAGATGAAAATGAATCATATGTAAATGAATCACATGAAAATGAATTACATGTAAATGAATCACATGCATGAATATGAATCAGATGAAAATGAATCATATGTAAATGAATCACATGCATGAATATGAATCAGATGAAAATGAATCATATGTAAATGAATCACATGAAAATGAATTACATGTAAATGAATCAAATGCATGAAAATGAATCAGATGAAAATGAATCATATGTAAATGAATCACATAAAAATGAATTACATGTAAATGAATCACATGCATGAATATGAATCACATGAAAATGAATCATATGTAAATGAATCACATGAAAATGAATTACATGTAAATGAATCACATGCATGAATATGAATCACATGAAAATGAATCATATGTAAATGAATCACATGCATGAATATGAATCACATGAAAATGAATCATATGTAAATGAATCACATGTAAACGAATCATATGAAAATGAATAAATAAAGGCAAAAAAAAAAAAACATCTGAAAAAATAAAACAAAAGTGCAGAAAACATGACAGGAATGTTCCAGATGAGGGGGCAAGCAGTTAATAAGCAGTTAATGTGATTAGAGTCGCCTGCAGGAATGAGTTCTAGAACTGTGTGTGTGTGTCTGCGAAAGTGTGTTTATATACAAGTATGTTTGTTCTAGAAACTCTAACTGTTTCTGTCTTCAAGATTTTACTTCAAGATGTTCCTGACTAAAAAAACAAAACCAAATGAGCTACTCATTCTTTTGCTTCACTTGTAAGTTTGGATAAAAACCATCTGCCAAATAAACGTAGATTGTAAATGTATTAACACTTTGTTTCATCTCACCATTAATGATCTGATCTTCACCTTGGATCTTTCACTGTACTCGTAGTCCTGGTATGAAACACTGAAGATTAGAAGAATTAGAAGAATTAAAAGAAACTCACCATAACAGTATAGTATAAAGCCAAATAGTTTGCTAACATCCATAATGAAAATCAATACCTAAGATTAAATGATTCAGCATTAGATTATTCATCAACCGAGAGCATGAAAGCTAGAGAAAGAAGTGCATTTCTTTTTAAAATGGAGCACTTGTATACATATCCAGCATGCTGCAGAGTTCGCCATTAAATCAAGTGGTAACAAGAAGCACAGATCTTGGCAAACCTTACACGCTCTGTAAGCAGCACAATGAACAGCCATCGCCATAGAGTGAATATCACACAGAATCCTTCTTCTGTGAGTTCATATCCACGTCAAGACCTTCGACAAAGTCACAACATCACCATATAGCATAGTATTTGTTATAAATACCATTATCAAATGGCCATTGTTTCCCTTGAAGCTTTTTTGTTGAGTTTTTACCCGTAGGTCACTTGTTCTGAATGAATGGGGGCTGCGGAAACAAGCTGAAGCATTAGGCAGACCACACCTGGCAGAGATACAATGTGGGAAATGTTCACATGAAATGTTCACCATACTTTGGCATTAACTCAAGACATCCGCACATATAAAGAAATCCAAATATTAAAGTCCATAAATGAAGTTATGTGTAATAAAGTAGAATGACACAGGAAAAAAAAAATTGAACACACTAAGGGAAATTTATTTAATACTTAGTGGAGAAGCCTTTGTTTGTAATGAAGCTTCAAGACACTTCCTGTATGAAGACATTAATCGGCCGTTGTATTCAGGTGTGATTTTGGACCATTCTTCTAAACATATTGTCTTTAAATCGTATTCAGTTGGATTCGAGTCAGGAGATTGACTGGGCCATTCTAACACCTTGATTTTTTTTTCTCTGAAACCAATTGAGAGTTTCCTTTGCTGTATGCTTTGGATCGTTGTCCTGCTGGAAGCTCCACCCACGTCTCATCTTCATCATCCTGGTGGATGGTAGCAAATTCTTCTCAAGAATCTCCCGGTAAAGGGCTCCGTTCATCGTTCCTTCAATTATATGAAGTCTGCCAGTACCATGTGATGATAAACAGCCCCACACCATGATGCTTCCACCTCCACACTTCACTGTTGGTATAGTGTTATAAGGGTGATGTTCAGTGCCATTCCTTCTCCAAACATGGTGTGTAGAATGACAGCCAAAAAGTTCAATTTTGCTCTCGTCTGACCAGACTACACTCTCCCAGTGTTTCATAGGCTTGTCGAAATGAGTTGTAGCAAACTGTAAACAAGCTTCAACATGCCTTTGTTTAGTAATGGAGTCTTGGTGTCTGGTGAAAATGTCATGTGAATGGCTTCAATGGAAATATATTTTTAGAAAAAAATGTTGACACGTTCAATACTTATTTCCCCCACAGTATGGTGGGAATTGAGGGAAACCCAATTCAAGACACTGTACATATGTTAGCAGAGTCCAGCTAACTTTGCAAGCTCGGTGGTAGAGAGTGTGGTATGGTGAGGGAGGAACACTTGGCCTGATGAGATAAAAAGGGATACAGGTGATATAAAATGCTCGTGGCATCTAAGAGGTTTGAAACGTACAACCAACCGCAGCATCACAGGTTTTAGCCTCCAATACCGTTTCCCAAATAAAATTGCAGTCCTTTACCGCTATTGGACAGGAAGAGCTTACAAAAATAATCAACCACATGTATACTGAATTCCATACCCACTAATCTAATGAAAGAGTTGCTTCCTGTAGTAGGAGAGCCTCTTCTCCATATTATTAACTCCTCTTAATTTCTAGGTCACATCCCGAGAACCTTCAAGCTGGCGGTTATTACGCCTCTCATTAAGAAACCACAACTAGCTCCTAGTAAACTAGCAAATTACAGACCAATTTCAGACCTTCCATTTATGTCTAAAGTATTAGAAAAAGTTGTATCTGTTACTTCATCCTCTACAGTTAGAGTCCTGGGTGGTATATTAGACAGCAACCTGTCATTAAATGATATTTCCCAGTCTTCTTCTACCTTAGAAATATTGCCAAGCTATGTAACATGTTATCTGTTTCTGATGCAGAAGAACTCGTTCATGCGTCCATGACTTCATGACTGGATTATTGTAATGCACTGCTAGGTGGTGTCCTGCACCCTCAATAAAGTGCATACCAGATTACGAAAATACGAACATATTACCCCAATTTTATCATCGCTTCACTGGTTACCTGTTAAATTCTCTACTCACTTATAAAGCCCTTAATCGGCCAAGCTCCTTTGTATTTAACCAATCTTCTATCACGTTACAATCCTTCACACTCTTTAAGGTCTGGGATTTTGTAATCTAGTAATCACGTAACAACACTATCACAAACTTTGTACGCCAATCCTGCTCCTTTTGTTTCCTTTTGCTCCAGCTCAGAACCAGCCTCTATGAAGATTCCAGATGACGGTAACACCTGCGAAGACTTTGGATGATACCAACGTCTAATCATCACAATCACAAGCTCTACACGTGTTGCTCCTGGGGTAGCAGCAGGCCTGACCCGTCCTGGTGCCCTTCTTCTGGCATTTTTGTTGCTTGGAAGCCAGTCGCTGTTACTGAGGATAGCCCCGTATGGACAGCCTGGGGACACACTCGGAAGCTGTGATGATGTGATTGATGTGGGCACTTCACCCGGGACTGCGGTTGAAGTGATGGTTTTGGGACTGCAATTGCCACAAAGAATTGCACAGACTTTGCACTCAGGTCTCCATCGGTAGAGAGTTCACGACGTCATCAGAATAGACTTCATGTTGAGAATGTGGTAAATTTCCTGATTACTCAGTTGCACTTTTTGATTTTATGGTGTAGTACTCAGTTATATAAAGGAATGATTTATAATTGTACTATTCGCTGCCACCCAGATGAGGACGGGTTCCCTTTTGAGTCTGGTTCCACTCAAGGATACTTCCTCATATCATCTCAGGGAGTTTTTTCCTTACCACCGTCACATCTGGCTTGCTCATTAGGGATAAATTTATGAAAATTTAGATCTGAGAACGATATATATCTGCAAAGCTGCTTTGTGACCGTGTCCATTATTAAAAGCGCTATACAAATAAAACTGAAATGAGTTGAATTTGAACCTATTTTCAACTCAACTACCAAACACTGTAAACATAATGTTTAATTCATTCTGTAGCAGTATTATCACGTAATGGACATTAGGATGGATGCAAGTGCAGATAAGAGCTTTATTAGCTCTTATTACGAAAAACGGCCATGAAACAGGTAAGGCTAAGCACGAAACCAGAAACAAGAAATGAGATTCAAAACCAGACATGAGAATGATGATCAAAGGCTTGGTATGTTACAGAATGCAAATGATACTATGTAATGGCTGTGTGTGTAACTGTATTTTCACAATATAAGGTCGGAAATCCTACACTATGTTAAATTCCTCCAAACCACAGTACTGTGTGAAGGAGATTAGGGGAACTAAATAAGGAGTGAATAACCAAATATGTACCATAACTCATAGTGTATAACTTAGGTCAGGATTATAGCAAGGAAAATGAACCACTAGGTTCAGGAAAGGAGAGTCTCTAGCCTGGGAGAGACTAGTGTGGGGGAAGAGTGTTTAGACAACATCATGTGTGGTCCATTCTGCGTTGACACCAGTACCATATATGTCCATAGACAGACCTGTACCTCCTGGTCAATCAGGTTTCTACAGCTTGCTGTGTGTAGAGGCAGCACTGCCCATTTTTCCATCTGGGGACAGAGAAGAAATATAAAGTTCTAACTGATAAAATTCTGTTTTTAAAAAACTTAAAACTTAGAGTCGATCCCCAAATCACAAATTTGCAATACTGAAACAAAATGAAACAGAAATGGATATGTTATACCATTAAAAATCTTCTTTCATGCTGTTCTTTTGCTTTAACATTGAATTTATTTGCTTCGTGATTTCTTTCCTTCCTTCTGAATTTGTCACATTTGCTGGGTATGAGCAGGAACAGATTACTGACCAGTCCTACTGGGCATGTGCGCAGGCACCCTGGCCACTATTGAGCCCTCGACGAGCATAAAACTAAACAGACTGACTAGGCCATTATGCTGTAACACAAAACATGATACATAAAACATGAGCCAATGAATGTAAAGTCTGGACATCTGAAATAAAAATAACTAAAGTAACCAAGGAGAAGTCAGTTAGGTCCAAGTTATTTTTATTTGGAGCTGGATACGAGAATGAAACAATGGGGGTAAACATAAATCCACACTAAGTGTGTGAAAGAAAACTCAAAAAGGTACAAGAAGCCAGAGAACATTCATTTTCCCTAATGGATTAACAAGGAACTCTGAACTAAACTGGGTCTAGGGACTACACTCATAATGGATGTGTAATGTATGCTTTTAATTTGCCTATTTTATTTTTTTATTAAGCATACACACTTATTAAACCATGTTCACACCACCCAACGTTTGTTGCTGAATATTCACCAACAGATATTGCTATCTTGGGAGTGTGGCTTTGTCCCATGTGCCTATAATTGATGCATATATTCTGTAAATCGCCTCCTCTACTATGCTTCGAAAGATAGCAAGGTGACTTTGATTCAATGTTGGAATTCCATCCGAATCGTCATTTTGGTTGGTGGTTGAATAGACAATGCGAAATAACATTGAAGAACATTTCACCTCAGTTGAACAAATATCGATTTTATGTCCATCCATCATCGTTGAATTGACCTTATGTCAGGGTGCGACCCTGATGAGAAATCAGTGTTAAAGTGTCGACATTTCAGCACTGATTCAGGGATAGTTTGGTTGATGCATTAATATGGATTCAGTGTTGATTCAGCGTTGGTCTGCTATCTGGGTCATTAGCCTGAAGAATCAAATCTACGCATTTTAGATGGAAGAAAGCACACCATGTAACACTCAAAATGTTTTCATTCCAAACGGGTCCTTGGTCTTTGTTGTTGTTGTTGTTGTTGTTGTTGTTCAATCTGCACTCCTAATTTCTTTCTCACTCCAAAATTTTTTAACATTTTTTTTTTGCTGTGTTCCACTTTCAACCTTTAATGATCTTGTTGTAACAATCCGTGTTGTTTCTAGCACTTGTTCTGTCCCTAATGTCGTGCACGTGCGGTCTTGTCCTGCACTTTATTATTTACTGTATGGTTTATTGTTGATGGTGCCGAACTCAAATCGGACCAACAGTATTGTATGTCACCAGAAGGGGTCGACGTCGAGCTGTGAAGTCACAGTGGGAAGAGTTAAGTGAACCACTGTTGTGATTGGTGGATTAGGTCACGGTGGGCAGAGAAACTGGGCGTGGTTCTAACTACTGTAGGGTCCAAACTTCCGCATTTCTGGATCTACTGGATTGAATGAAATGCGCGATTCTGTCCTGGGGTTTTTATTTATTTATTTATTTGTTTTACAAAATCTTCAATTATGACTGTTTAAAAGCCGCGCGTGGTCAAACGAAATAAACATTTAATACGATCCCCTGCCTGCGAAGTACAGTTAAAATAAATAAAGAAATACTCGAGGCAGGGAATAGATCATAAATTATCGAGTTGATCTTTGACAGTGTCCAATAATCTGAAGATGTTAAAGGCAGTCATTCTGATTGGAGGTCCTCAAAAAGGTGAGACATGGTCGTTAGATCTGGATTATATTCCGCACCTGTCGTGTGAAGAAATGTCAAATGGACTTTAAATCTTTTTTCGGTTTAGGATGACGTGGCGCCGAGAACCTGAATGACAAGTGACGAGACGTTCAGGCTTAAGGGTTATTTTATATATATATATATATATATATATATATATATATATATATATATATATATATATATATATATATATATATATATATATATATATATATATTCCTTAAGACTACAGATTTGTTTACAAATCGTCTCGTCACTGCATATATATATATATATATATATATATATATATATATATATATATATATATATATATATATATATATATATATATATATATATATATGTGTGTGTGTGTGTGTGTGTGTGTGTGTGTGTCAGTATCACTCAAGAGCTCATGTCCTGAACCACACTGAGCTGTACAGTACTGTCTTTTTATGTGAAGTATGAAGATTTACAGTATCTCACAAAAGTTAGTACACCCCTCACATTTGTGTAAATATTTGATGGTATCTTTTCATGTGACAACACTGAAGAAATGACAGGTTGCTACAATGTAAAGTAGTGAGTGTACAGCTTGTGTAACAGTGTCAATTTGCTGTCCCCTCAAAATAACTCAACACACAGCCATTAATGTTTAAACTGCTGGCAAGAAAAGTGAGTACACCCCTAAGTGAAAAATGTCCAAATTGGGCCCGATTAGCCATTTTCCCTCCCCGGTGTCATGTGACTTGTTAGAAAGCCCACAAACAGTTTTCTGAAGACAAGCAGACTAAGGACATGGATTAATGGAACCGTGTCCTGTGGTCTGATGAGACCAAGATAAACTTATTTGGTTCAGATGGTGTCAAGCGTGTGTGGCGGCAACCAGGTGAGGAGTACAAAGACAAGTGTGTCTTGCCTACAGTCAAGCATGGTGGTGGGAGTGTCATGGTCTGGGGCTGCATGAGTGCTGCCGGCACTGGGGAGCTACAGTTCATTGAGGGAACCATGAATGCCGACATGTACTGTGACATACTGAAGCAGAGCATGGTCCCCTCCCTTCGGAGACTGGGCCGCAGGGCAGTGTTCCAGCATGATAATGACCCCAAACACACCTCCAAGATGACCACTGCCTTGCTAAAGGAGCTGAAGGTGAAGGTGATGGACTAAACCCTACTGAGCATCTGTGGGGCATCCTCAAACGGAAGATGGAGGAGCACAAGGTCTCGAACATCCACCAGTCGTCATGTCGTCATGGAGGAGTGGAAGAGGACTCCAGTGGCAACCTGTGTAGCTCTGGTGAACTCCATGCCCAAGAGGGTTAAAGCAGTGCTGGAAAATAATGGTGTCCACACAAAATATTGACACTTTGGGCCCAATTTGGACATTTTCACTTAGGGGTGTACTCACTTTTGTTGCCAGCGGTTTAGACATTAATGGCTGTGTGTTGAGTTATTTTGAGGGGACTGCAAATTGACACTGTTACACAAGCTGTACACTCACTACTTTACATTGTAGCAAAGTGTCATTTCTTCAGTGTTGTCACATGAAAAGATATCATCAAATATTTACACAAATGTGAGGGGTGTACTCACTTTTGTGAGATACTGTATATACTAGCAGGTGTCTGAAAAACAATATGTGAAATAAGCTCATATGCTTAATTAGTACGGGTGTTTGTGTAAGAGGAATCAAAATGATGCATTTTTGATAAATGATCACTTCAGCAAAAGCGCCTTATCACCTGCCACCTCAAATTTAAAGTTGGTAAAACTGAGGTAACTAGCATACTTGCTAATAGGCCTAAGTGAAAGCACAGAATTTCAGTATGACTTCTGAGAAACAACAATTCCTGCAATAAATTTAAAGGAAAAGTCCACTCTGAAACACATGAAATATATTTATATAATATCTGTTATGAACTTAGGGATACATGTGCTAATTTGTTGGTTGGTGCTGATGCTTTCGTTATTCCTCTAACAATAAATCAGTTATCTGCCACGCTGAAGTCACAGGGGGAGATTACTAGTGTTTAATATTAATAAATTAATATTGTTACCGATATACAAGATGCCAATCTTGCTAATACTGTGGTGTTAGCATGAAACTTTTGAGCAGAGTATGTAGAGATGTAGAGAGCAGAAGTAGAGATGAAGCGAGGGCTAAATCCCAGTAGCACCACTATTGATGATATCATGTTAATTATAAAGATAAATATGCAAATCATACAAGTAGATATTCCCTTTTTAATGAGAAATGCCCTAATTTCTCCATCCTGGGATTAATAAAGTAATATCTTATCTTATCTTTGTTTAAGTGTGTCCATTGCAAATCATTATAGATTTTGAGATTGAAAAATATTTAGCTTATAAGAAAAATATTCAGTAACCTTGTCGTACTTAGCAGTATGGCCGTGCATGTTATTAAGTGTGAATTTGTGCCTATTTCCAGGAACTCGGTTCCGCCCTCTGTCATTTGAGGTACCCAAACCTCTCTTCCCAGTGGCTGGTGTGCCCATGCTCCAACACCACATTGAAGCCTGTGCCAAGGTAAGAAAACATTCAGTAGGCCTCTGAAGTACAATAATGTATTAAAGCAGCATATTAACCCATTATAATTCCTCTTTGTAATTCAGTAACTATGAACTAGTGAGTAATTACAATGAAATTGTATGTAGTTATGAGAGTGAGGAATGGAAGTGTGGACCCACTGAAGGCTTCAGGAAGTTCTCATTGAAGTTGAAGAAAGAATATACAAAGTTGGAATGAAATAACTACGAAAAGATTGGTTGCTCTTCCTCAACAGGTTCCAAATATGAAGGAGGTCATACTGATTGGGTTTTACCAGCCTAATGAGGAGCTGAACCGCTTCATAGCCTCTGCCCAGCAAGAGTTTCAATTCTCAGTAAGGTAGGAGTATGGAATAAACCTGTTCCTTTACATGTAAGGAATAGAACATGACAGACACGCTGTAATAGGATAATAATCGTTAACATGGTGGTGTGATGCGGTCAGTGCAAAGCAGACTTACTGTTACCACCTCGAAGTGGATCATTTTCTAATAACAGCATGTACCAACGTGTTTTATTCCTCTTATATCACAGTGATGTACCAATGGTTACAAATTTAAATTTATTCATAAAACAACAATGTTGTACTTTTAACCGTTTCTAGTTACATTTGATGTTTCGTAATGTCTCTGAGGCTTCCCAATAGAGGTTGCAGGGAGTGTAGGGAGATTAAAATAAATCAATAAATAAAAATACGTGTTTCACTTCATGTTAGCCAAATTAAAATCCCAGGCTGTACTTAAGTCGAATTATTTATACTAATGGGATACAATAATGTTGGAAACCCCTGACTTACATTATAGCAGCTATAACAGTTGTTCACTTACCAGGACCTCTATTCCTCTTGGCAAGTCTCTCTCTCTCTCTCTCTCTCTCTCTCTCTCTCTCTCTCTCTCTCTCTCTCTCTCTCTCTCTCTCTTTCTCTCTCTCTCTCTCTCTTTCTCTCTCTCTCTCTCTCTCTCTCTCTCTCTTTCTCTCTCTCTCTCTCTCTCTCTCTCTCTCTCTCTCTCTCTCTCTCTCTCTCTCTCTCTCTCTCTCTCGATATATATATATATATATATATATATATATATATATATATATATATATATATATATATATATATATATATGAGTATTTTTATTATTATTATTGTTTTTTACAAATGAGAAAGTATTCAAACATCCATTTTTTTTAAATCTTCCTCTGGTCACATGATTAGATACCTGCAGGAGTTTGCAGCACTTGGCACAGGTGGTGGCATTTATCATTTCCGAGACCAGATCCTGTGTGGAGGACCGTCTGCATTCTTCCTTATGAATGCTGATGTTTGCTCTGAGTTTCCCCTGCAGGACATGCTCCACTTCCACCACCAGCACGGAAGCTCTCACTGTGGAATTATTCTAGGCACTACGGTAAACTTGACAACGGGAGTTCCGCCGAGTTATTTCAGAGGTAGAAATAGTGAGGTTCTGCTGAGGTTGGATATGTTGGAATCATGACACGTTTGTTGCCCGTTTCACCAGGCTAACAGGAAACAGT
This sequence comes from Ameiurus melas, assembly GCA_012411365.1. Classification (NCBI taxonomy): domain Eukaryota; kingdom Metazoa; phylum Chordata; class Actinopteri; order Siluriformes; family Ictaluridae; genus Ameiurus; species Ameiurus melas. The sequence goes on along the minus strand of CM022765.1, from coordinate 2,330,125 downwards.
CTTTGAACTACGGGTGCATCGTGGAGAATCGGGAAACAAACGAGGTATCAAGAATACTGAGATATATAATCAGAATGACAAAATAATCGAGTTAACGATTCCAAATCGTTCTTCTTCTTGTTCTGCTTCTTCCTCTTGTGTGTCTTGGGCAGGTGCTTCATTTTGTGGAGAAACCCAGTACTTTTGTAAGTGATATTATAAACTGTGGGATCTACTTATTCACCCCAAAGATTTTTGCCCACATCGGGACAGTGTTTCAGAGAAAGCAAGAAGACAGGCTGCTGTAAGTATTATTTAAAGCGGAGTTTAATAAATAAAATAAAAAAAAACGAATTACAAATAAATACATACAAATGAAGAGAATTCTATAGACCCCCTTTGTCGAGATATGTTTTCCTTCTCTTAAGCTCATTATTTATGTGGACGCTAGGCTAAAAACGATGAGATCATAGTAAATATAACAGCTTTGATAGTGGTGGGTTGTGATTTCTACAACTGTAACCAAATAAAAATGGACTTAATGGCGCTTAAATTAACGTAGAACGTGAAGTTATAATCCTGAATGAGACTCGATATGTTTCCACAGCGAGGAGGCTCAATGTGCTAGGCAGTTGCGAGAACTGATCCGCTTGGAGCAGGACATCTTTACAATGCTGGCAGCGCAGAAGCAACTGTATGTCTACAAAACGCAGCACTTCTGGAGCCAGATTAAATCAGCAGGGTATGCACACTGTTCTGTCTGTCCCTTCATCTCAAACTGGATCATTTCAATCATTTCATGTACTCAATTTGATCGACAGCTCGGCAATATATGCCAGTCGTCTGTACCTGAACCGGTATAATGAGACACATCCAGAAAGACTGGCCAGTTACCAGGAAGGAGGCCCTAAAATAATAGGTATTATTATTATTATTATTATTATTATTATTATTATTATTATTATTATTATTATAGGTATACATCTGTGTAGACTGTGTTTACTGAATATGAATAATACTTCCCATGTACAGGGAACGTATACATCCATCAGACAGCGAACATTGACTCCACAGCTGTTGTAAGTATATTACAACAATCTTCAAGCATCAGATTGATGGAGTATTATGAAATTGTATAACTGTCTTTAATACCTCTTCAGCTGGGTCCTAACGTCTCGATAGGGAAAGGTGTAATAATCGGCGCCGGAGTTCGAGTGAGAGAATCGATTGTCTTACATGGCGCTGCACTGCAGGTACAGGAGCCCAGTGTCCCTTAGCCGCAGAGTGTACACACTCGATTTGATTTGTTTGATTCGTTTTGTGTTGTCCTGCTGTTCTGTTTCGCCAACACATTTCCACAGCGTTTTTACATTATGACACTTCCCAAAAGAAATGAGTCAGGCGAGCTGGACTGTGTTGTGGGAGCTGAAGCGGGACACACATGCAGGCTAAATAGGGTCTGCGTTAATGCTTTGCCCCGGTCTCTTGTTTCAGGATCACTGCTGTGTGCTTAACAGCATCGTAGGCTGGGACAGTACAATCGGAAGGTGGGCGAGAGTGGAGGGGACGCCGAGCGACCCCAACCCGAATGACCCCTTTGCTAAAATCGACAGCGAGACACTGTTCAGAGATGGTGGTTTGACACCGTCTATTACAATACTGGGTGTGTAGCACTTTTCTTCCTCTTATCAGCTAAACGTGCAGATTTTCAGATCTTAGGCTTAAAACGAGAGAGCGACGGCTGGTTTGTTACTGCAGGAATGCACAGGTGTCTACCTCATGAAGGTAGATAGATGAGAGAGTGCCAAGATTGCTCAAAGTTGTCTTCAGGGTTGCATGCTTTTTTGTTTGTTTGTTGTTGTTGTTGCACACATGAGGACATGGAGAGATAACAGTACCGGTAGAGACATCAGTTCAATACATGTTGAAGTATGAGCTTGTGCTCATATGTATGTCCAGGAATTTTGCTGAGGACAAATGAACTATATCTCGGGACCACCTCCTTCATTATTTTATGCATTTCTCTTTCTTAATAAAAACACCATCATTTCCATTCAATACGATTAAAGCGATTAACAATCTCTATGATGGGGGATGAACAGGTCTATGGTGGGGGATTTCTGTTCAGAATTGATATGCTTTATGTAAGGATTAAAACACAAAGCCGCAGCAAAATCAAGCGTTTTTAGTCACAACAATCACAAAAAAAAACCACTCTCTACAGATGGAATAACAGCACATCCTGTAGTCTTTTATTCCTCTTATACCACGACAATTTTCCAACACTGCCATTTTTTAAATACATTTCCTTGTAAGAACATTGTATATATATACATCTATTTATAATTACATTCTAATTACTTTCCACACAATTAAAATTCAAGATAATTCCTGTTATCGCTTACTTCATAAGCACCTTGTTGTGATACCTATTACTCCATCCGGTGTCAGAAAATGTAAAGTTACAGCTTTAGCATTGACTGTTACAAAACTCTGACACTGGAGACTCCTTCCAAAAAAAACGCTAAATAAATGTCTCCTCACAGGAAAAATGATCAACATAGAAACAATGACGTACATTTATTTATTTAATTTTTTTTTGGCAGAATTCTGTTTAGGTGCCTGCGAATGAGTTGTGTTATTAAAGAGACAATATGGTATTAGAGCGCGAATATAAACGGAAACCTGTGATTTGACTTGCAGCTGAAAATACTGTCAGAGCTGCTGTTTTTTTCCTGATTGTATTTTTTTTTTTATTGTTATTGCTTAAGAAACACGAAGCACATAAATATTAAAAAAAAGAAAGAGAGAGAGCGAGAAAGCATAATAAAGATGCCGATATAACTGACAGAAGTGAATTAGTAAGCTAACCACAACAACAACAACAACAACAACAACAACAACAACAACAACAACAAAAACCCACAGAGTAGGCAAATCATGATTATTCAGTTATTATGCATAATAAAACAGTTATTTTAAGGCTTGGACCATACCTACGCAGTATTTAACTGTGCCCCCCACCCCGCATATTAATTCTAGCAGTGCTACATTCTAAGCAGATTATCTTATGAAAGGCAAGTTTCCAGAACTGATTGGTGTCTGGTGTGAACCAGACTAGTTGGTATTTTAATGTGGTGTAATTAAACGTCATTAAATGCCTCCACTGTTATTCTCAAATGTAGATCACGTTAAACATATAAATAAAAAACAAACTAACTCTTAGAAAAGACAATCGACTGAATTATAATCATGGACGTGTTTCCAGTAGATGGAGCTGCTGCTTTCAGTCAGTCAGTCAGCATCCAGCCAGGTGTGACCGTGCATACGTCGTCGTGTGCTGGTCAGAAAGAAAACGGATCCGAAAGCAGGCCAGTCGAGCATTTCGGCAGCAATCTGCATTTATATGACATTAATTTAAACCTCTGATGTGTTTTCTGTTTTGTCCTCAGGGTGCAATGTGAATATTCCATCCGAAGTCCTCATTCGCAACTCGATTGTACTTCCTCACAAGGATCTGAACAGGAGCTTCAAGAACCAGATCATCCTCTAGAGAACCCTCTTGTCTATAGAAAAGTCCAAATGAAACAATATAGTGATTGCGCAAGATATTTGTAATAGTGTAAACACTATTTTCTGTCTACTTTTCGGTGTTGGGTCGCTGCTCTTTGAAAGCCCTTCAGGATTTGAAAATTTTTCTTTCTTTCTTTTATTTTGTTAAAAAAGATTTTTCATTAGTGTATTATAATCTAATGGTTTAAAGCACATATCAAGGTCTGTCTGCTGAATGATTGTAAGCAATGCTAAATTTCCTGTTCCTAACAAAAGCCTGTGAAGGTATTTTCAATGTAGTTTGTCAGATATTTATCAGTCTTCAGATCAACCCCATGAAGATTTCACCATGAACACCAAACACAGAGCACTAAGCCCTTAAGAAAGGCGATGCAGAAGGTCTTTGATTCTTGTATGCATGTTTACGTGAACCGAAATGGCTTTTGTAAAGACTCATGCACTGTGTTCCCATACTGATTTTAAAAAACAAAACATTAATCTGACAATTTGCAAGGTGAGCAAAGTGAGAATATGGCATGTAGGGTCGGTTTTGACTGAAGTATTCTCCCTGCGTACAGTGATTTGCTCACAGTGTGTGGAATGTTAATAATTTATGCCTAACTTCAACTTTAGTACAAGTACAGAGTGACGCATTTTGGAGCAACGTGAAATTCACAGCGGTATGACAAACAGATTGTCGAGCCTGATGTTTTCCGTTTTCCTACCTTTAATGAACAAATAATACATCTCGGATCCGAATGCACCGCTGCTTCTTCACGTTGTTCAAAAGTATACCTTATTTAAGTTCTGTCACCGATTCAGAATGGCAGAGCCATATGGGTGAACAGATTTTAAAGACAGTTTTAGAGCAGCAGTCAACAGCGTTGACATCTCTGGTTAAGAGTTGGCCTGCTGTTTTGGCTGAATGAACTGAAAAAAAAAAATGGAACGGAAACATATGGAAATGTTTCCGAATACGCTCAAGAAGGTATTTTTCCTGTACAGTCTCTAAGTTAGACCTAAATCTCAGAACGAGTTGCACTGTTATTTCTAATTGATCCTTCCTTTGGTCTAGCTGAGGTCTGTTACACCAACCTGACCTCTGCCAACTTCGTTTTCGTTGGGTTTAATACAATCCAATTATCATGTAAAGCCTGAAGCTCACCAACCTGAAACACTGTGTATCTAAATCAGAAAGACAGAGTGTGTGTGTGTGGTGTGTGTGTGTGTGTATAAGAGAGAGAGAGAGAGACAGAGAACACTGCCTAAGACATTAACTTCTCGAATGCATTTGTGTGGGTGGCAGAATGAAGAAGAAACTCCACAAAGTTTAGTGAAGAAGGGGAGATTAAGTGGATTTCTTCCGCCTTGATGCGTCAAAGCGACAGCCGCATCTAGAGCTCTGTACACTAGAGCACCACAGGCTAAATAACACGCAGCACTGCTTCCAAAAAGTCAGCTCATTTGCAAAAATCCTGTGATGCAACTGACTTTACTTTGGAATGCTCTTTATACATACGTATTAGCTTAAGCACTTATTCCTGATGTAAAGAGCATCGGCGATGTTTGTTTCGAGAGTTCGGCTAGGTGATGGTTCAGCAGATAGCATAGATTTTTAGCAACCGCCTAATGGACATTTATTGATTTGCAAACGCAATTAAGATACTGTTTGCTCCTTTTCCCAAATACTAAAGTTCACTTAGAGTGCTGAAAAAAATATATATTGAATAAAAAATGTTTTTAATTAAGCCTCTTTGGTAAAATGACCTTACGGCTTGAAAGGAATGAATGAATTAACCTTTTAGCCACCACTGAATAAACACTATGTTGTTGCATTATTATGTATGCCGATATTAGTGGAGGGCACTGTATATAAATATAGGCAGTGAAGACTGCTAAAATCTAATGTCAATAGACAAAACTATTAAGAGTTGAACAGTACATTGCCGCGCAAGGTGGCATAATATGAATGATACAGGGCAAACTGTTACAAAAATAAATAAATAATAATGTAGCAATTTAAAAGGCTGCAAAATTGTAACATTCCTAAAATATATATTTAAAAAAGTTTTTCCAGTACAATATTCCATGCTGCGTTCATGCACTGTCTCTTCAATGCCGGATCTTTTTCCAATCTTCAACTGTTCAGCGAGTCTGTAGCCTCAGATTCCTGTTCTTGGCTGACCGGAGTGGAACCTGATGTGGTCTTCTGCTCTTGTAGCCTATCTGAGATCATCCACCCATCCACTCTCTGTACCGCTTATCCATACTGGCTCGCGGGGAACCTGGAGCGAAATAAACGGGAAGTCTCTGTCAGTGTGTGCTCATTTTAGACTCTCCAGGCGCGCCGGAACACTCTGTGGTAAATCACACTTTCTCACTCATAGCACAGAACTAAGAGTTAATAGAAGTAAAGACGATAAGGCATGACGGAAGATCTGAAAGACATAATCTGAGATTCCTTCGAATCGGACACCAATCATCAGAACGAGGAGGAATGTTTGACATGCCAGTCGGCCTACAACGCATGTCTTTGGACTGCGGGAAGAAACCGGAGAACCCAGAGGAAACGCCCAAAGCACAGGGAGGACTCTGCACACACGGGGCCATGATGGGAGCCCTGGAGGTGTGACGCAAACACGCTCACCACTAAGCCACCATGCCCCTCCATTTCAGACATTTCAGCAGTTTCTAAAATACTCGAATCAGCACATCCGATACCAACAACTACGCCACGGTCAACATCACAGTTTTTCCTCATTCTGATGTCTGATGTGAACACTAACTGGAGCTCTTGACCAGTATCTCTATAATTGTATGCATAATGCTCCTGGCACATTTTTAGCTTATTAGATAATCGCATGAATGAGGAAGTCCAGGTGTTATAAAGTGGCCTGTGAGTGTATTATAAAACAAGCCTACTGTATACTTTACGCACTGAATTGTACAGCTACACAAGCTCTATTGTAAACAGAGTCGGTATACAACAATCATCTCCTCTTAGACCAGACAGAAAAAAAAAAAAAGAGGAAACAAAATGTTTGAAAATAGATTCGTATTCTTGTTATTGAAGGCAGTTATGGTCAAAATGAGGAGAGTGCAGACAGACAAGAAAGAAGATTGGACTGCTTGATTTGGCATTTAACAACACAGAATTGTGAATCTCTAACACAAAGATAGTTAAAGCAGGATGAAGCCTCTTTATAGTAAGACAGGCAGGCTAAGAGTCGCTCAGAGCAGGAGATTGGATATTACAATTTTCGGTTTCTCTCTTAATCCCGCAGAGTACCTCCTAAACAGGAAATAATGCATTCTTACCAGGCAGATAATATGTCATTCTGTGAGATGAAAACCTCCCACTCGCTTTCTGTAAACATGGTTCCTATTCACCGTGTAGATTGGAGTCGAAGAGGGTTTAATGGCCCCTTTGTGCAAGGCCTCTCAGCAAGTTTGCCTTCCTTAGACACCATTCACAATTCCATGTGAAAAAAAAATGAAATGATGTAGATAGTGTCTTTTGAATTTGTTAAAAAAAACAACAACATACAATTCTGATGGTGGCGATGCTCGGGGTGTGTGTGTGTGTGTGTGTGTGTGTGTGTGTGTGTGTGTGTGTGTGTGTGTGCGCACATAAGAGAGCGAGAAATAGATGAATACATAATGGCTTAGCCAAGAGACCATTCTGCATTCTTTTGGAAAAAAACCAAAAAAAAACGAGAGGCAAACAAAAAAGAAAAAGAAAATGAAGTCAACCCACACATTTCAAACGTGATTAATTAAATCCAGGTTGGTTTTGATGTTAATAATTGAGCAACAGCCTTATGAAGTTGGATTTTATTGTTAAATTTTTTTTTTTGGAAACATCTGAAAAGTCATCTTGAGCAGTTTTAAATCTTAAAAAGAAAACGGGTAATTGCATGGTAAGTAAATACGCCTAAAATTATTATAATTTTTTTGATAATACGGTTTTGTTTATCCTAGTTATTACACTGTAGTGTTTTCTGTATGGTTGTTATCAGTGAAAAGGTTTTGAATCCCTTTACCATTTTCATCTTTTCATCCGTTGAGAGAAATCTAAATGCGTTGGCAGTCGGTGATGCACGTGCTGCGGGTCAAACTGCTTAATAATTACATGTTACACAGATTCACACTGTCCAGACCTCTGGCAATAGATAATGCAGAGCATAGCTCTGAATATATTTTCATGTTTACATTTGTCTGATATCTAAGCAACAGTGCATCCCATCGAGGGTCTGCCCGTCCCTGCCTTATGCCCAGTGTTTCAGAGATAGTCTCCAGATCCACCGCTAGCCTGACCAGGTTAAAGTGCTTATCAAGGATGAATGAATGTTAGGTGTATGCTTGATACGAGTGAGACAGTAAATGTATAACATAGGATTGGTCTTGGGTGACTATCTTAAAAAAAAATTCCTCAGCATGTTAGAAAGCTGATATTGTGATTCATGTCAGATAACCTCGGTGGTAAATAAGGATTTAGGTAAATAATGACTAAACTAAACTTCCAGTTTAGCTAGCAGACATTCTAACAGTTTGCAGGCCTACAGTGTGTAGGTACGTGTGGTTGAGTTATAGCTTAGACCATTTTACCTCTCTGTATGTGTGATGATCTTAGGTACTACATAAAAAAACCATTGAAAAGCACATTCGATGATGATGTTTGTTAGTCTGTCACTATGTCTGAGTGATTTATTAATGAGAGACAGTCAGATAGAAACAGTGTTTATGTTTGCAGAATAGCAGTTATATATGAGGTGGTCTGGGAAAAGCTGCTGGATGTTGCCGTGGCTAAATTCTGGAAACCAATCCGAATATATTGTTTGAGAATGAAATACTTTCGCGTTGCTACTTTAAGACCAATAATAACTGAAATACTTTCATTTAAGTTGCAATTTTCTATCTTTCCACGTTTGGGGGTCACCAGGCTTTCAAGCGCTAGAACTTTCTTTCTGATTGAGATACATGCAGATAAGAAACATTCGGAACTACTTTATATATAATTAGAAAATGTTTACTGTAACGGTACTTTTTCTGGGGTTTTTTTTTTACGCTTAATTTCATCATAGTGCTATTACTTGAGTTTTTTTTTTCTTCTTTACTTTGTTATATTTATTTTTGATGACTGTTACATTGTTTTTAAAAAAAAATGCTTTAATCCTGGAAACCAGTATGTGCAAATTTGACATAAACGAATTTTGAGACCCAATCAAAATACAGCATGATTGCTTCCACACTTCAGATGGCAAATGCTTTCGTCAGTAGCCGCAATATCTGAGATGGCAGAGACAGATTTTTATCAGCTAGTTTCACTTAATGCTTTGAAGGAAACTGTGTGACATTGATTTGCAAATGATTCAAGGCAAAACCTTTGGAGATATCACTATTTCAGGGACTGATATCCAACCTGTGGAAATGCTCAGGTAAGCTATTAGCTACCCGAGGGTGCTAGGGGCATCTTTTCTAGATAGATAACTGGGTAGCTAGAAACACATATGAATTAAAGTATGCTAGCAAGCTACTGAAACCCAAACAGCATTTGGCTAGAGAGGTAATATTGCCTCTTAATAATTGAGGTAGTGTTCACTTCAGCAAAGCTCACATGGTTCACATATTTGTTCAAAAGGCTTTCCTCAGATATAGAACATTTTCAGATAAGTTGTCTGAAAGAGAGCAATGGCATTTCATAAATGAGCCATTTGAAAGTCGTAATATCAAGATAACACTGGTTTTTATTGACAAGAAACATGAAAGTGCCACCGGTTTGTTCAGTATTCCGTGGAGATGATGCATCTGTATGTTGGATATATTTTTATATTTTGCCGGCATTAACATTCTATCAGCAAGTCTGCATCTACATAGTTCAGTTTTGTGGGATCAGCACTCCTCACTCTTCCTTTTCCCCTTACGTGAACTACACTGATCTAAAGAGTTTGAGCCCATTAAGAGAAGTGATCCTCATTTAGATTCTGTGTGTTGTTTTGTTGAGCTAGCTCTTTCCCATGTACTATCAGATACAATTCCACATCATGTCCACAATAATCCTTTAGTCTTGGGATTTCTGAATAATGGAGGAGATCCTCTCTTTTTAAGGATATTTATAATTGTCTTCTCTTTGAGTTGAGATTAGAAGCTGTCAGACTCGATGAACCTCACTCTTTGGTGAAAACGTAGCTTAGCGCTTAGCCCACACTCACTGTGCTAGCACCTGTCAGGCCTCTGGGCTGTGAAGACATTTTATCTCCCACAGCCAAGTTGGAAATTTAATTAAAAGTCTCCTGGCTTTATAGTGCAACGTCTGTGTGTGTGTGTGTGTGTGTGTGTGTGTGTGTGTGTGTAGTTCTAATCATCCAGCCATGTTTTGGTGATAAAACCTTGGTCTGATGTTCCATTAAAATCCATCAACAGATGGATGCATTTGGCTGAAGTGACCTGCATGGGTCACTGCGTGCACAAGTAAATGGGTAATGACAGAAGAGGAATCAGAAATGCATTGCCCTGCTAATTAATTCATCACACTACATTCATTACGGCTTAAAACGATTAAGACAAATATCACACTACACCAAATAATGTGAAGCTGTCTTTACACTATACAATTTTTGGGCCAGATTTAGCTCTCAGACCAAAATGGTAAAATAATGTATTGTTCAGGAATTGAGATCGGCTGCCGTGGAATTTATTTATTTTTATATGAACGTCTCAGAGTATGACTATTAAACTGCTGTAATGCTTGTCTAAAAGCTTCCAATAGACGGATGAGATCGGATGCGTTGAAACTCACAGGACAGCTACAGTACAAATATAATAGTGGCAATGGCGAAACGTGAAGCGAACATGATGATGGGCAGTAAATAAAAATACTTATTAGCTCAAGCTGAAAAATGTTTCTGTTTATACTGTATGACATCACGTTCTGTGAAGCCTGGAGTGCTCTGATTGATGGCATCAGCAGAACCTAGTCATTTTCTTAATTCAAAGGTCTATCGTAAGAGTATCTGCATCATATAAGTTGGCACGAATAGCATGCTTTATCGCACAATCTATTATAAAATGTGGTTCTTGGAATCATTTTATACAGTGTAACAAGTAATAATCTTAAAAGGTTGCTGAAATTGTATAGTGCAAATAGTGCAAAATGTCCACGCTGGACCTGACTGCTATGCTTTTTCTTCATACTCAGTCACATGAAACATTTCTCAACCACGTTTTATTCAATTTTCCTCAAGTCCTTGGCTTACCTTGTGAGTCCAGCAATCAGTGATTACAGCGGTTATGAGCAATTTTATGAATCTCTTGGGCTTTCCCTGTCCTCGCTTCCCCGTTTCTTGTATTTTCCTCATGTTTTGCCATGGCTGGTATGGCTGGTTTATTAGTATAGACCTTATATTGTTGACTCGGTCCTCTCAAAGTGGAGATTGCAGGTGAGTGTGAAGCAGATCTTTGGCCACTGTAATGGTATCTTTTGTAGTGCACAGTATATTTTACATGGAGCAGGCCATAAAAAGACCCTGTTGGTGAAGATCAGGTTCTTTGACGGACTTGCAGGGACTGTGAAGATGTACCCTGAGAGGCTGTAGTAGAGTTGCCATACATTCTGAGAGCTCAATTCAGTTCTCTCCTACAGAGTGGGAACCTGAGCCCAAAGCTCCTCATGAGTCCTAGTTGCTTGTGAACACCAGCCCACATACGTCTGTGCCTGTATCTCTGGATGCTTGTAAGTCTCAGCATTAGGTTCTGGCTGCTTAGGGACTGTTTCAGGCATCCCTCCAAGATACGTGATCTGTGACTGGCTTTTGAGATCCCTGTTCCTTCAGTAGTCTCTGACAACCCTGCCCAGACAATGCCCTCTGCCAGAAACTGCTTTGACAATACCACCTCATCTGAACCGTCTGCTCCACCATGGAACTATTCACTTCAGTCCCTAGCTCTAACATCACTTCTTCTTCAGTGACTACCTCTGATATTATTTCTGTGGAAGAAATTAGCTAAGGAGATCTGAGGCAGGTATCTTGATTATTCGCTAAAGCTCCATGCAGAGCGGAACCCCTTGTCACAGTGCATTCATTAAGTTTACTATCTTTAACGTCATGAAGATGGGCATTTTTCCCCTTAACTTTGGTGTTAGGAACAGTCTGGTGGTCAGGGGGTAGCTTAGCTGCCTAACAGTTCCAGGGTTCCTGGGTTGACCTTGAGCTTAGGTTACTGTCTGAATGTGTGTGTGTGTGTGTGTGTGCATGGTGCCCTGGTGTCCCATACCTCTTTTATTCAACGACAATGAATACATCGTAAAATCTATCACCACTGCATTGAAAAACATGTGCATGGACCATTCTCAAGCACACTAACAATAGTGCTCTTCATACAGATCTTCATTCAGCCATGTTCGTAGAGGCATAAATAAAGGCTGAGAAAATACTTCTTTATTAGATTTAGTGGTAAGCTTTATTTTGGATGTAGAGATGCCAAAGTTCTTGGGTATTATACTTGAGTAAAAATAAATCCCCTTCAAGCCTATTTTAACTGTGAGTATTCAATAAAAAAGTCTTTTTTTTAAAGCCCTTGACAATTGTGTTTTTTTTTTTTTATCTATGTTTGAGAAACTGGCATTATGATCCCCCCAAATGAGTCAAAGTTAATTGCAGAACTATAGTTTGTGTTTATATATATCACACAATAAAGGAAAGCTTCAAATGAAATATTTACAAAAGTAGAAATTACGCAACATCGACTAACAACGGCTTGGACACAAGATACACTTCAGATCAAATACACAGCAAGTTGAAAAGACAGGATAGAGTGAAACGAATGGGTCATATCAAAGACCAGAAAACCACGGAGGCAATTGTAGAACTTCAGAACACTCTCATGAAACTTGACTCAGCTTCCACAACCCTTTCTTTAAATTGATTGTAGATGGCACCACAGTATATTGGGTGAAATTTGTTTTCCTCTCAAATGGGCAGGTCTTGATAATCAGCGTATCAGTTCGCAAACTAGACTCATCAAAAATGATACATGAACATACTAGGCTTCTTTTTCTGCGCTTTTGAAACGTGTATAGGATCAAAGGAATGCAGCATAGGCTTAATGAGGAGTTGCTACCAGCATTTGACTCACAGGCAGTGCATGGAGTGACCAATGAGATCATTAAGGTAATGTATAAGCCATCCACGACAAACCAGTTTTTTTTATTTATTTATTTGTCTTTTCCACCATGCCACAAGATGAAATTTGATGAGCAACTTCGATAGCTGTCATGTACAACTGGGTATACAGACAATAAATCTTCTATGGTAGTAGCAGAGTTTGTTGGTGCCTCTGGTGAGTGAATGTAGGCGGCGGGTTGCTTGCTTTGCAAATCTGCCAATGAAGCTACTATGCTGCCTAGCATGTAACTTTTAAAACAGCCACTTTTCACATACATTAGTACATTATCTAATAAGGCCTGGTGTTCAGTTGGTGCTCCAATTAATCCCAAAGGCGATTCAGTAGGGCTGTGGGAAGGGCTCTGTGCAGTTACTAAAGTACTAAAAAAAAACCCAAAATAAAATCCACTACAGATGACTAATTACTACTTTAAACTTGCTATTTGATTACATTATTGATTACTGCATACGAAAAGTGATCTAATTACTAATCTAATCAGTAATTACTCATTTCTTTACTTTCAAGTTACTTTCGAAACCTACAAAAAAAAAAAAAAAAACTCACTACAAAGTGAAACTCATAGTTCTTTCAGTAATTTCAGCACGTGTCAATGTATGAAATGATCAATAAAAGTTAGCATCAAACATGCCTCAGGTGTCACTGTTTGTAGGACGACCAGACCGACAAAATATAAAACTTGTCTAACAAGGTTAGTTTGCTGTCACTACCCAAGGGGAGGCACAAGTGGGTTTAGCTGCTACAGTGCCGTGCCAAGTACATTATCTCTCCTTATGCTCTGCTCATATCAAGTTCATGTAAACTGGAATTCATATAGACATCAGAGGATGTTACTGTTTCTGTTTCAACTCCTTTATTGGTTTAAAAAAAAAATCAGCGTATATCCATTTTTCATCACACTGACCGTGTGAGCTAGCGTTTGGCAGAATTGAGAGCCGTCAGTTGATAAGACACGAGTGCTTCCACGTTTTTTCCTGTAAACCCTTTCTGATTGGTCTCGCATCTGCCGTCTTCTTTCACTGACGTTCAGTTACGTAATGATAAACTGCTCCAAGTGTCCTCCATAATTATATGAGGCTAAAACATCATTGACATTATTGACATCAGTAACTGTAATAACATTTAAAATAGAACGCGTTGCATTATTGTGTTATCAGAAATAATGATCACAATACAGTAAAATTACTTTGTAATGTGTTGTACCCAACTCTGCTCCACACCAGCATTGACAAACCATGTCATTATAGACCCTGCTTTGTGCAAATGGCAGTGGTTGGTCAGTGGTTAAGGTGCTGGGTTGCTGAACAGAAGGTTGGGGATTCAAGCCCCTACAGTACACTGCCAAGGTGACACTGTTGGGCACTTGAGGAAGGCCTTTAACTCTATTTATTCCAGAGGTGCTCCATCATGACTGACCCACTGTATTCTTCATAAAAGTGACTGATGTCACCACACTCCATCAGGGTAACTTGCAGTCATTAACTGCCCAATCCCACTTCTCTTGGTTGTCAATGGTGTCTTGAAGAACAGCAATGTCATTAAGAGAGTTGTTCAGCTTTGGCAGCAGAATCTTCTCTTGCATTGCCCTGGGAGACAGAATCAAGGGATTTAGTGTGGGTTTTGCATTTTACAGCTAGAGCTAGGAAACTGAATATGTGTGGTGGTTTTGGAAATGTAAAAATTTATGCAATATAAGGTTTTAAACTCTCTAAAAACATGTTTATCTGGACTGAAACGGCTTTTATCTTTTGCACATACCTCAATCACAAGTAAAGTTATTTTAATGTCTGGTTACAGAATCACTCAAAGACATCAACACACGGATTGTCTAAACTAAAATGCTATATATTTATTTCATTTGCATTTAATTTAATACATAATTAATCAAGTATAAAAGTCATAAACATGACGATCTCTAATTTTATACAAACATTTATTCGTAGCCTACAGACGAAATGACTATTCAGAAATCCTGCCCATCCATCAGTCATTCCATGTTCAATAATGTGCTTTATTTGTTCAGAAAAGAGGATTTGAAATGATATTAACCTGATTTAATATTATCCTGAGCATATTACACTGTGACTCATCTCAGGAGTCCTGCTTTAGAGAGTTTGGAAGAGCTTAATGCCCTGGGGAGCAAGTGAAAGCTTGAGGAGTGCTTTCTTATGTGTAGCATATGTGTAGGCCAAGGGCAGCATCTTGACTATAATTAAGATGTAAATCACTAGGGTGGAGTATAGGTAAAGATGGACAAGGGTCCGTCTAGATTTCTATTAGAAACAAGGGTAATACAAAAAAAGAGAAGACCTTTAGAAGTTATTTTGAGCAGTATTGTCCAGGATATAAATGTTTAGGGTTGAATGTGAAAAGATACTGTGTTTACCAAACGTCATTGACTGTGTAAGGAGAGCCAGATTAGCAGGAGGTCAAGAGGACAAAAGTAACTCGGAATGAGCTGGAGAGATCCAGATGTAAGATATGAGAAGATGTTCACAGGATGACCATAGCGTAGAGTATAAAGTGGTGAGAAGGAAGCCATATAAAATCAAATGTTGGGTAAAAATGTGGAAAAGGTTCTTTGGTCTGTTGAGACAAAAAAAAAAAGGGCTACAAACTGGGGAAATTCAGCACTGCCTATCCTCACCATAATGATGGTGATGATGGTAGCACAATGTGCTGAGGATACTTTTCATTAGCAGGGACTGAAACTGGTTGGGGTTGGGGTTGGGGTTCACTACTGAAACTGGTTGGGGTTGAGGACAAGATGGATTAAGCCAGTAAACAAGGCAATCCTAGTAAACAAAACTTGTTCCATGTCGGCAAGAGACTTGAGACCAAGGTGGAGGTTTCCAACAGGACAGCAAGCCTAAGCATTCTACTAAAGCGAAACTGGAGTGGTTCAAAATCAGGAAGCTGTAAGAGTGAGAATGACCCAGTCAAAGTGAATCTGGGCCAAGACTTAAAAAATTGCTGTTGATGGTCTCTATCCAGGCTGACAGAGCTTCAGCAACGTTGCCAAGACCAATGGGCAAAAATATCAGAATCCAGTTGTTCAAAGCTGATAGCTGTAATTTCAGCAGCTGTAATTTCAGCCAGACACGATTCTACCACGAATATGTAAACAACCAACAAGTTTTTGGTTTTCAATTAAATTAATAAACATTTGTGACAATTAAAAAAGTTTTGGCATCTTCAAGTTTTATATGTGCAAATCAAAGTGCAAAAAAATCCCAATTAATTTCATTTGAATTCCTTGTTGTAACACTGCAAAGTGTGGAAACAAGTTCAACAAGGGTGAATACTTATGCTGTATTGTCTTACTGTATTAAGACAGTCACCACATCTTTTCTTACTGGTACTTCTGCAGTATTATAAGGCAGCTGGACGATAGATGGGGAGAGAAACAAGAGCATATTTTCCATCGAAAAAACAGCTTCAGTCATGCTCTTTCGGACATCTTTCTATGGATGGATGTGGTATTATTAAGATTCGATCTACAGATTTCCAGATGATAGGTCTAAATCTTGTACAATTCTGCATTCAGAACCAAATTCTTGGCCAAATGTCATTTGTCCAGGCATAGTTTCTGAATAATGAATGATGGAAGTTTTACATGGGCTATTAAAGCACAATCCTTGCAGGGTACATCCTAAATTGGGAGAGGTTCAGAAGGGTTCAGACTGGAGTAAGAAGTGGCTATACAACCTATAGTATTATAATGAGAAGCCCAAGGGTGCTGTCTGAGAGATCACAGAAGGAAGGACTGTGATGCACATACTCATAAGTTGCTCATTAGCTCATAGGTTCCTGTATTCCCAATTACACTTTTTTAACTATATAGTATGCTGTTATAGAAGAAAAATGATTTCTAATCGCACTGGTGTCACCCAGATGAGGATGGGTTCCCTTTTGAGTCTGGTTTCTTTTAAGGTTTCTTCCTCTTGTCTTCTCAGGAAGTTTTTCCTTTGCCATCATTGCCTCGTTCTTGCTCTTTGAGGATAAATGTATCAATTTAACTTTTATATCTGGAACTTATATATTTCTGCATAGTGTGTTCTTAAAAGAGCTATACAAATAAAATGGAGTTGAATTGTATTGAATTGAATTGAACACAAGTAAGTCTCATTGTAACATGTGCAGATGTGTAAAATGAGTGTTTACTTTATTAGAGCAAATCCAAGAATCAAAATCCATGGCAAAGGACAAGACCTAGAATGGGAACTAGGTTCAAAAACACAGAACTATGAAGCACTTGTAGAGTATGTGGGAAAACCAGGCTTGGACATGTAGTGATAAGGCACATGGCCCTCCACTAGTATTGGCACCCTTGGTAAAAATGAAAATTGTCTTTTTCGTTTAACCTTTTGATCTTTTGTTCAAATAAATACTCTGCTCTCATGGATATCAAACAATTTGAAACACATTTTTATTGAAAAATAAAAAACTTTCTTAAATATAGGTGTGCAACAATTATTGGAACCTCTATGAACTCCATCCATCCATCTTCTGCCGCTTACTCCTTCTTCAGGGTCATGGGGGAACCTGGAGCCTGTCCTAGGAATCATCAGGCACAAGGCGGGGTCCACCCTGGACAGGGTGCCAGTCCATCTCAGGGCACAATCACAAACATACACACTCACACACCCATTCATACACTACAGACTACGGACACTTTAGACACGCCAATCAGCCTACCATGCATGTCTTTGGATTGGGGGAGGAAACCGGAGTACCCGGAGGAAAGGAGAACAGCACGAGGAGAACATGCAGACTCCGCACACACACACATGGCCCCGGCGGGAATCGATCCTCGGATCCTGGAGGTGTGAGGCGAAAGTGCTAACCACTAAGAACTCATTTGAGGAAAATATATTCCCATTGATATTTTAACTTTTTTTCTAGTACACCTGGGACAGGAACTAGGAACAGGAAATTGTTAAACCATGACAGGAAATTATTCAACCATGACTCTCAACCAGAGTAAAATAGTTTTAATTTTGCAACCGATCTCAGATGAAAGAAACGTCGATGTTACTCATGTAACCCTGTTCCCTGAGAAGGGAACGAGACATTGCATTTAGCATAACAGTATGGGAGTGCCTTGCATGTCTGACCGGTATCTGAAGCTTATGTAAAATCATGCCTCTACTTATAGGTCAGCCATGATCAGGTGACATGGCAATTAAGCACGTTGCATGATATATATGGCACCTGTGAACCATGCCACCAGCCTTATTATCTGAAGTGAAGACGCGATTCACAGGCCTGCCCTGGTATGACAGTGCTACAGTGCATCCGGGAAGTATTCACAGGGCTTCACCTTTCCCACATTTGTTTATGTTACAGCCTTATTCCAAAATGGATTCAATTCATTATTTTCCTCAAAATTCTACAAACAATACCCCATAATGACAGCATGAAAGAAGTTTGTTTAAATTTAGTTTTTTTTTGCAAATTTAGTTCACTGTATGCAACGTCTCATTCCCTTCTCAGTGAATAGGGTTACATGTGTAACCCCGACGGTCCCTTTCAAAGGGAACATCGTTGTTGCATTTAGCATAACAGTATGGGAACGGGAATACCCACTCCGTCATACCGAGGGTACGACCTGTTCAAAAAAGACCCAAGCCCGAGGGTCACTGCAAGACACTCGAGCCCGGGGTGGAATGAATATCCAGGCTGTAATAATGAATGAATGAATGTGTGTGGCGTAGACCATCCTGCAGCAGCACACACATCCTGCAAGGATACCCCTTTGTACAAAGCCTTCGAGGAGGCGACTGCCCTAGTGGAATGAGTTCTTATGCCCAGAGGCGTTGGGAGACCGCACGGAGACCTCTATCCAATTAGAGATGTGCTGCTTTGATATAGCATCACCTTTACTGTCACCGCCAAAGCAGACCTGCAGCTGCTCAGACTTACGCCACTGGTCGGAGCGATGGACATAAGTACAGAGAGCCGATTTTGTACGTTTGCCCAATGACAAAGAAATGATCAGTCTATAATTTTAATGGTAGATTTATTTGAACAGTGAGAGACAAAAGAACAACAACAACAAAAAAAAATCCAGAAAAACACATGTCAATAATCTTATGAGTTGATTTGCATTTTAATGAGGGAAATAAGTATTTGACCCCTCTGCAAAACATGACTTAGTACAAAATTAGCAGGGGATCAAATACTTTTTCCCCCTCACTGTATATATATATATATGTATATCATGCGACATGCTTAATTGCCATATCACCTGTTCATGGCAAGCCTATAAGTAGAGGCATGATTTTACACCGGTCACATGCGCAAGGCGCTTCCCATACTGTTATGCTAAATGCAACGTCAAAGTTCCCTATGAAAGGGAACTGCTTTTTACCACCGTACTGATTTGTTTCTCAAAGTTTTCAGACAGATCAAATTTAACCCCAAGATTTTTTACATGTGGTTGAACACTGGTGGATCTACATTAAAAACAGATGGAGACCTGGAGGGCCCTAAAATCAGAATTTCACTTTTGCTTTCGTTTAAATGCAAAAAAACCCAAACAAACCCTATTTGCCATCCAACATTTTATCTCCTCAAAACAGTCGCAAAGCACTTCCAAAGGATAACTACTGTCAGTTTTAACTGGTAGGTAAAATTGTGTATAATCAGCATAGCAGTGGTAGGAGATTTTTATATTTCTTTAAAATAGCACCCAAGGGGAGCATATAAAACAATACATGCAGGGATTGGTGAGATGAAACCAAAATAGAGGTTTTTAAAAATGTGTTTCATACTACTTTTACAGCACTCTGGGTTCAAGTTCTGTTGTTTTTAATGTGCTTTATAAATAAATAAACTAAAGCAAAAAAAAAACCCTTTTTGGCAATAAACACCAAAGAGATGGTTGTGGCGTGCACAGACAGGGAGCTATATGGAAAAGCACCTCATGCACACAGTCAAATATGGTGGTGGCTCTTTAATGTTTTAGGTCTGTTTTTCTGCCAGAGGACCTGGACATATGATCTGGACATAGGACATTAGGATACATGGCATCATGGACTCTATCAAATATCAACAGATTAAGTGAAAACCCGACTGCCTCTGCCAGAAAGCAGAAATCTTCCAGCAGGACAGTAATCCAAAACATATATCAAAATCAACACAAAACGGTTTACTGACCACAAAATCAAGATCCTTCCATGGCCATCCCAGTCCCCTGACTTGAAACCCATAGAAAACCTGTGGGGTGAACTGAAGATGAGAGTCCACCAGAGTAAACCTTGAAATTTGAAGGATCTGGAGAGATTCTGTATGGAGGAACGGTCTCAGAATGATTGCCATGTGTTCTCCAACCTCATCAGGCATTATAGGAGAAGACTCAGAGCTGCTATCTTGGCAAAGGGAGGTAGCACAAAGTATTGACTAAAAGGGTGCCAATAATTGTTGCACACCTATTTTTAACAATGATTTTTTGATAAACGTGTGTTTTGTTTGCAATTAGTTTCATATCCATGAGAGCAGAGTATTTTTTGTGATTTTTTTTATTTATTTTTTAACAAAAGATCAATACAGAATTTTTCACAGCCTTCTTTACACATATTTACCAAGGGTGCCAATATTAATGGAGGGCATTCTATTTGGCATTTATTTACCATAAAACAAGTATTAGCACCTAAAAGAACCTTACTATTTTTGGCACACTAAGGCTTTCCCCTCCCCTCTAAAATCTTTGGCTCCAGGATGTGGCTTGTGCAGCTTGTCTTAATACTTAATTTGTGTGAAATCCAATGAAGTCTTTTATGCTTATTAGAAGTCTTCAGAATATTGCGTGAGACTGGATTTCGTAGTCTAGCACTCTAGTAAGCATATCACTGAAACAGGTTTCTCCAGAATTCACTCAAAGAAAACATACATCTTATACTTATATCAATAAAACCGATATTTACTTAGAGTAAATTTAGTTCATCCGTATCCTTTGCATATTTTGGTTGTGCTTACATTTGGGAAACTTTAAACATGCTTTTACTATCTTTAGAATTTGTCATAGCAGTGATGCAAATGAGTAATTTTTTAAAAAGTAAACAATAACTGACAAATTACAGAAACGGTCCCAGCAAAAATGACTTCGGCATACAGGTTTCAATAAAGACATTTATTCTCCATTTAAACTGCTAAAAGGACCAGTGAACAGGAAGAAGAAATAAGATGGACACCATGGGCTGCCTGAATTACCCATACAAAAAAAATAAATAAATCATAATGCATAAACGAAAGACTTTGTCACGTTTAGGAAACATTTCCTATGAATCACTGCCCTGTGTCCATGGCAACATTGATGGCTATGGTGCAGTTCAGGCTCCTGAAGTAATTGGGTCAAAGCAATGCATACCTCCACCAAATTAATACGACTACCGCTTCGTATCTCCCAGCTGCCCTCTCTGATACGCACTGGGGCATGATTGACGCAGTTTGCATGTGAGATGCGGTTTTCTTAAAGAGTGCAATAGAGCATACTTGTGTAAGAAGTCCCATCTGAGTATGTATGACCTTAATCTAAAGCGCCATGTTGAGGTTCTGTAATTTCATTGATTTCTCTGTGGAAACTGACATCATCGTTGTGTTTCCGCTATATAATCAAGTTCTTCTGAAAATCCTTTCGCAATAACCTATTTGCTTCTGCGGCATCCGTCTTGGTTTGCAGCACAGGGTGACGGATGTAGTTATTTATTTATTTTATTTGAACCGTTTTATGTGTTCATTCAGCTCCTACTTTAATAGGAACACCTGTACCTCTACACATTCATGCCATTATCCAATTATGGGATCTCCTGGGATTTTCACACACAACAGTTCATAGAGCGAATGGTGTGGGAAAAAAAATAAATAAAGTGAGCTGCATTTCTATGAGCAGAGCGGCCTTGTTTAAAGGAGAGGTCAGAGGAGAATGGTCAGACTGGTTCAAGCTGACAGGACGTCTACAATAACACGTTTACATTGAGAAGTCGAGTTTAGGTGAGTCTGTGCCCACTGTAGCTATAGACCCCTGTTCTTGGCTGGCAGGAGTGGAACCCAATGTTGTCTTTGATGTTGTAGCCCATCTACCTCAAGTGTTGTGTGTTCTGAGATGGTCTTCTGCTCAACACAGATATAAAGAGTGGTTATTTGAGTTATCTTGAGTTAGCTTTAAATAGTCTGACCATTCTTCTTGGATTTCTCAAGGAGTTTCCACCCACAGAACCGCCATCCACTGGATAATACCCCCCACACCATTCTGTGTAAACTCTAGAGACCATTGTGCGAGTTTGAACCAACCCATCCACCGACACCAACAGATCCACGATCAAAGTATCCAAGATCACATTTTTTCCTCATTCTGATGTTTAATGTGAACATTAACTGAAGCTCGAACTGTAGCTGCAAGATTTTGTCCACACGATTGGCTGATGGGATCATTTCATGAATTAGCAAGTTTACAGGTATTCCTATTTAAATGGCCCAGTGAGTGTATATAGGAAGTTGCATTTAAACTGCACGTATTGCTTTAACCTATTTGGTGAAATCCTTGCTCTTGAACGTCAACTCTATGAGCTGAAACGGTATGCTAATATATGACATGATTTTCGCCGCATTAAATAGGCAGGCATGCGATCCTTGATATGATTCATATATTCAGAAACATCCCCAGGCTGATAACCCCTGTGTAATGTTTATTTTGACTTGTGCTTCTCAGCTGCTCTCACAGAGTTAATGCAGTAGTGGAGTCATTTAACACAATGTAACCGATTTCAGCCAGATTCCATCTTACTTTGTGTAACATGAAGAATTATCGCATGCAGAAGAGTTGAGGAAAATTCGCTTCCTTTTCCAATAGCTTTTGGCTGTCCTGATTTATCAGCATGCCATGCTACTCAGACACTTTGTCTTATCTGAGAGCATGTTTTACATCCACGGGCACATTAGCTAAACCCTCTGTCTGAGACGACCTCTTTGTCAGGGTGTGTTTTACCAATTCCAAAAATCAGCATAATATGCCGCTATAATTAATGAGAACATCACACCCCTGTTCCCATCCCCGGGGTGCCGTTTTGATTTGGGTCACAGCCTTGATTTGCCTTGTAAGTTGAATACTTAAATGTGTTAACCTAAAGCTATTTTTGTGCCATCCTGATGAGTCAAGGGGGCTTTAATTAGCTAAAACGAAAGTGTAATTCAATCTAATGAGCCATGCTGTGGCACTTTGGCACCCCACTGACGTTCTCAGCCAGAGTACTGATAGGTTAGCGGCTGTTTGAGCTATACCCTGCTACATGTAATAGCGTGTCACTTTCCACCACCATTTCGCATAAACATTACTATTAGTGGAACCAGCTCCAACATTTAAGTCCGAAAGTAAATGCTAAGTACAAATGAAACTCCCTAATTAATAACTCTCGGAAAGATTTGTGGTAAAAGGTAAGAACAAAAGAACCCGTGTTCACTGTTGCGTAAGTAAACGCACTGAGAGATTTAAAGTGAAGCGTTAAGTGCAGACGTTGCCCACTCACTAGCCCTCATAATGGCTTGAATGGTCGCATTCGCAGTAGGGCTAAGATTATGTTGGTCTGTCCTTAGACAGAATAATAATGTGCATTAAACATATTCACTGCACTTCAAAAGGCAGATATGTGGAGGGTGAGACTTGTGCTGTCTGAAAGCATATGATAAGGTGTCTTCAGCAGTGAGGACACTGGGATAGCATTAGATTGTTACACTTTAAGCTCCATCTCATCAACTGCCTAAAACCTAGGCAATTCATCCATTAGTGACATCTTTCAGCACTCGCTAAGACCCGGCCTGTGCTGAAGGAAATATTAAATAGTATCTATCAATTTATGCACATAACACATTCGTAATATTCTGTCCTCACCAAGATACATTCCATGTCAGATGAAACAGTGCATGAATGTTTGTTAGTGCTTCTGATGCAGCGCCCCTTTTAATTCTTAGTAAAGATCAGCCAGGTAACCGCGACATTATTATTTTTTTTTTCCGTTTTCTGGTTTAATGGCAGTTACTTGCACAGGCAAAGGAAAGTGTGTGTCTACTGGTGGTGACCTTCTTGGTAACCAAGAAGCCATCTGAGATTTAAGCGGAGAATAATAGTGTTCACGAGTGTTCATTACTGACTACAACATGTACGTAGAAGCCTGGTAAAGCCCTTCCTATGGTCAGAGTTTTACATTGTTCACAATACATATACATTATAAGATTGAAAACGACAGTTTTTAACTGAATGTTGCTCTTCTGCACTGATCTCAATCATAAGTAAATTTACAGCATTTCAAAATCTAGTTACCTCCGAAAAAAGTGAAAAGGAAGAAAATTGCACTTAAAGACCTCATTCTGAGACCCCACACCTAACCCTGTATTTTGTGGTACATTTTTTAAAGTCTTACAAATGTATGTTATCACTTTAATTGTTAGAATCATCCATAACAGTCTCTGTCTCATCCACAGGGGGGAAAAAAAAAACAAAAAAACACGAGCATCATCATCGCCTCAACTGATCTCTGTTCACGCGAACACCGGTGGCGAAATAACTGTTCATTCATTCAGCCAGTTCTGGCTAAGTTTGTTGTTACCGATTTCATTTTATTGCATCATTTAAACATTTGAAAACATTGTCCACCGTCATCCGTACTATACGAAAACTTGAGAGAGCTTTCTTTAAAGTTGTCGAGAGGAAAAACTCAATGTGATCATTTCTGTCTGATTTCCAGAACTCAGCCACAGCAACATCTGATGGGTTTTCACAGACTGTCGTACATATAGCTTCACCAAATACGTTTATATCTCTCCCTTGCTTTGCTAGACCTATTATTTAAAGATCTTTGTCCAGATAGATTAATGGAGAATAAATACTCGATTCAAGATTGTTACTAATTTAACAGTTAGTAACAAATTACGCTTCAATACAGAGCCAGCTGAAAGGAATTCTTAGAAAGCTAAAGGGATTGTGTGATAAGAAGTCCCAACTCTTGTCATGAGACCCTTTATGTTGTTAGACAAAATCTCATAGGAGCCTGGAACCGTGAAAAAAAGGCAGTACATTTTCCCACAATAACTCTGCCATGAGTGCTGTGAATTCACATAGTGTGAACACAATTTAAGTCTGATTAACAGAACGTCTTTCTCTCAGAGGGGGAAAGGGGAAATACGTGGAACTGAACCTTAGTGCTTAATATTGCCTTTCAAACAATTTCAAACAGATGCTCTGCTAATCCACTGTGAATTCAATACATTTTCTTCTATGGAAATCTAAAAACAAAGACAGTAATGAGTTACAGATTTCACACTGGCAGTGTAATCGTGATACTTCATTTTACTTTTTGAACTTAAAGTAAAGCATATGGCGTAGTGAGTAAGACCCGTTTCATTAATTGTAAGCTTTTAGGAACAGATTTTCCCCCCATCTGGCATCTCAGAACCACGGAAATAATCCAAAAAAGTGTTACTAGCATGCTACTTATTAAGGCAGGCAGAAATGCATCCAGATAAGATCTTCCAGAGAAGATTTTATTAAAGGTATCAGCATAGCTCCACTTCTTTCTGCCTTCTCTACAGACTATACTCCCTGAAGTACACTCGAGAACACTGGGAAGAAAAAAAAAAAAACATCTATTTTTGCTAATTATCATTAACAGCCATATCAGATGATTTTAGAGAGAAGCATCCAGTCTCTTTAAACACGTCTCAAAGTAGAAAGAGGATACAGACGTTAGGAGGCAGAGAAGACTATTCCTGTGATACACTTCCAGAACATTAAAAAACAAAACATTATAAGTATGATTGTGTGCTTGTACCTTATGTCTTGCACTTCACATTCAGTGAAACAGCATCATAAGCCATTACTACAAGTCCCATCTGCTTCCCGTTAGTGTCTTTTAGATGTCAAGAGCAGCATACTGATGTACAGGATATGAGTAATAAAAGAGGAAAGAGGTTAGAGGCAGGGAAATGGTCATATAGAGCTAATCACTGAGGATGAGTCAAGGCTAATCGGTGGCATCAATCCAGTTGTCTTACTTGCATGAGAGTAAACATGTGACATCATGTGAATAATATAGGAAAACATGAAAATGAGATAATTATGTGAAAAATCATGTGAAAGTAAATGAATTATCGGGAAATAAATAGATTATATGAAAAAGAAATGTGAAAGAAATTGCACTACATGTAGTAAAAACAAAGATGTAAAAATAAGTGACTCATGTAAATAAATCACGTGAAAATAAAAGAATCATAAAAAAAATTACATGTGAAAATAAATAGATCAAGTGAAAATTTAACATCAGTGACATCTATGAGGATGTCTCAGTCACTAAAAAATATAGTCCTTTTTCAGACATTTGACCTTCCTTTGACCTTGACCCTGTTTGGATAAATTCCAAAATCTAATCAGTTCATCTGTTGATTACAATGAGATTTCTATATAAATCATACAAACATTCAAGCACTCGTTCTTGAGATACCGTGCTAACAATAAGCTTGGTATCACGTAAAGGAGGCTGAGACAGAAGCAAGTGCAGTTTAATGAGAAGACAAATCCACAGGGTTGGGCAGAAATCAATAACCACAGATAGGCAAGGGTCAAACGATCATGCAAACAGCCCAAACCAGGCAAGGCAGAGACTCAAAGTCAAGGGAACAACAAAATAAAAAATAACCCAGAGAAACAACACGAGGTAAAGGCTTGGCAAATGACAGAGACAAGTCAGTTGAGCAAAATACTTCACAATGGCTGTGTGTGTAAGACTCTTAAGTAGTGTGGTGTGATTGAGAACAGGTGTGTGTGATTACTCCTCAGGAGAAGGTGAGGTGCTTGTGTGTTCCATTGGGAGTTGTAGTTGTTGGACATGTTTATTTTGTGGAGCATTCTGGGAAACGGAGTTGCTTGTTTGCTGTGACATGACAGAATCCCCCTCCCCACATCCACCCAAGGGTGATACTCCTGGAGTTGCACACCAAAAAACACTGACTTGAAAGGCGCTCGTATCATTGACCTTGGACAGGAACATGGCTTGAGAGGCCGTATCGTTGACATCAGACAGTAACTTGACTTGGGAGGCCGCCTCGTCAACCTCAGACAAGAACTGTACCACAGAGAGATGACATGATATCCCTAGCCTGGCTTGAATGAAGAGCAATGGAAACTGCACAGTCAGCCAGAGGAATGAAACTCAAGGTGGACCGTGATAAGGATGCGACATTCCCCATAAAGCTAGAGGGGGGAGCGAAGTTCTCTGTGATGTCCGAGGGAGGAGCAAAGTTTGACGCGAGGCCTGCAGGAGAAGTCATGCTCTTTGCGAAGCATGAGGAGGGAGCAATGTCCTCCGTGGAGCAGAAAGGGGGAGCAACATACAGCACAAAGCAAAGAAAAAGAGCAATGACTTCACTTCCTTACTGGCTCGAATAGGGAGAATTTACCCTCCATCTCCCACCTTGGCTTTTCCCTTTCATAAAGGGCCTCTTGGACTTGGAATAATTCTGCTGCATCCATGTTACAGCGAAATATTCTGAAATATTCGGACAACAGAGAGAGCTTGTACATCTCCAACTCACTTGAGATATTTCAGGGCCAGCAGAAGAGCTACCTTTAGAGTCAGACGTTTCTCAGAGGCTGACTCTAAGGGCTCAAATGGGACACCTGACAGACCTTTCAGGACCACAGAAAGGTCCCAGGAAGGTATACTCGGCCTGCAGATGGACCTCAGCCACCTGACACCACGCATAAACCTCAAAGTTAGAGGATGTTGCCCCACAGAGGCTCCATCAACCGGTAAACCCTGATTGTAGAAGCTCATTGAGAAACATCATTGTAAGAACTCCAGGATTGTAGCTATTGCGCAGTTCACAGGATCTAGCTGGCGCTCCTCACACCACAAGACAAAAAGCCGCCACTTGAGTGCATACAATTTCCTCATGGATGGTGCCCTAGGGTTCAACATGGTCTCTACAAACTCAATTGTGAGACCAGAATGTATGAGCTGGTGAGCCTTAGGGGCCAGACCCACAGTTTCCATAGTTGTGGCCCTGGATGATAAATAAGCCCTCCGGCTTGAGACAGTAGATCCCTGCGGATGGGAATCTCCCAAGGAGTGCTATATAGCAGAGATATTATCTCCGAGAACCATATTCTAGCTGGCCACTACACTGGGGAAAGCATACTTTTCTGAGGTTCAACCTGAGCCCCAAGCTCTTCATGTGGGTGAGAACAACATCTCGATGTTGAACCGCCAGTTCCCTGGATTGTGCTAGAATTAACCAGTCATCAAGGTAGTTTAGTACACGGATGCCCTGGAGTCACAATGGAGCCAGAATGACATCCATGCACTTTGTGAAGATGCGAGGGGATAAAACTAGCCCGAAGGGAAGAACCAAATCTTGGCTATGTGGAAATATGCACCTTTTAGATCTATTGTCACAAACCAGTCCTCAAACTAAATCTATGGAATGATAAGTTTGGGCGTCAGCATCTTGAACTTGTATGTCCGAAGTGTACAGTTCAGATGACAGAGATCTGAAATTGGCGGTATACTCCTCTATTATTTGCAGACCAGGAAATAATGGCTGTAAAAACCTCCTTCCCTCAGGAAACAGGGAACATGTTCTATGGCCCCTTTGTCCAAGAGGGATCTTACTTCCTGCGCTAAAATCGGACTCTGGTCTGTGCTGACTACTGTGGTGAGCACACCTCTGAACTGGGTAGATCAAGCTCTAAACTGGACCTGGTAACCCTTTTCTACGGTAGACAGAACCCATGGAGACACATTTGGCAGTAGTTTCCACGTTGCCAGACGGTCTTTTAGTGAAGTTAACTATTCCACATTCTATTGGAGGGAAAGCATCAAATTTTCGTTTCCCTGTGATAGCTCGCTGAACAGAGACCACTGAAAATTTCAGACAGCCTTGGCTAGGGGAAGCCCTACAATAGTACTGGGGGCTAATTGCCCTAACAACCTCATGTCCCATGATACATCCCTCCACGGCCCCTCAGCACGGCCCCTCTTCTTTGTCTGCTTGGCCTTTATGACCATTCTCAGATCAGGCCTAGTAGCAGGCCGCGACTGTGGCTGCCCGGTTCCCCTGGCTGTCTGCGGGGGTTGGAAAGCTGCCATACACGCCTTCTGTGTTCTAGCGCTGGTGAACTCGACACAACAGGGAAGGAACTGGCTGAATGCCACCATATGTGCTCATTCAGTAGGTCTGCTCGGTAGGCCTGTAACACTGTCATTGTCTGCAGTAATCCACAAGCAAGACTACTACTGCATAGGCCTTGCCCACCAATGACACGGTAGGCATACATGGTGGCTTGGATGGCAAAGCTGGACCCCCTAATTACCTGCTGTCGATGGAGAAAGGTATCTCACAAGCGACTCCTCCACCTTCAGCATAGCCATGCCGTTCATTCCCCACAATAGCTGAATAATCCAACATCGTGGGGTTATAAATACAGCTTGTGCATGGTTTTCCCCCCAGAAGCCTGATATTTTGTCATGCACTTCTGGAAGAAAGGGGAGTTTTCTGCTGTGTGAGGGATTTACTTTCACTGGGGAGAAAAAAGCTCATCCAGCCTTAGTAATCACTTCAAGCAGCTCTTTATATGCTGCTCTCAGTTTTTAGTACACCCTTCTGGCTCCTCGGAGTCAGAGAGGAATTATTACTACTATTTTTGTGTGTGTGTGTGTGTGTGCGTGTGTGTGTGTTTTTTTTCTTTTTTTCCGCTTTCCATAACGGAAGGAGGAGTAGTGATGCGAGCTCCGAAATCCAGCGGAGAGCCGGACCCGGAAGACAGAGCAAGAGATAGAGGGGCGCAATGTCTCTGGCTACTGTTCCGAATCCATAAGAGAGCCCCCGGATGCCTCAGCAGCAGCTGGCCCAGATCCGTGAGGCTCTGAAACCCAATTTGCTTCGGCTTCTGAGAAGAGAGCAAGTCACAAGCGGAGCTGCCTAATGTAGGCATTATAATTCGCATTATAATAAGGCTGACGGCGCGGTTCACAGGTGCCTTGTATATATCACACGACGTGTTTAATTGCCACGTCACCTGATCACGGCAAGCCTATAAACATACATAATTTTACACAAGCTTCACTTGCTGGTCGCACGCAAGGGTGCTCTCATAGTGTTATGCTAGACGCAACGTGGAGTTCCCTTTGAAAGGGAACAGTTGATTGGCAAACAGGCATTAACTAGGCTAAACAAGAATCGAATAATGGTGAATGGTAAAGGTGAGAACAAGATCAAAAATATAAAACACGAAACGAGGAATAAAGGCTTGGTATACAGAAAACAGACATAATAATTTGCAAAGTACATAGAAACATGAGGGGTTTAAATACCAAACGTAATCAGGAGTGAAACACAAAACAGCTGAGAACATTGATGACACATAAGGGAAATAACCAATGACACGAAATAAAACCGGAAGCGCGCACTCACTCTTCGAGGCACGCTGCATATTCCTGTGCTAGCGTGAGGGGAAATCATGAGACATAATGCCTCCACTGTCTGGTTGAGGAGGCATAAAAATCACTTGTGAAAATAAATTAATCTAAAATAAAAAAAATGTAAAAATTTTTTTTTAAATTGATCATGTGAGAAAAGCTTATGTGAAAATAAATCACATCCTCCAGCTGAGGAGAAGGATGATGATGTTGATGATGACAACAACACTGCTTCGTGCAGCTCTTGAGTGCTCATCTCGAAAAAAAAAAAAAGTCGTATGAGACCCAAACCTCGAAAATTAATTACGAACTAATATACTGACTAAGCAAATAAGTAATTTCCACTACAATGTACAAACACTATAACTATACAGAGAACTACATCCAGAATGCGCTCCAAAATTCACAACACTGAACTCTCTACTTCCTGGTCAGTGAGCTGTCAATCCAAATCTCATTGAGAGCCAATGAGAGTATATTGCTGTTAAGCCCGCCGACACGTGAGGTTTGTGCCAGAATGGCGAACATAAACTTGCGGAGTGTAAATGTTTGAAAGCCTAAATGAAAACTCTGGCAGCACATACATTAGCGAAATTAGCGATTAGCGAAAATGAAGCTTAGAAAACTGTGTAAAACAAAGAATGCTGTTTATTTACAGACCATGTTAAATTTTTGCCACCGCTTTCACTTTTTCAGTTTCAGAGTGTTTCTCTTCTCTCTCGTTGTATATTTTTGTTAAATTTGGGACAAATTTAATTCCATAGAATTTCACGTGACTTTTCTGTAAGTGAATACTGGACTAAACGGTCTGACTGCCTAAGGCCTGCAGTGGCATGATCAGACAGAGCATTGTCTCATGATCATGTTCTCTATAACTCTCTCTCCACTGTCACATTTTCAACACTCTCTACTTATCCATTCTGCTTCATTCCCCATTGGAACACTTTCCTTTCTTCTCCCTTAAACCAGAATTGATGATTATCGGCAAGTAACGGAGACCGCTGATGAAATCACCAGAAACGTTTTGAGAAAGGGAAAAGTAAGGAAAAGGTGCTCTGCTATGTGCAGTGAGAACTAACGTGTGGTAATGACGAAACCGGTGGTTATTTTATATTTACGCTTTCGGATTTCACAGCATGTCC
Organism: Ameiurus melas; assembly: GCA_012411365.1. Lineage (NCBI taxonomy): Eukaryota > Metazoa > Chordata > Actinopteri > Siluriformes > Ictaluridae > Ameiurus > Ameiurus melas. Next base: position 2,298,801 of record CM022765.1, on the reverse strand, counting down.
AAAGCCTTTCTTCCTGACAAAATCTTCTCTCTAGTGCTACTCAACTATTATCGAACATGTGACATTGGCAAGGGGTGCCATACAAAATTATACTAGTCTAACTCTCCGAGGTCTCTCAGTCTCCTCATGTTACAGAAAAAAGAATCTGATACAAATTTCATGTAGCAATGTCTCATTCATTTTCTGTAGGTAAATACAGGAACTTTATTTTTAAACATTAGCAAAACTTTGTGCATTCGCTTGTGAGATTGGATTTGATATTTAAAATGGTATTTCTGCGTTTCTTTCTTCTTGTATATTTGTCTGGGCAGTGGTAGTACAGTGGTTAAGACCTTGTGTTGCTAATTGGAAGATCGTGAGTTCAAACCACAGCCTTGCCAAGCTGCCAGTGAGCAAGGCCCTTAAGTCCTAAACTGCTCAGATGTAATAAAATAAATCAAATGTAAGTCACTCTGGGTAAGGGTGTCTGCCATAATCCCATGAATGAAAGATGTTTGAAATACCCACTACCTTCTCACCTTACATCACACTTATTCAGTGTTGCTATAATTCCCACCTTAGCAAGTGCTCTAGTACCATTATTTTATAACATTCAACTTTCCTTAAAATTCTAGACAAACATAGAGGTGATGTTCTAGACTTACTGTATGTATATGCAGACTTCAGTATTATTTAGTCTCTAACCTTTAACATGATCACTATGGCTATCATGCTGAACTATGATACTATCATATTTTTACGATAGTGCTGTAGGATAACCAAGGTTATGATTTTGATGATGATATTACCACGGTTTTACTGTGGTACTTATTAAGTGATTACAAAATCAACAGGTTTAGTATGCAGTAATAACAGTGTAGCCGTGAGACATGGATCCATCACATTAATGCCCTCTTACTTTAACAGAATCAATATTTTCTAGATATTTTTAATTTTGAGGTAAGTGCCAGGGTAAATGTTTAAGTTAAGTTGCAATGCATAAAAAGTGAAATGTATTACAAATGCATTGTTAAGCATCCTGCTCTGATCATGCCTGCCACTTGACCTCCTTATTCATCATCATCATCATCAACACTTTCTCCCTGTAGATTTGATACTACTCTCACTTTCTCCATGTAGGATTGCTCATCATCATTCTCAACACTAAATGCCAACTCACCCTCACTATCATCGATCATTCCTGATATATTTTTGCAGTGTGGCAGGGTGTATTATCCTGCTAAAAGAGGTTGCCGCCATTAGGGAATGCCGTTGCCATGAAGGGGTGTACTTGGTTTGCAGCAATGTTTAGGTAGGAGGTACCACGTTAGAGTAACATCCACATGAATGCCAGAACACAAGGTTTCCCAGCAGAACATTGCTCAGCACATCACACTTCCTCTGCCGGCTTGCCGTCTTCCCATGGTGCATCCTGGCATCATATCTTCCCCAGTTAAACTACACACATGCACTCGGCCATCCACATGATGAAAAAGAAATGTGAATCATCTGGTGATTCATCAGGACACCTTCTTCCATTACACCTTCTTCCATTGCTCCAGTTCTGATGCTCATGTGCCCAGTGTAGGTACTTTTGGCACTGGACAAGGGTCAGCATGGGTATTCTGCCAGTCTGTGGCTACACAGTTCCATATGCAGCAAGATGCGATGCACTGTGTGCTCTGTGTGCGCTGTGTGTCCAGTTGGATTTTGATGTTATGGATGATCTGTGTACTTCTGTTATAGGGAAATATATTCTAAATATATCTTTACTTGCCAGTGAACATGGATCAAATTTTTATTTTGATAATGACTTGGGCATTTCTTAAAGGGACATTTTTAGTAGAGAAAATATGGTGCTACATATTCATATTTCAAACATTGCATTAATAACAACTACTATGCATTCATATTTTCACCAAAGATTAGTCAGGTATGACATAATGAGAATTGTAAAACTGTGTCAGATGAGTGAAAAACAGGATATGTATATAACCTTCGTTCTACAACCAGGTTGTTCTTTTCCAACAAGGTTACATCAATCAGGAACCGGTTCTCAACCCCAGACCGACTCTTCGGCCATGTAACTCCCAACTGACTTCCTTCTCTCCCCTCTCAGAGACTGATGTCTTGAAACTCCTCCTCTCTAGCCGTCCCACAACCTGTCCTCTTGACCCTATCCATTCTCACCTTCTTCAGTCCATCTCTCCCACACTATTACCTGAACTCACACACATCTTTAACACATCGCTCTCTACTGGCACATACCCTACCTCATTTAAGCAAGCCCGGGTTACCCCACTGCTTAAAAAAAAACATCACTCAACCCTGCAATAGTCGACAACTACAGACCTGTTTCCCTCCTCTCTTTTCTTTCCAAAATTCTTGAAAGAATTTCAAGCAGCTTTTAATCAACTCTTCAATTTTCTCACACAGAACAACCTCCTGGACACTAAGCAGTCTGGCTTCAAGAGCAACCACTCCACGGAGACTGCTCTGCTTTCTGTCACTGAAGCCTTATGACTAGCAAGAGCAACCTCTAGATCATCTGTCCGCATCCTACTTGACCTCTCTGCTGCTTTCGACACTGAACCATCAGATCCTTCTGTCAACTCTCTCCAGCCTGGGCATCACTGGAACGGTTCTGCGCTGGGTGGAATCCTATCTCTCTGACATATCCTTCAAGGTATCATGGAGGGAGGTATTTCTGAAACTCAGCAACTCACAACTGACGTTCCACAGGGGTCAGTTCTGGGTCCACTCCTCTTTTTTATCTACACTACATCTCTAGGGCAGGTGATTGAGTCTTATGGCTTCTCATATCATTGCTATGCTGATGACACCCAGCTCTATTTGTCCTTCCAGCCTGACGAACCATCCATCTCTGCACGCATCTCTGCTTGCATGTCGGACATATCAGTCTGTATGAAGGAACACCATCTTAAGCTTAACCTGGCAAAATCTGAGCTTCTCGTCATCCCAGCATGTCCCTCAATCAACCAGAACCTCACTGTATAGCTCATTCACACTCATGCCAACCAGGATGGCCAGGAACCTTGGGGTGATTCTTGATGACGGCTTGACCTTTACAGACCATATCTCAGCAACTGCAAGGTCCTGTAGGTTCATCCAGTACAACATCAAGCAAATCCAACCCTACCTCACCGAACAGACTATACAGATACTAGTACAGGCTCTTGTTATCTCTAAACTGGACTACTGCAACTCACTGCTGTCACTCACTGTCACCTTCCAGCCAGCTCCATCAAACCCCTTCAGATGATTCAGAATGCTGCAGTGCGTCTCATCTTCAACCAGCCCAAGAGAACCCATGTCACACCCCACTTCATCTCCCTCCACTGGCTTCCTGTAGCTGCCCGCATCAAGTTCAAGGCCTTGATGCTCACCTACAAGACCTTGTCAGGAACAGCACCCTCCTACCTCAACTCTCTCCTGAAGGCCTACATTCCCTCTTGCAATCTGCGATCGATTAGCGACTGACGTTTAGTAGTTCCCACTCAGCATGGTGCAAGATCCCTTTCCAGAACCTTCACGCTAACTGTTCCACAGTGGTGGAATGCACTTCCAATCTCAATCTGTACTGCAGAATCTCTCACCATCTTCAAAAAACAGCTAAAGACCCACCTCTTCCGTGAACACCTAACCAACTCATAAAAAAAAAAATAAATAAATAAAAATTGCACTTACACCTCTACTCTGTGCACTTTAATTCCTCTGGAACTCTATTAATGGATCTTGTATAGTAGCACTACTTGTATCGTTCTCTGCTTGATATATCGCTTTGCTTATTTGTAAGTCGCTTTGGATAAAAGCGTCTGCCAAGTGAATAAATGTAAATGTAAACCAACAAGTGTAGTACCACCAGGATCGTTTCCTACCAGAACTTGTGGAATTTTCCCATGTGACCATTTCCTAGCCTAGTATTATTATCAAAGGTTTTATTTTGTGACTATGGCCTCATGTGTGTAGCCTATAAGTAGACCCCACAACTTAAAGATCATCTTCTGGCCAATGGTCTACTTACAGTGAAGGAAAAAAGTATTTGATCCCCTGCTGATTTTGTACGTTTGCCCACTGACAAAGAAATGATCAGTCGAAGAGCTCCATTTTGGTCTCATCTGACCACAACACTTTCACCCAGTTGTGCTCTGAATCATTCAGATGTTCATTGGCAAACTTCAGACAGGCATGTATATGTGCTTTCTTGAGCAGGGGGACCTTGCGGGCACTGCAGGATGTCAGTCCTTCACGGCGTAGTGTGTTCCCAATTGTTTTCTTGGTGACTATGGTCCCAGCTGCCTTGAGATCATTGACAAGATCCTCCAGTGTAGTTCTGGGCTGATTCCTCACTGTTCTCATGATCATTGCAACTCCACAAGGTGAGATCTTGCATGGAGCCCCAGGCCGAGGGAGATTGAGAGTTCTTTTGTGTTTCTTCCATTTGTGAATAATCGCACCAACTGTTGTCACCTTCTCACCAAGCTGCTTGGCATTGGTCTTGTAGCCCATTCCAGACTTGTGTAGGTCTACAATCTTGTCCCTGACATCCTTGGAGAGCTCTTTGATCTTGGCCATGGTGGAGAGTTTGGAATCTGATTGATTGATTGCTTCTGTGGACAGGTGTCTTTTATACAGGTAACAAGCTGAGATTAGGAGCGCTCCCTTTAAGAGTGTGCTTCTAATCTCAGCTCGTTTCCTGTATAAAAGACACCTGGGAGCCAGAAATCCTTCTGATTGAGAGGGGGTCACATACTTATTTCCCTCATTAAAATGCAAATCAATTTATAACATTTTTGACATGCGTTTTTCTGGATTTTGTTGTTGTTATTCTGTCTCTCACTATTCAAGTAAGTCTACCATTAAAATTATAGACTGATCATTTCTTTTTCAGTGGGCAAACGTACAAAATCAGCAGGGGATCAAATACTTCTTTCCCTCACTGTAGTCATAGAACCATGGATACATATGAAACCTTCCGTTCCACTTTCTTACAGTCTAGATGGTCAGGGCCTAGACCACATATGTAGACCACATACAGTATCAAAACTTGTCACAAAGGTTTATAAAATGTCTTGATGTATTCGCCGGGCAGTGCTTATAATACATGCTGATAACTTTTTCTATACGAGGAATGATGACTGCTAAAAGCATCAATATTGCTCCCTATTAAGGATGATCAAATATGATATTGAGAGTGAGATTCACTCACGTGTTGATACTGGTCTTATCTGGAAAACAAGAATCACTTGACTCTTGATGCTGTTTATATTGATGATATGAAGTGGAGGCAGGCTTAATGTGATTTAAAAGTCTAAAACATGTTGGCACATATCAGATTCTGGATGTCTCCAAGACTCAGAATATACAACTTAAGGCCATTGAAATACACATTAGAAAATATATTTGTGTATTTTTGCATAAATTAAGTGTCCTAGTTTGTTCCGTGCTGATAGCCTGCACCCCAGCATCCTCAGAGCGGAACTTCTCTCAGACAACATCTCCAGTATGCTACATACAATGTGACTGCCTGCCATAAGTACATCTTGCAACATCAACAACATTGATCAAAATCAATGTTCAAATAATAATTCAGCACGTGTAGTACATTCTGTCGGGACTGTGTCTGTTCCCTGGGCTAAACAAATACACAGAAAATTTCTGAAAATTTGTTTTAGTAACCTAACTAACATAAAATTAGATCATACTGAATGCACAGCCGGCACCTATGATCCGAAGCTAAGACTATTAAACATTAGATCTCTTTTGATTAGATTAGATTAGATTAGATTCAACTTTGTCATTAAGCAGAATACAAGTACCGAGCTAATGCAATGCAGTTAGCATCTAACCAGAAGTGCAAGAATATATATATATATATATATATATATATATATATATATATATATATATATATATATATATATATATCGCAAACACATTATCTCACAAAAGTGAGTACACCCCTCACATTTTTGTAAATATTTGATTATAACTTTTCATGTGACAACACTGAAGAAATGACACTTTGCTACAATGTAAAGTAGTGAGTGTACAGCTTGTGTAACAGTGTCAAATTGCTGTCCCCTCAAAATAACTCAACACACAGCCATTAATGTCTAAACCGCTGGCAACAAAAGTGAGTACACCCCTAAGTGAAAATTTGGCCCAAAGTGTCAATATTTTGTGTGGCCACCATTATTTTCCAGCACTGCCTTAACCCTCTTGTGCATGGAGTTCACCTGAGCTTCACAGGTTGCCTCTGGAGTCCTCTTCCACTCCTCCATGACGACATCACGGAGCTGGTGGATGTTGGAGACCTTGTGCTCCTCCACCTTCCATTTGAGGATGCCCCACAGATGCTCAATAGGGTTTAGGCCATCACCTTCACCCTCAGCTTCTTTAGCAAGGCAGTGGTTATCTTGGAGGTGTGTTTGGGCTTGTTATCATGCTGGAATACTGCCCTGCGGCCCAGACTCCGGAGGGAGGGGATCTGCTTCAGTATGTCACAGGACATGTTGGCATTCATGGTTCCCTCAATGAACTGTAGCTCCCCAGTGCCGGCAGCACTCATGCAGCCCCAGACCATGACACTCCCACCACCATGCTTGACTGTAGGCAAGATACACTTGTCTTTGTACTCCTCACCTGGTTGCCGTCACACACGCTTCACACCATCTGAACCAAATAAGTTTATCTTGGACTCAAAAGGACATGTTCCTCAGACCAAAAGACATGGTTCCCCAAAACCATGTCCTTAGTCTGCTTGTCTTCAGCAAACTGTTTCCGGGCTTTCTTGTGCATCATCTTTAGAAGATGCTTCCTTCAGGGACGACAGCCATGCAGACCAATTTGATGCAGTGTGTGGCGTATGGTCTGAGCACTGACAGGCTGACGCCCCACCGCTTCAACCTCTGCAGCAATGCTGGCAACATTCATACGTCTATTTCCCAAAGACATCCTCTGGATATGACGCTGAGCACGTGCACTCAACTTCTTTGGTCGACCATGACGAGGCCTGTTCTGAGTGGAACCTGTCCTGTTAAACCACTGTATGGTCTTGGCCACCGTGCTGCAGCTCAGTGTCAGGGTCTTGGCAATCTTCTTATAGCCTAGACCATCTTTATGTAGAGCAACAATTCTTTTTTTCAGATCCTCAGAGAGTTCTTTGCCATGAGGTGCCATGTTGAACTTCCAGTGACCAGTATGAGGGAGTGTGAGAGCGATAAGATCATATTGATCACACCTGCTCCCCATTCACATCTGATATATTGGAATATTGTTTAAGAAACCTTAAACAAACAGTGTCTGTCTGTGGTGTTTGATATCACCTGATTACTGAACATAGCAGCAGGTTGTTTGCTGTGTTTACTCAAAATACTGCGGACATGGCATTATCTAACAGCAGTTGATCGATGATATTCCTAAACACTCAAGGGCTGTCTGTAACCAGTGTGTACACTTACGCAGTGTTTAATGTAAACGAATAATTACCCAGTCAGTGTCTCACATCAAAATCTATAATGAACTCAATACAAAGAAAAAAAAAATCTTCTCATACCTCTTCTGAAAGTGCCATGGTCTTCTGTGCGTGACAATAACTTTAAAAATAGATTTTTAAAAAAGGGCTTCCACAGCTAAATTCTTTAAACTCTATAAAAAACTATTAATGGAAAAAAAAAGTAATTTTAATGAACTAAATCTGCCTCTGATCTGGGCATTGTGTTTATCAGTCATAAAACAGGGGCGGCATGTTTACTTGTTAACTTCTCCTGTTGAACAGCACTTCACGGCAGGGTCTTCCATCCTGCCATATAATTAGCTGCTAGCGTTTAGCCTCTATCACCCTGCAATCACAATCACCAATTAAACAGCCCTTTTTGCTGTGCTATTCACTGCTTACTGTGTAATGATTGTGTTTATGTGCCAGCATGAGATAGAGTTTACTGGAAGGTCGTTTGTAATTTCATACAAAAGTATTGAAAATTAGGTGTCCTCCTTAGTTATCGCTTAGTAGGATCCATGCATTTTGTGAATGCTTTTCTTTAAAACAACAACAACAACAACAACAACAACAACAACAAAATCCAGGACACTGAGCACTTAGTGTTTGCTGCAGGTTGTAAATACAAGAGATTAGATTAGGAGTGTAAATCCTATTTCCTCCCACATCATTACTTATTTTAACGTTCAGTAAGGCGTAGGTGGCAAAACGGGACGAGGCAATAGCCTGCAGGGACAATCTGGGGTTTGGGTGTAAGCGACAGTGTTCAAGCACACAAACCTAATTTCTTGGAGTCTGTGTAAGTCGTTTCGACACCTGGAGGCTATCTGAAACTGGCCTGTAATTCTCTCTAACTCAATCAAGCCTTTATTGTGATGTGAGCTGGAGGTCGAGTCACAAGCAAGTGTGTGACTGGGTAGAGGCGGTTATATTTATTTATTTTAAGTATTTTGAGAAGCTATTCATGAGTTTTAGGCTTCAATATGGTTAAGTCAACGTTCAGTCCAGTCTTTACCGCATAAGTCTTTAGTACAGTGACAGCAGTAACAACGATATTTCCCATAACAGCAATGACTTACGAGTGAACTTTCTTATAACATTCAGTGCCCTTCACTAATATTTTCAACCTTGGTAAATATGAGCAAAGAAGACTGTGATAAATTGTCTTTATTATTTAACCTTTTGATATTTTGTTTAAAAAAAAAACATTAAATGTTCTGATGGATATTAAACAATTGCAAACAAAACACAAGTTTATCCAATTTTTAATTTTTTTTTTTTACTATAGGTGAGCAACAATTATTGGCACCCTTTTAGTCAATATGTTGTTCTACCTTCCTTTTCCAAGATAACAGTTCTGAGTCTTCTCCAATAATGCCTCATCAGGTGGTGATCTGAGGGCTCTGAGACCATTCCTCCATACAGAATCTCTCCAGATCCTTCAAATTTCAAGGTCCACACTGGTGGACTCTTCAGTTCACCCCAAGTTTTCTATGGGTTTCAAGTCAGGGGATTGGGATGGCCATGGCAGGACATTGATATTGTGATCAGCAAACCATTTCTGTGTTGATTTTGATGTATGTTGTGGATCATTGTCCTGGTGGATGGTCCAACCACGACCCATTTTAAGCTTTCTTGTAGAGGCAGTCAGATTTTTATTTAATATCTGTTGATATTTTATAGAACAGAGTCCATGATGCCATGTATCCTAAGAAAGTGTCCAGGTCCTCTTGCAGAAAAACAGCCCCGAAACATTAAAGAGCCACCACCATATTTAACCGTGGGCATGAGGTATTTTTCCACATTGCTACCGCTCTGTGTGCACCAAAACCACCTCTGGTGTTTATGGCTACAAAGCTCTTTTTTGGTTTCATCTGACCATAGAACCCAATCCCATTTGAAGTTCCAATAGAGTCTGGAAAACTGAAGACCCTCACGTTTGGATGAGAGTAGAGGCTTTTTCTTGAAACCCTTCCTTGTGGTGATGTAGATGACTTTGTATTGTAGTTTTGGAGACTTTCTGACCCCAAGAAGCGAGTAACTTCTGCGGTTCTCCAGCTGTGATCCTTGGAGATCTTTTGGCCACTCTAACTATCCTCTTCACAATGTGTTGAGACAATATAGACACACATCCAATTCCAGGTTAATTCTGGAACTTCTTCATTATTGCCCTGATGGTAGAAATGGGCATTTTCAATGCTTGTGCTATTTTCTTATATCCACTTCCCATTTTGTGAAGCTCAACAACCTTTTACCGCACATCACAGCTATATTCCTTGGTCTAACCCATTGTTATGAATGACTAAGCGAAATTGGCCTGTGTTTTACCTCATATTTATACCCCTGGTTGAACAATTTCCTGTTCCTAGTCTCCCAGGTGTACTAATAAAATATAAGATATCAATGGGAACATAAATTCATAGGGGTGCCAATAATTGTTGCACACTTATATTTAACAAAGATATATGTATATATATATATATATGTGTGTGTGTTTATATATATATATATATATTTGCATAAACCTGTGTTTTGTTTGCATTTGTTTGATATCCATGAGAACAGAGTATTTTTCAGATTTTTTTTAAACAAAAGATCAAAAGGTTAACCAATAAAGATAATTTTCTACAGCCTTCTTTGCTCATATTTACCAAGGGTGCCAATATTAGTGGAGGTCAGTGTAAGTACTACACACTACAAATACAACATATACTTTACATGTTTGCAGGTAAACTCTAAGATTGTCTTCAGGTAATTATAGCCAATCATCACATCTTCAGTGTGTCTTATAAAAACAATAGCTAATTTCCAAGATCACTAAATCAGTTTGCAGCAGATTGTCATTACCCCTAGGCTGTATTTAGGAGGTTGATTATGACTGATTAGAAAAGGCACTTTAATGACCTTTTAATTGAATTTAATCAAGTGTCATCAAATTATCATTTCAGGTAAAGATCAATTAGCCCGTAGAAGAGGTAATACAAGCACATTAATTAATTGAATCCTGCTTTATGAATATGGATAGGTTTGTCTAGGGATATGTTTGCCTAACATTTCATCGCAAATGCCAGAAATGATTCCGTTGACAGGGCAGGAGTGAAATGTCAAATTATCATATGTTTGTCCTCGTAGAGGCTTCAAATAGCTTTTCCTCCGGCCACAATTCAATAGAAAGCCTTTTCACTGTTGTAGTAGGACACAAGTCATAATAACAATGCAGTATGATCTAAGCAGCAGGTGTGTATGTCTATGTGCATGCAGGTGTGTGGAATCACTGGCCCTTCTGGGCACCTGAGGGTGTCCATCAGTCACCACACCGATAACATTGCAATGTTTGGGTGTCGCTGTGACAGGAAATCGATACTGGCCCTGTTCGCTGTGACTGTTTAGCAGTCAGGACAGGGCTCGGTGCAGAGTGTGGGTCTCTATTAGTCAATGAGGCAACACACAGACACCATCTCCCAACAGGAGAATAGAGCATGAAACTAGTAAGGCAGATAAGGACAGAATTAGACGTCCATAGCAAATATCGACTTTGTCCTCTCTGCTTAGGTCCTGACTCTCCTGGAAACAGAAAATGTAAAGATTTCTCTCAAATTCTGCCTTTGCCAGTGTATGCTAAGGTAAAATGAAGATCTTGTTATAGGGTCTCTAACCAGCTAAGAGTGCTGTTCTGCTAAGAAGATCATATTCACACGAAACCTCTAATGTTCAGAATATTGCTGACAACATGGTACCCTTTTCAAATGTCACACAATGCTGCAAAGCAGGCTGAGAGGACTGTAAAACTTGTGCTGACAATTTAGAGCAAGATTGCACAGAAAAACCGCCCTCAGTGCTCATTTCACATCTCCTTCCTATCTTTCCATTTCTGACTCCCACCTCTACACTCTCCATCATACTGTTCTTCTTATGAAAGATAGCAACAAGCGAGGTAGATCACACCGACTCTCCATTTTGAAAAATGACACAACGATAGCTGTTATCGAGTTTTATAGAGCTATAAATAGAAGCGTGTGTGTTTTCATAGTGTTAGTATTGCCAAAGTCTGTTGCCATGACCCTAGCATTATTATTTTTTTTTTCCTGCGTGGTTTAGGATTTAGAATAAATGTTTGTGTGCTTGCCTAGTCGAGGTATTGGAGTGGACAAGTACTAAGCTGCGCAAACATTGCCTCTAAGGTCCTATTTGTATGTCTGAACCCAGTGTCAAACTCATTACTGTGGAGGATGGCAGGTTCATCTGGAGACTGAAGCCGAAGAAACACTCGGTCGCTTTGAGAGGAATTCGCTGATCTGGAATCAGTCCCAATAAATGTATGCGCTATTTTCCACAGAGGGATCATGAATCACGGGCTGATCAAGAATCAGGTTCAAGGAACGTGTGCAACATACTATCAAGAACCCGGATCAAAAATCCTCACGGTGGATTCACATTTATGTTACGGAACAATCTAAGTGTCTACACAGATTGAAATGGTGGCGGAGGGGAAGGATTTATGTTTCGACGATTTGCATTGGTGTTACCTCCTCTGACTCTGTATGTGCAATTGAGAATGAATGATGACGGTGTATTCATGAAGTGCTGTTTAGGCTCTTATTCATCGTTTATCATCCATATGGAAAGAAAGTATTCTCACATCCATACAAAATCCTTTCACATTATTTACACATACACTTTTATCTTTCAAGAGTAGAAGAGGGTGAAACTGGCATACATACCTATTTATTTATGCTGAATATGCGTTTGACTTATTCCTTGTGAAGAAGTGAGGTCATGGACATTGAGTCTGAATGGACCATGTTCTGAATGGACCATGTCTTAACTGCAAGATGCTGTAGCCAAGAACCTGTCAGTACCTGTTATGGCAGTAACCCAAGGACAAGCTGCTGGACACTGGTGATGATGGAAGCCGTCAAGTTGAAGTTCTGCTTACATATAATGCTTACAGATGGCTCTCGGCTTCGGCTGAGAGGTAAAACTGATGCAGAAGGTATAAAGCCCAGCCTTAGATACACCCTGGATGCCATGCTAGCCCATAACAAGGCACACACACATTCAAACACTCATACACTATTTCACACCAAGGGGCAATTTAGCATAGTGAATCCACCTTTTGGGAAGGAAACCCTTGCAGATACCATGCCAATACGGAAAACTCCATAATGGCACCTACCCAGGCTCATGATTGTGCAGGTACACTTAGTAGCAATTGCTGTGCCCTTCATTATGTAAATGATCTGTATTAGTACTACAAGTCACTGCATTAATTAACAGAATGATATAAGATACTTGATCCTTTTGATACAATTGCCATTATTATACCGTTATGTTATATATATATATGACTCACCTGGTTATTAATGTGTACAATTTCTGATTTCCTGATGTGCTAAAGAATGAAGGGTCATTATAAAAGCATTAGTTAAGTATTAAGAAGTGATACAGTTGTGATAACTGTTGAATTATTATCCACCACGACCCCGACCAAGAATAAAGATGAATGAATGAAAACCACAGAGCTAATATGTGGGATAGGAGACAGGGTTTAATTTGGGTTCAATTTCCCATCTAACAGCTTTATAGTAAGATTCCTTTCCATCAACATGAACAACCACGTATTAATAACAAAGCCTTGCCTTTACTGTTGGATCACATATATCTTCCTTGTTTGTGGTGTTTTCTGATATTTATCACTTTGCTTCTTTGAAAAGCAGAATTCCGCTTTCCTAACACCACGATTCAAGGATTATGTTAATGGACCAAGCACTGAATGTTGACATGGATTTATGCTTTAAAACGCAAGGTCCATTGCTGTTGGTGTTGTATAGTATCTAAACCCAGCCTTAGTTTAGTATTTGCTTTAACCTTACCCTCCTTTATGGCACCCGTGTGAATGTAAGTGGAACAGCCTACAGCATCTCATTTATTTCTGTTGTTCTAAACCATGTCTTCCTCTTCAGGCCTGAGGAGCTTGTTTACTCCAACAATAGCATAACACATCATGAAAGAGAGCCATTGATCACAGTGCACTATGAAGTAAAGCAAGCAATCAACCATATTCTACAGCTGTCATTAATCCTGTCCTTATTGTGCTTACAATCTCTTGTACAATGTGGAACAAGTCTGTAGTATTTCGAAGCACAATAGCACATACAGTTCAAAAGCCTAATGAGCTGATCATTTCTGGCCTCCGCATTTGAAAGAAACTTGATTTACTCGTATAGAGCATTGAAAGAGGGAGTTTGCCTCGCACCTCCGGGGTCAGGGGTTTGATTCCCACCTCCGCCCTGTATGCTTCGGGGTTTTCTTCTGCATACTGGTATCCCCTGCCTTGTGCCCCGAGTCCCCTGGTATAGGCTCCAGGCTTCTCCGTGACCCTGTGTAGGATAAGCAGTACAAAAAATGACGGATGGATAGAGCATTGAAAGAAATATGTGTGTTATTTATTATGACAATGGGTAAATAAGGGATCTTAAATGGGACAGCATATGATTCTAAAATTTGACATGATTGGTGAGGTTGCTGATGAATGTAAAATGATTGTTATTCGGAGTGACTGAATTATTATTTTTCAGATAACCTTGTTAGCATGATTTTTAATATTTATGCGCATTACTCAATGTGATAATGGTTAGCAAGGACAGAATGTGAGATTGATGTTATAAATCAAAGTGTGCTCCAAAACACATCAGATTTCACAAGAAAAAACCTCTGTGTTTTTATTCTCTCCCGAGAAGGCTTCACCAAATATTAAATACAGTGGTAGTGGTGGTGTTTCGAATAGCATTATAGGATTGTGTTAGAATTACACAAGTAAAGAAGTAGGTAGTTTTAAGATATTTCGCAACACCTTTATTTCTTCTTCGCTGCTACTACTGTTTTGCATCTTATTGTCTTGCTTGTGCCTTGTTACTTCTTTCCAAATGAGCTAATTGAACCTAACAGCTTCTAATCCACATGGATGGCTTGGTCCACCACATTAAGGGGTCTTAATAGAAAATCTTTTGTGTGACTTGACTACATCAAGCATTTTCTAAGGCTCTCCTTTTCCACAAGCCTGATCTTACTGTGCTTGGAATCTTTTTAAGAATTATATCATGCAAAATTAAGGACTGGGACCAGATTGTTTTAGAGTTCAATAACATGTAAAAAAAAAATAATAATAATTCCTAAGAAAGACCTTGTGTGTGGCCTCTCCTCTATTCTAAAGACAAGTAGAGCATTGACGTTGAAATTTAAGTGTTATTACAGGTCATCATATATTTTTTTTATAGATATTACAAGTGATGTTTTTTGTGATACACTGTAAAAAAATGTCCAAAAAATTCTCTCCAAACGTGTTGAGCCTTTGGGATTTAATTGGGTTATTTCTCATTCTTGGGTAGTCTTGAGTAGTTTTGTGTAACCCAATCGCTGGGTTAGTGGCTGGGTCATTTCACTGACCAGTGAATCAAACCCCCACCCCCACCCTGACCCACGTCCCTACCAGTGCGTGTAATTCAACCCATGGAGGTAGATGAACTTTAAATATTTGTAAAAAAACGTAAAATTACCATAAAACCTATGTACACTATAAACAAAAATGTATAACATCCATACATGACATTAAAGTCAATGCTATTACTAAATATTTACCATTATGAAATAAATTTAAGTCAGCATTTTTATAAAAAAAACCATCCTATGGGTTAAAAACACCTATTTGGGGTAAGTGGTGACAAAATGTTGTATATAGGTGGCAAAAAAGTATGTAAGAAGTTGATATATTTGTCATAAAATGTGATCTGATCTTCGTCTAAGTCAGGGGTATTGACAAATATAATGTGTCTAAAATAATAACACACAAAAAATTCTGATCTTTCATGTCTTTATTGAACACCTTCAATGCAGTGGAAAAGTAAGTGAACCCTTAGAATTAATAACTGGTTGACCCCCTGGGCGGCAATAACCTCAACCAGGCGCTTCCTGTAGCTGTGGATCAGACCTGCACATCGTTCAGGAGGAATTTGAGCCCATTCTTCCTGGCAGAACTGCTTTAGCTCGGTCATATTCTTTGGACGTCTCGTGTGTATGGCTTTCTTCAAGTCATTCCACAGCATCTCTATTGGGTTGAGGTCTGGGCTCTGACTCGGACACTCCGAAAGATGGATTTTGTTTTTCTGAAGCCGTTCTTTTGTGGACTTGCTTCTGTGTTTTGGGTCGTTGTCCTGTTGCATCACCCAACTTCTACACAGTTTCAGCAGACGTACAGACATTCTCACATTATCCTGAAGAATTGTCTGATACACTTGGGAATTCATCTTCCCCTCAATGATTGCAAGCTGGCCCGGCCCTGATGCAGCAAAGCAGACCCAAATCATGATATTCCTCCACAATACTTTACAGTTGGGATGATGTTTTCATGATGATACGCCGTGCCCTTTCTACGCCAGATGTAGTGCTGTGTGGTTTTTCCAAATAGTTCAATCTTAGTTTTATCAGTCCACAAAACATTTTGCCCGTACCGCTGTGGAGTGTCAGTGTGCTCTTTTGCAGACTTCAGGCGTGCAGCAGTGCTCTTTTTAGTAAGCGGTGGCTTCCTTCGTGGTGTCCTGCTGTAGATACCCTGCTTGTTCAATGTTTTGTGTATTGTAGACTCATGAACAGAGATGTTAGACAGTTCCAATGATGCCTTCAGATCTTTGGCTGTCATTCAGAGTTGTTTCTTTACCTCACTGATGAGTCTTCGTTGTGCTCTTGGTGTCATTTTGACTGGGCGCCCAATTCTTGGTAGAGTCGCAACAGTCCCAAAGTGTCTCCATTTGTAGAATGTTTAAACTGTAGACTGGTGAATTTCTAAAGTCTTTGAAATCACTTTGTGACCCTTGCCAGCTTTATGTAAATCAACTGTTCTTGATCGTAGATCCTCTGAAAGCTCTTTTTGGCGAGGCATGGCTCACATAAGCGTGTGTTTCTTGTGCAGAGCAAACTCCAAAAGTTTGAGGGGTTTTTATCAGTTAAAGTCGCTGTAGTCCACACCTCCACACTCATTTTCTTAACCAGACAAAAAAAAAAAAAAAAAAGCTTTTTAGAGGTCAACTCTAAACTCAAGGGTTCACATACTTTTTCCACAAGCCCTATGAGTTTTTTTTTTGGTTGTTCTCAATAAAGACATGAAATATCTTTTTGTGTTATTATTTTAGACACTTTATATTGGTCAATACCCCTGACTTAGATGAACATCAGATCACATTTTATGACAAATTTATTCAGAAAACCATGAAATTCCAAAAGGTTCACATACTTTTTCTTGCCACTGTATACTAAGGGTAAACCCAGTGTTTTGTAGAGTGTAGAAAGGAGGATTATTACGTAATTCTCTGTTTTTTTTGTGTGTGTGTTTAATAGGGACATTTGTAAATTTTAAAAAAGGATATTGCATGAGTAGCGAGCAGTGTGTATGATATTTTGTACATATTATCATGTCACAAGGTGCTTTCTTTTTCAAGCAAACAGCATGGCAAGGGCACACTCCATCAACAAAGTCCAAATCACATTTGTAGAGCTAAGTATTGGTTAATATACAGAATCCTTTGGTTGAAGTGGATGTGGTAGAGATATACATAGACGAGGTGATGCCTTTTGCAAAAATATACTTAAAAGAGAGACAAAATAAGTTATTATGTAATATACTTGAATATAGGACAGTGCCTCCTCAGGTCTTTTATAAACAGTTGAATACGCAAATATTTTCACAATCGCAACATTCAGCAGCTCTCTCTTGGTAGCTGTGCAACTGAGGTCAGCACAGTGTATTTCAAGACAAGTCTCCTGACAACTATAATGGCAGGGCAATTTCATCCCCCACTCAGTCTAAAGTAAAACATCATCTCTCTCTGGCTCTACCGGTCACAGCTGAATTGATGGAAAGAAACATGCAGGACCAAGACCACCTACCCAACATGAAACAAAAGTGTTTCATCTAGCCGAGAACCCTAGGGAATATGTCATGATTCTCATCTCCTCCGCCATTACCTTTCTTCACAAAAAAAAAGGTTGCACCCACCCTTTTGATGAACTGAGATGCACAGGACCCAGTGGTGGACATGTTCTGACGTAGAATGGAATATGAATCCTCTATAGTTGGGAAAAAATCTCCCGATGATGTCTATAATTTCGTCTCGACAGCACGGAGAAAAGAAAACCGAAAGAAAATGTAGACTTCTCCTTCAGTCTTGCGTCGCTCAGATTTTTCTTCTGAAACAAAATAAATTTCATATCCCTATGTCTTCACATATGTCACCTATCGGGCTCAGATCTGCCATGTTTATTATATGTCAATTATAATTTATGTTTATTACAAGCATTGTAATTATTCTATAGTAATTCCTTTTTTTATTTTATATATACATCCACCAGCCATTATCATCATGTAACAGGAGCACAGTGCATAAAATCCTGCAGTGACAGGTCAAGGGCTTCAGTTAGCATTCAAGTCAAACACCAAAGTGGAGAAAATATGTCATCTCAGTGACTTTGACCGTGACAGGCTGTTTTGCGAAACTAAATGTTATACAGAATGATGCAAAAAAACAAAACAAAAACAAAACAAACAACAACAACAACAAAACATCCAGTGAGAAGTAGTTCTTCAGGATGACCCAGTTTGCTGATGAGAGAGGTCTGAGGAGAATGACCACACTAGTGAGAGGCTACAGTATCTCGAATCATCACTCTTTTTAACTGGGGTGAGATGGAAAGCACCTAAGAACACACGACACATTGAAACTTGAGGCAGATGCAGATGGGCTACAGCATCAGAAGACCAAGTTCCACTTCTGTTAGCCAAGAACAGGTAGCTGCGGCTACAGTTAGCACAGGCTCACCGAACTGCCCAGTTTACTTATCATAGCCTTCTTGTCAGCTTTAACAAGTCTGGCCATTCTCCTCAGACCTCTCTCATCATAAAGTCGTTTCCTACCACGGTGCAACTGCTCCCCGGATGTTTTTAGTTTTTCCACAACATTTTGTGTAAACTTCAGAGACTGATCACCTGGAAATCCCAGCTGATCCGTAGTTTGTGAAATATTCAAACCAGCCCAGCTGGCACCAACAACCATGCCTATAATTTCTATTAGTACAAATGATAAATTGGTAAAAACAAATGGTAAAACAACCGCAGTTCTGAGACATCCAGTGTCACCATTTGCTCGTTTAGTTTTTCTGCAGTTGCTGGAAGATCTAGAAACGGGAAAATTCACTTATATCGTCTTCTTGTACACAACGGTAAAATCACGGTAATGCTTGAAATGTTGTATGTAAATTTCAAATGAACACATGTCTGGGTGTATAAACATTTCCTATAATATCTTCTTGGATGTGTTTTTTCTTAAAAGATTAGCCAAAAGAAAACTATTTAAGTGATTCCAGCTGGTTCGAGCTTTTCCCCCAAAACAGTTCATTGCAGCAAAAGTAAACAAGCAAAAGATCTCAGGAGTGCATTTGTTTAATTCTTGGTAAAAATTTGACCAATGATTTGTCATTAAGACCTTTAAAATATAATATTTTTGAGTGTGCTCACACACACACACACACACACACACACACACACACACACACACACACACACACACACACACACACACACACACAAGCTGACTATTAAAAGTATCAGTATTGAGATACTATATTTGGTATTACTTGAGCCTGGATTGAAAATAAAATTTGTGGCATCACTTATATCTAGTATTGACTCAATGGAAATACACAAAGAAAAAGAAAATTAACGGAAAAACAAAATGATTCATATATATATATATATATATATATATATATATGAATCATTTTGGTTCTGATCGATCCATCCATCTTCTACCGCTTACTCCTTTCCAGGGGGAACCTGGAGCCTATCCCACGGAGCATCGGGCACAAGGCGGGGTACACCCGTGCCAGTCCATCGCAGGGCTATATATATATATATATATATATATATAACACAATTTCCTTATTAAACAGTGACTGAGGACAACGGCTTGTTTAATTGCAATCTACTAATATTACAAATTGTCGTTGATGTTACTGCAAAGTTTAAAAATTCCATATATTTGGCAGTGAGGAACAGGGACAGCACAAAAAATTGTCTCAATTTAAGCATCAAACACACTATCATACTTCAGACAGAGTTTTCACTCTTTGGCATGAAAGACGAACAGCATGCCTGCAGCTAAATTGGGCTGCATGGTGATTGTTGATTTCTGAGTTAATGTATTCATATATAGCTCCCCCGACACCCCCCCCCCCTCCCCCCATCCCTCCCTTTTTATTATTTTTTCCCCTCATTGCAAGCATCAACAATGGCATTCACCATCTCATTAAAGACCTGGGCGCCTGAGGCGGGCCGATAAACAGAAACCATTTGCATAAATATGAAACACCTCTATTTCGCAGAGGCACAGGGCTAATAAACCTCATGCACCTAGCTTAGGCATAAAAGCGGATTGACTGGCGTTTGATCCTGCTAGAGAGAGATGGACTGCTTCCACTAGGTAGTCTGATGTGTTCAAGCTATTTGTTGAGAAGAAACACTTGTTGATTTTTCATGATTAGCTCCCCCCACTTGCTGTTCAGTTAATTGCGAGGCTCTTTACAGCTGCAAATGTATAAGCAAGCATAATGTTCTAAATTGGGTTTGTTCAGAGCATTTTACTAAGTCAGAGGTCTTACTGTGTCTCCAAAATGCCTGCTACAACAGGGGCACCGGTACGTTTCTGGACAAAAATGAAGCATAATACTTAATTACAAATTCTGTCTCTGTTATGAACTTGTCTTTTGTGTGAAACGCTTTGAGAATCAGGATTCATTAGAGAACAGAGGAATAGAGAAGGACGAAACACAAAATTGCATCCTAATATACAATTCTGAATTAGTTTATTATTATTATTATTAAAAAAAAAAACCCTACGGACTGTTTACTGAGTCTTGGCAACTCTATTTCTCACTTCTCAATTTAGCGATCTCAGATCCAATTAACCAGTTTCCATTTCTCATACCCAATTAGAACATTTTCACTTCACTCTGTACTCTTAAAGTATATTTTTGGCTGTGTTAATGTAGCGCAGCCTCTATATTAGATATGCCACCAGCAGCATGGGTCACAGAAGTTTACATGGGTCACTGCAAAAGCCAAACTGCAAACAATCCTTTGCTAATAGCAGTGTTCTTTGTTAAACCAAAGCATTTCTGTCTGAGTAAATGTGTGTGTGTGTGTGTGTGTGTGTGTGTGTGTGTTTCACTCACACAAATGATCGGTATCCTTACAGAAGGAGCCACGACTATGCAGCTTGTCTTACTCTCCATCTCGCATGTAAAATGATGAAAGAGTTTTCAGAACGACTCACTGTACTAAGGGTTATGATCCAAAAGCATCATGAATATCACCGCAGGGCACATAACAGTGACGACTGTTTTAAAATGCATACAGACTTGATGAACTGAGCTAGATAACAAAAGCTTCAGTGTCACAATCCTGCAGTCCACACACACAAAAAAAAGCCCCAACCCATCTGAAGTAAAGCAATAGTACTTCTTCAACAGGAGCTGCATGCTCTATCTGAAGATCATTCAAACACAGCAAGGCATCCTGTTATCGAAAAATAATACATTTCATCCATCCATCCATCCATCCAATAATTTATGCACAAACACATCACACCTCCAGTGTCCGGGGTTCGATTCCTGCCAGGCCATGTGTGTGGGGAGTTTGCATGTTCTCCCCATGCTATGAATGTGTATGTGATTGTGCCCTGTTATGGACTGGCAACCTGTCCAGGGTGTACCCTGCCTTGTGCCCGATGCTCCCTGGGATAGGCTCCAGGTTCCCCATGACCCTGAAGAGGGAGTAAGATGTAGAAGATGAATGGATGGAGTTTATATTCGAAAGTAATGCTCCTGTAGCTTGTATTTAAGAATTTTAAAGCTTTGGATATGGATATTTCCAATAATAATGAAAACACACTCAATCCTATGTCACTCCCCTAATCCTTTTATACTGTAGGTGGACAAGGAATAATGTCTTTTGTCTACTATGTCTACTATGTTTTGTCTACTACTAGCGGGGTGTCCACTAATCGTAGGGTTGGCGGTTTGATTCCCGGCCTGAGTGACTCCACATGCCGAAGTGTCCTTGGGCAAGATACAGAACCCCAAGTTGCTCCCGATGGCAAGTTAGCGCCTTGCATGGCAGCTCTGCTACCGTTGGTGTGTGAGTGTGTGTGTGTGAATGGGTGAATGAAACACAGTGCAAAGCACTTTGGATAAAAGCGCTATATAAGTGCACCATTTACCATTTACTATGTAGTGCAAAGTGTGTAGTACACATGAGCTCCTCGCAAGATTAAAAAATTTTTTTTTTACTTGGAAAGAGCTCCAGAAACACTTGGAGGCAGCAGGTGCCATAGTAACAGAGAAAACAATAGGCAATGTACTCCACTGCTCACGCTCACCCTACAAGACTTCATTACTAAAGAAAAGGCATGTTGAAGCTTGTTTAACGTTTGCTACACCTCATTTGGACAAGCCTGTGAAACACTGGGAGAGTGTAGTCTGGTCTGAAGAGAACAAAATTGAACTTTTTGGCTGTCATACTACACACCATGTTTGGAGAAGGAATGGCACTGAACTTCACCCTTAAAACACTACACCAACAGTGAAGTGTGGAGGTGGAAGCATCATGGTGTGGGGCTGTTTATCATCACATGGTACTGGCAGACTTCATATAAGTGAAGGATCGATGAACGGAGCCCTTTACCGGGAGATTCTTGAGAAGAATCTGCTGCCATCCACCAGGATGATGAAGATGAGACGTGGGTGGAGCTTCCAGCAGGACAACGATCCAAAGCATACAGCAAAGGAAACTCTCAATTGGTTCCAGAGAATGGCCCAGCCAATCACCTGACTTGAATCCAACGGAACAAGATTTAAAGACAATATGTTTAGAAGAATGGTCCAATACATATTTCCCCCACTGTACATAGTACTTATAGATCTGTATATAGGCAAGGCGACTGTAACTCACCTCATCGCTTTTCTCCTCACCACAGTAAAGTAAAGAGTGGTTATTTGAGTTACTGTAGAATTCCTGTCAGCACGAACTAGTCTGGTCATTCTGCTGTGCCCTTTCTTAACAATACGGCATTTCTATGCATAGAACTGCCACTCACTGGATTTAAAAAGAAAAACAAATAAGACAAATATTTCCTTTTTTTGTGCTTTTCACTCCACACTGTGTAAACTCCAGTGACGGAAAATCCCTGGAGATTAGCACTTTCTGAAATACTCAAACCAGTCCTTCTGGCACCAACAACCATGAAACCACAGAATGTTTTTTCCCCAGTCCATTCTGATATTTGATGTGAACATTAACTGAAGCTCTTGACCAGTATCTGTATGATGTCATGCATCACACTGCAGCCCGATTTGATAATTGCATGACTGACCAACGTTCCTAATAAAGTGCTTTGTGAGTGTGTATTGCCAAACACTACACAGTGCGACCCCATGTAAAGCCGCCCCTATGTAGCATTCAAACTGGAGCCATTTTGGAATCATAATAGTTGTTGTAAGCATGTAGCTGCAGTTCATCATGGCGTCTGAGGCCTCAAAGCTCTTGGTCTAGAGCAGCCCAGTTAGACTGTCACTCCACAGCCACGAGGGAGACGGCATTGGGGCGACTCCGTGCAGGAGGAGACTTCATGCAGCACTTAGTTTCATATCAAATCTTTCTCAAGCTTGGGGTGTGTGTCTGCGTGTGTATGTCTGACAGTGTCATTACCTGAGGGAAGTTTAATAATTCATGAGAATGTCGGTGAGACTCAAAGATTCCCTCTCCATGGCAGGCCTTTTGTTGCATGTTAACGCGCTCTACTTCACCGTGGTACGCGACGCCACACTCCCTCCAGTAAAGGCAGAAGACAGACGGCGCTTCTTGAGCTCTTGGATGTCTTTATAAATATTAAAAGTGTCTTCGGTCTGTCAGGAGCGCGACTGAGAACACGCTGAAGCCTTTTGAGCAGCCTGGTGGCCATAAGGTGAAAGAGTGTAGAAAAATGTATAGCGTAAGTTTTTCTGTTTTAAAAATCGAGAAGAGAAAGGATCAATTTTTGTTACAAAAGTGGTTGGAAAGTGGCCTATATTGCGGTATTGTACTGAAGAACAGAGCCACTCATGCCTCAAGTGCTCATTTTGTTTCCCAAGGGGGGTTTTGTCTAATGTTCAACTGAGTCACCTAAAGGCACTTAGAACCTGCTGCGATTATCTTGTAACTCAATGTGTTATTTTCAGACAGGGACAAAATAACTTGACATCTCTCTCTCACACACACACACACACACACACACGCACACACACCTGGCAGTGAGATCTTGGAAATATAGAAATATTATAGAAATATCATCATTTTTCCATAGTGTCTTTTTCCTATAGTGTTCTTTTTGTAAGAAAAACAAAACAAAACAAAACAAAAAAAAAAAAACCCCCTCTGCATTATATTATTTTCCTGCCAGATGCCTGTTACAGCAAATGATGTTTCACCTGGATTTTTGTTCATTCAACTGACATCCTTTTAAATCAAAAACGAATAAGAATCAAATATAAATTCATTCAAATTCCTTTATAAAAACCTTTTTGATTTTAATCCTTATACATGTATCTGCAGGAATAAATGTGCTTATGATGAATGACAGTTGAACTGCAGATTCATGTTATAATAGATGTGTGTGTGTGTGTGTGTGTTTATACAAGCAGAGCTGGAGGGTCATACTCCTCCATAATCACTCGTTTACCCGTCTTTCTGATCAATAGACTGTCAGTCTCCGCCTGAGAGGGAGATTGATCATCAGCAGTCGCCCCTTGCTCGTTATACTTCTCTCAGTCTTCATTACGTACACCATTAGTCTCTCTCTGAGCCTCTCTTTCTCCCTCACACACACACACACACACACACACACACAGCATAACTCAAAGTAGTTATAAAATTGTCTTTGTCTTAATAGACACAGGCAAACAGACAAAAACACACACACACACACATTCAAGTACACTATACATGTACAGTTGTGCTCATAAATGTACATCCCCTATTCCAAAAAAAAAGTTGGGACGCTGTGTAAAATGTAAATAAAAGCAGAATGCAATGATTTGCAAATCTCATAAACGCATATGTTCCTCACAGTCGAACACAGAAAACATAGCAAATGTTTAAACTGAGTAAATGTGACATATGAAGAAAAATAAGGTCATTTTCGAAATTGATGGCCGCGACATGTCTCAGAAAAGTTGGGACGGGACAGCGAAAGGCTGGAAAAATAAGTGTTACCAAAAAGAAAGCGCTGAAGGTTAATAGGCAACAGGTCAGTAACATGATAGAATGAGAGTATCTTAGAGAGTAAGAAGAATAGTCAGAAGAGCCAAGCACCACTTGGAAAGAGCTCCAGAAACACTTGGAGGCAGCAGAGTCTTTCCGAAGAAAAGCTGGGCGGAGGTTAAAATATCTGCTAAAAACGGCGTCTACAGTTTGTAGAACAATTTCGGAACAATGTTCCTCAATGTAAAATTGTGAAGACTATGAATATCTCATCATCTACAGTCCATAGTATCATCAGAAGATTCTGAGAATCTGGAGAGATCTCTATGGGGACAAGGGTGAAAATCAATATTGCACGCCTGTGATCTTCGGGCCCTCACTGCATTAAAAACAGACATGATTCTGTAATGGAAATCACTGCATGGGCTCAGAAACACGTCCAGAACTCATTGTCTGTGAACACCGGAGTGCGCCGTGCTATCCATAAATGCTGGTTAACGCTCCATCATGCAAAGACATATACGAACATGATCCAGAAACGTCTTCTCTGGGCCAAAGCTCATTGAAAATAGACGGAGGCAAAGTGGAAAACTGTTCAGTGGTCAGACGAATCATAAAGTTTTATTCTATTGGGAAACCAGGGACTTCTAAACTAAACTAACGAGGTCTTAGGTCTTTCTACACTAAAGAGGACTAAAGAGGAGAGGGACCATCCGGGTTTTAATCAGCGCTTAGTTCAAAAGCTTGCATCTCTGATGGTATGGAGGTGCGTTAGTGCCTATGGAATGGACAGCTTGTACATCTGGAAAGTGTATACAGGTTTTAGAGCCAGATATGCTTATCCCATCTTTACTTCTCTCTACCTCGCTAAGATACTCGTTTATACCCAGTCATGTTACTGACCTGCTGCCAATTAAGCTAATAATTGCAAAATTTTTTCCTCCAGATTTTTCTTTTTAGTATTACTTACTTTCCCAGCTTTTTGTTACAATTTTGTTGTTGATTTAGTATTTCTGCCTTGATTCAACAATTTCACACAACAGATATTTACATATATAGTCCACAAGACACAATAACAGCAATTAATGAATTTACACAAATCAACCAAAAGTTTACATACCCTTGATTCTTAATAATGTGTGGATGATTAATGACTGCTTTTTTTTTTCATTCAGTACTCCCCTTCAGAATCTACGTAAGATATCTCCATGTTTCCCAGAAAACAAAATAATACTAAAATTGCACCCATTATCCTGTACAAAGGATTACACATATTTGTGTCAATTCAGTTATTATTGTGTCTTGCGGACTATATGTAAAGATCCGTTAGGTGAAATAGTTTATTCAGGGCAGAACTAAATCAACAAATGGATCCCTCTTATTTAAAAAAAAGAAATACATTCGTAACATTTTGCCGATTCTGTAAAGGGTTTGTATGCTGTATGCTGCAGTTCTATATATCAAATTTCCGTTAGCACACAGGCACATATACATGAGCAGGTTCAAGTGCATTCATATGCATATTCTGATATTTATGCACACGTGACAAACACTCATGCACCTTCTTGCCACAGTGTGAGAGACGGCAAGAGGGAGGAGGATGTGTATGTGTGAAAAATGATTGAGAAATCTCTTTAAGTGGATGTAATAACCTGTTACCGCTTGTGACAACAAACCTCGGTGGATGTGGGTGAGGTCTTCTCTCAGCCTTCTCTCATCATGTGATATTCAATGTCTTTCCTTTTCTCTACTTTTTGCTTTCTTCTATGCATCTTTTCCCGCTCCTTCCTCTCCCCTGTATCAAGTCCTTGCAAGGAGTTTTTCCACTTTGCACTGGTCTGCTAAGCTTAGAGTGTGTGGCTAGTCATCACAATGTCTACTGTATCTCTCTCAACTGTGTGTGTTTCTTTCTCTCTCTCTCTCTCTCTCTCTCTCTCTGTGAAAATGTATGTGAGAGGACTTTGGGCAGCGGCTACGTCAGAGGCAGAGAGGAGTTGAAGAGAGAGAGAGAGAGAGAGAGCGAGAGAGAGAGAGAGAGAGAGAGAGAGAGAGAGAGAGAGAGATGTGGAGCTGAGTTGACAAGCAAAGCAGCGACTCACTCGCATTCTGGAGCTTACAGCACAGAGCCTCTCCTCTGTCCTTCCTCCTCGTTCTCACTTGCTCTGCTTTTCTTCACCACTGGAGGACTTTTGCACTTCTCCTTTAGTGAAGTTCGAGGAGCCACAGCTTCAGCTAGAGTTCTGAACGGAAACAGAAGACCAGAATAAACACGGATGATGGAGGAAAAGAAAGCGCAGAACAGGAGAAAGTGTTAAAAGAGACAGGATTTGAGTAAGCAAGCGGGGGCAGACAATTGGGAAAAAAAAAATAGACGAGATAAAGTGTGCGAGCACTGAAAAGTAGTGGGAAGTGAACGGAAGAAAGTGGACCGCTTGAAGAGTAAGACTGACAAGCGAGACTAAGGAACATTGGAAGTGTAGCAGTCCTGGCGGCCCACATGCCCATCGAGTTCGTGTGCAAAATCAAGTTTGCTGAGGGAGATGAGGCCAAAGCGGGCCCACCCAAAGGAGGTGGTGGCAACCCGATGGACAAAGGAGCCGGCATGGCTGACCTGGCTGCTTTCGCCAGCTCCTCATCCCTGCATGGCTTGGCCCAGGCATTGGGGTCATCAGGATCAGGCCGGGCAAGCATGAGACGGACAGTGTGGGCACTGGCCCTGCTGGCATCACTGGTACTCTTCCTGTACCAAGCGTCCCGGAGCACAGGTACCTACCTGGAGCACCCACATGTGGCTGCACTGAACGAAGAAAGCCGGCGTGAGCTCACGTTCCCTGCCGTCACACTGTGCAATGTCAACCGCTTCCGCTTCTCGGCGCTCACTGATGCTGACATCTACCACCTGGCCAACCTGACCGGGCTGCCCCCGAAAAGCCGTGGCGGGCACAGACCGGGCGAGCTGCACTACCCGCCTCCTGACATGCTGGACATCTTCCAGCGCACAGGCCACCAGCTTGATGAAATGCTGAAGAGCTGCAACTTTAGTGGACAAAATTGCTCCGTGCATGACTTCAACGTGGTGAGTATGCCGCCCTCCAATTGGCTATGGCTTGTGGTTGTGGTACTTGCTCTAATTAGATGTGATGCCCTTGTTGGGTGTTGGTGTTTAGTAGTGAATTCCAAGTTCTTTTGGCTGAGGTAATTACAATGTTGACATCCAAATCTTCTTGATGAACAGTCACTCGAATGTTCTAACGCCCTCTGTTGACGAACCTGATGCAAACTTACAGTTGTCTCGTTTCTTGCTTCATACGAGGTCTATGGGTTGTTTTTCTGTTGTTGGATATGCAGTCAATAGAAATGCACCCATTTCAAAGATATGGTGTTTTTACACACAGCTATCTAAAAAAAAACCAACAACAACCCCCAACCAACCAACCGAACAAACAAACAAAAAAACCTGTTGCTGACTGGCCAGATGTCAGGCCTAAATAATATAATGTATGATTGCTCAAAAGATCTTGTTTGAAAGCTATGGGGCTGCTGTTTATACTGTAGTACAACTAACTTTTGCACTGAAAATCAAGTAGCAGATAAGTAAAAAAATACTCAATGTTGGCATAGTTGTGGTATATAATCTGTACAAAATTACAAAAGGTATGTCTTCTACAGCTAAACTGTGCGGTTACAAGTTACAATTTACAATAAGCCATGGATTTGTGCAACAAGATACAATTGAATATATTTGCAAGACATGATCTTTCATGCCTTTGGGAACATCGCAGGTTTTTAAGGGTTAAGATTATTTGTGTTTATATTATTAGTGTCTGATATTATGTGCTGAGTTTGACCACTATCTGTGCCTAAAGCCTGTTCTAGCCTCTTTTTCTGTTTGGCATTGTATTGTATTTGCTCTTGGTGTGAAACTTGTCCATAAAATATATAGATAGATTCACAGAAATATAGAAGGTATATTACAATCCCAGTGCTGCTCCTGTCTGCTCTCCTCTACTGAACTCATCGCCCGGCTCTGTCTCTTCCTCTTTCTGTTACATTACGGTTTGTCTCTCCTGACGGCGAATGTTATTTTGGCCACAGAACGGATGAAATATGCAGGAGATGGACAGGAGACATGATTCTTGCATTAAGCAAATCAGCTTTGAGGAGGAATGCACCCCGGACTGCTTCTCTGTATAGCTTTTCGAATAGGAGCGCTGTGGTACTGTTGCTGCAAATGTAGTCGTAATTTATTAAGCTGTCCTGAGAAAACCTTCCATTAATATATATATATATATATATATATTTTCAACCACTAGTATCCCCTAAGGCTTGTGAGTGTTTTATTAGTGGGTACACACACCCAAGTTGTCACTGATTTTATTTATTTAAAAAAAAAAAATGTTTTGGAGGTTTTGTCAATTTACCTCCAGTTGAATTTTTATTCCTTTCTCGAATTCTTCTTGTTAAATTCATCCATCCATTCATTTTCATTAACTGCGGGAATACCCCCTGGATGGGAGGTCCATCCTTCGTACACTTCTGGTTAACTGATCTTATTAAATGAATGAGCATTAATTAAGGGGAGTGACATCACTGTCCACTTCCATTAAAATGTTTTAATCCATCGGATGCCGTCTTAACGAAGTGGAACATCAACGATTTCTGCATTACAATCTTTATAGCACAACTCGAAGTTCAACAAAGCATAATGCGTGAATCTTGAAATGACCCTGTGTGTCTGTCTGCTTCTTTCCTTTCAGAAAAAAAAAAAAACAGCATACTGAAAATGCCTTTTGGTGCATGTGTGTTATAGTCCTGGCTTACATCTGCCATCCTCTCACAGGATTATGGCGATATGAGCTTTCGTTATCCATCGCTCGTTCAGATGTGATGTTCAATTCAGCTGCACGCCATGAACCATGTGTGTGACATATTGTCTCGGTGTTGTCTTGTTATTCGTAAATCCTCCCGAAGACATCTGCCAGGATTAGATTTGTCTG
This sequence comes from Ameiurus melas, assembly GCA_012411365.1. Taxonomy (NCBI): domain Eukaryota; kingdom Metazoa; phylum Chordata; class Actinopteri; order Siluriformes; family Ictaluridae; genus Ameiurus; species Ameiurus melas. The sequence continues at coordinate 2,268,962 of CM022765.1, read as the reverse complement.
AGCATGATCGCAAGGTGGAGACCTTCAAATAAGTAGAGGACACGTCTTCTGTCCAAATGGCTATTAAAAAAATGGTATATCCTTGTGGTTACTTTGATTAAACGAACTAATTACAGTAGCAGAGATAGTAGCTTGTATTGTGGCACGTTGGGAGTAACATGAGCTGCAGTGCTTTGCTCAAGGCTGTGACAAAGTGAGATTGAGATTAAGGACACACTCATCTCACGTTCGTTTTTGTTGTTGTTTTTGTTTTTGTTTCATGGTTTAACGAATATTTTAACAAAGCCTGATCCAGAATGGATCTCAACCCACTGTTGCGCCGATGTGGGGATATAAACAGACAGATTTGTTGCAGTCTAGCTAATCACTCTCTAATACTGAGCTCTTCCCCCACACACTTGGTGGCCACTCTAGAGTAAGTAAATAGCACACTGGCTCATTTGCACAACTTAATATCATTTAATAAAGGGTAAATGTCAGTATGGCCAGAATAGCATTGCATTTGAGTGGGCTCCGGTGTGTGTGTGTGTGTGTGTGTGTTTTTCTAAATAGGACATCTCATCCAGCAACCTGAGAAGTCACACAGACATCTGAGGAGTCAAGTGATATGATACTGCTTTAAATCAGTTGCGATTTATTGACACAATGCTTGTGTCCACATTTATCACTGTGTGAATCAAGGTGTTTGTATGTATGCATGTATGCATGTGTATTCTTGTGTGTTTGTGGCAATCTCTTCTGCAAATAATGACTCCACACAACAAGCTGGGAGACAAACAAAAGCAACAAGCTATCCCCCTGAAGGTCACCAGAAGCTTGAAACATGGATCCACGCTCACTCGGCCCGTCGTCTTTTGGCGCCGTAACGATTTTGCGTGTTTGATTTTCCACAGCGGAGCTGCATAAATTAGTGAAAGTCATGTAAAACATTAATCAAAGCTCTCCCAAGCTGTGGCTGTAATGGATGGCTCTGTCCTGCAACGCATCTCATCTAGGTTTAACTAATCACCCATCACATGCTCAGATAAGCACATGTCACGTCGTGTTATCAATCGAACAATATACACGTATTCACCTGAGAGCAACGTGCCGTGTTCACTCTAAAGCAGATCTGTGACCAGAAAGATCCTCAGGCTATCATGTCTGCGATGATACACGGAACAAATGAAGAAATGAGGATGGAGCTGTATGAAATATTTACCATAAAGCTCAAATTGTCATTTTCAGTAAGTCGTCTGATTTCAGCTTCATATTTTAAAAAAAGGATGACATTATATGGCACAGAACCAGAACAGCAAATGTGCATTATTTAGTTAAATGGACAAATCGGAAGCCTGGGCACCTAAGGCGAGCAGAATTCGTGTCTAGACTATTTATGTATAGACTAACTGTTTAGTAGGTTTAACAATAAGAGTGGGAAAATAAAAACCTACTTCCTCTAAGCATTTGCAAAGTAGTACTGTTGTATACATATTTAAATGTAATGCACTTCATGGTGGTGCGGTACACCTCAAGGCTGTGTGTGCCCACTGCTTGCAGGACTACACACATTGGATGATGGATTCATTACTGTGCATAGATAACAGAAAAAACTGAACATATAGCTCAAAGTCTGTACTATAACTCTTCTGCTAGCACGCTACGCACAATATGTCACCTCACAGTTAAACACATTGGCTGGAAATCAAGCCAGACACGAAGAATATTTTTACTTGCACTGCGTGGAGAGAAAACCTTAGTTCATCCTTCTCTCCCTGGGAATTCATGTTCATTCAGTTCCCTTAGTCTGTATTAATGCATTTAACTAGCTAAATGGCCACCTATCCTAGGCAGTGGTCATACCACTAGATGCAACCCTGAAGGGAGAACTACTCCCCAAAACCAACAACAACTGCAAGAAGCTGCAGCAAGAGCATTGGAAATCAACAAATAAGAAACCAACAATTTGGCTGTGTCAGTGAGTCGTAGGCTGGATGCAGTTATTGCAAGCGAGGTTATGCAACCAAATATTAAGTGTTATTTACTTTCATTTACTTGAAGGCTTCCTATACTTTTGCTTGACTAAATATATTTAGTCAAGCAAAAGTATAGGAAGTCTTGCAAATGAAAATAATCAGACCATATTTCCACTGGGGATCAATGAAGAAATCTCTATCTAGACCATCCGATCTTCATTTAGACCATCCGATAAAAAAATATAAAATATAATATAAAAATATATATATATATATATATATATCGCGATGGTCTAGATAGAGATTTCTTCATTGATCCCCAGTGGAAATATGGTCTGATTGTATGTTTTTGGTTATTTAACAATAGCAGAACATTGAAGCAGAAATCCTAGACTCTCAACTCATCTCTATCTTTTCATCTCAAACCCAAATGTGCTTGGTGTGTAGCACAAACAAATGAATACGACTTGCCGTTCCAGTAGTTTCAGAAGGAACTGTATCTATCAATATCTCAAAAATTAAACTATCAGGGTTGCAAACTATGCATTTTATGAAGAGGTCTCATTGATGGTGTAATAAAAATGATGGGGAAAATCTGAGATAACACTTGCCTGGTGGGGTAGCTTATGGATATATCTTTTGTCCACCCATATATATATATATACTGTATCATCATATAGTCACTGTTGTAAAGGGGTCAGATATGCAGAAGATGCAATTACATCCTCGATGGTGATATTGATAAAATGTACTCTGAGTGACATTCTGAGTCTGAGGAGATGAGTCACAGGAGATGAAGTGGTTTATGTTGAAATCCCCAATAAAGCCCCATTTCACCCCCCTTCCAACTAAGGTTTGTTATTTAGAAAATGTTACCATTGCACTGCTTGTATTAAAACACCCCGAAGTGACAAAATCTAAACATCATAAATAGCACAATATATACCAAATTATAGGTATTGGTTTCCCACATCACTTCTATTGTTTATATATATATATATATATATATATATATATATAAATGTAATTTGAATAATTCTTCATTTCCAACACTGGTTGAAAATGAGAGCAGATAGGATCCAACAGTAACAGCTGCAGGCTGAATCCTCTGTCTTTGGGAAAGTGGTGATACATGTTCATACACAGCTCAGCTTCTAAAGATCTGCAGATTTTACTGTCTTAACTTCAGTGCAGTTTTTGCCATCACGCTTCTCATCTAAAAACTTCAGATCAGATTTCATGTATGATCTTTATATTCCACATGTTCACCAGTCTTTTGCCTTATAATTTAATATACATTAGAACAGACTATGATAATTAAATTAAGTGACTGAATTTTTTTTTGTTTCATTTCAGATATGAACTGTATTGTTTAACACAGACATGTCTACATCTTTGGGGCGTGTGTGTGTGTGTGAAAATCTGAGATAACGCTTGCCTGGTGGGGTAGCTTATGGATATATCTTTTGTCCACCCATATATATATATATATATATATATGTATATATATTCTGGTCATGGAGTGAACAAGTTGGTGACACACTGCCCGGTCTATCTTTCTCCATTCTTGGAGCATGAGCTCTTTCAGAGCCTGGAATGCTGGACGGAGAATGATGCTCGACCTGTCTTTTCAGAACTCCACATAGGTGTTTTATTGGGTTCAGGTCAGGTGACATACTTGGCCACTGAATCACTTTCACCCAGGGTGCAAAGAGATGGTAGTACCTTCTGTTTCTGTGAGTTCATGATGCCATCAATGATGTCCCCAACACCTGCAGCACTCATACAACCCCACAGAAGAACACTGCCACCGCCATGCTTTACTGTGGGTACCATGCATTCTTCATTTTTCATTCCTTGCGACGCCATACAGTTTGGATGCAATAATATCCAAAAAGATTGACCTTTGTCTTATCAGAACTAAAGCAGTGGCTTCCTTTGTGGATGACACCCTTGCATGCCACTCCTGTGCAGCATACGTCGTATCGTGTCACATGAAACTGTCACCCCAGTTTGGCGTTCTACAGTTTTAGCTAACTGTAATGAACGATTGTGCATGGCGATTTTTCTCAACTTTCTTAGGACAAAGCGTTCATCTGTGCGCTTTGGTGTTAGCTTCCATGGACGGCCTGGATGTCTCAGAACGCTTGCCACAAGTCCATCCTTTGTGAATTTTTGAATGACTTTCACTACTGTATTCTGACTAATTAGCAACGCTTTACTAATTTTCTTTTAGCCCGGAACGTTTTTGTGTAAAGACATTACTTTCTTTCTCATGACTTCTCAAGACATTTCTCTTCCATGTGGTGCCATAATTGTCAGCACTGAATGGTAGGAGATTTTATAGGTTAAATACAACCCTTAATTGTCAATTATCCAGCAACCACCTGTGTGATGATTAATTAGACTCGTCTGTTGTTGAATTCCAGTAAATTAGCATTTTACCAAGTTTCATTTCTAAAAGCTTCATTGTGGTGTATTCATTTTATGCACCATGATCTAAAAATCACTTAAATTCAGCTTTGTTCTTTTTGTACTGACAAATCTCATTTACAACCAATAAACCAGAGTTGCTAGAATATTTTATTGTATAGGATCCCATAGAAAGTATTCATTCTAAAGAGATGATTTTCTGAGACATCTGTTGGGCTGTACTCATGTCTGCTTTATATAAATATATATATATATATAAATGGATGTTCATATACAGTATCTCACAAAAGTGAGTACACCCCTCACATTTTTGTAAATATTTGATGATATCTTTTCATGTGTCGACACTGAAGAAATGTCACTTTGCTACAATGTAAAGTAGTGAGTGTACAGCTTGTGTAACAGTGTCAATTTACTGTCCCCTCAAAATAACTCAACACACAGACATTAATGTCTAAACCGCTGGCAACAAAAGTGAGTACACCCCTAAGTGAAAATGTCCAAATTGTGCCCAATTAGCCATTTTCCCTCCCCGGTGTCATGTGACTTGTTAGTGTTACAAGGTCTCATGTGTGAATGTCGAGCAGGTGTGTTAAATTCAGTGTCATCGCTCTCACACTCCCTCATACTGGTCACTGGAAGTTCAATATGGCACCTCAACTCTCAGGATCTGAAAAAAAGAATTGTTGCTCTACATAATGGGCAGCTGTGGCGCAGTAGAGTGGGTTGTCCACTAATCGTAGGGTTGGTGGTTCGATTCCTGGCCCGGGTGACTCCACATGCCGAAGTGTCCTTGGGCAAGACACTGAACCCCAAGTTGCTCCCGATGGCAAGCTAGAACTGATAGATGGCAAGCTAGAACTATATATATATATATATATCAGCAAATCTCTGAAGCTCTCTGGAGATCAGTAGTTTCAGCCGTGTGTTTTTAGAAATGTTATCATTACATGGCTTGTCCTGGCTGGCGGGGCTGATGATTTGTCCACTGCTGGTGTGTGCGTGTGTGAGAGATGTACTATAAGCTGCAGTTACTCTTACAAGTGAAATGCAGATATCGTACGTGAAGCCAAGCACATCAGGAGGAAATTCACAGGGCTAATGATTAATCTGATGCTTTATGAGCCACACAAACACCTCAACCACAGGTGGTGTTAGACACAGCCTACGCTGAAGATGGCAAAGAGTGCTGGTGATGAATCAGCTGTGAAAATGCTCCAACATTCAGTACACTGGAAAGTGTGCTCAGTTGGAATGCTGTCTTTCTGCCTCTCACTTGTTCTTAGTCAGAACCTTCTGTCTCACTCTCTTATCAAGCTCCAATAAAAACGCCCAAAGATCTATCAGTTCTAAAAAGTTGAGCAAGGCTACGTTTGTGCTTTCCAAATTTTCTCTTTGTCTCTCTCTCTCTCTCTCTCTCTCTCTCTGTTTGTTTTGTGTCTGTTATGCACCTGTTTGTCATTTTCCGAATGCTAAATGGAGTTTTGTTTGCTTTTGGATCGAAATGTGTAAATGCCACATGTGTAAATGCCACATTAAAAAAAAAAATGTCCTATGTTCTCATCTATATACAAATTAGAAATGCATCACTGGAGTCCCTGCCTAATGCCTCCTGTTAGACATTTTGTGCCTCCCGTTTCTTTTGTCTATTCTCAAACCAGTGTGAAAAAGATTACATTATGTAAAACTTTCATCTGCCCTGAAATTTCTTTGTCACGAAAACATTTCTTTTCTTTTGTGTGCACACGATGCACTACCTGATTATTTCTGTCGGGATCGGGTTTTTAAAACGACAAGACTTTATTTTATAGAACTCTCCAGATGAAAGAAGATAGAAAGAACGAGTATTTTCTTTTTAAACAGCCTATCAAAAAAACAAAACAAAATAAAACAAAAACAACCTGGAACAATTTGAGGACTTTCGTTTTTACAAGCTCTTCAGTCAGAAACTAATAGCAGGCACGTCATTGAATGTTGAAACAGCATAGAATTGCAAAATTCAATGAATCCCATGGAGTCACGTAACCTATTGGTGTTTGTGACCCAGAAAAAAAACACTCTGATTGATTCATCAGGTGCTGGAAAGTTTGTAATGATTGGATTAGGCTTATGAGACGGAGGTTTTGTGCTTCGCCGAGTTGCACTGATCTGGCCTGGGGTTCTGACCCATTTCTGGCACACTATGAGACTTGGGAATTTCAACGCAGCTGCATTCCTCCTGTTCTTTCCTCAAACAGAGAGTGTGGGAATCTTATCATTTGCAGCACGGAGCATGTGCCAATACGTGTGTTTCAATTTTAGACTAGTTCTCAAGTCTCTTAGTGAGCCAAAAATGGGTCAGAACCCCAGGCCAGATTACTGCACCTCAGCGAAATATAAAACCTCACTCTGGGCTTTTACCTACAGTAATCCAATCACTATGATCATTCTGATACCTGCCAAACCAATCAGAGTGGACGAACAAGACAGTATGTGGAAGTCTGTACTCTGCAACTTCTATAGCTCACGATTACATAAAGCCTGTTCCATGGCAATCAATGCACTATCTTGGTGTTTTATTAAAGGATTAGTTTCCAGAAATACAACAATACAATAGTAAGCTTCAATATGGGAGGATCTTTGAAGGAATCTGCACTGCACAAGATGTTCCTCGTAGCGTCAGTAAAAAACAGTAGAAGAAAAGTAAAAAAAAAAAAAAAAAGAATGATGTCACATCTATACAATTATATTAACTACAATTCAGGTTAACTGAATTGTACTGAATTCAACTCCTTAACAAATGAGATCATTATTCAATGAGATGGACGGACACAATCAAAACATGTTCGTTTTAAATGGAAAATGGAACAACTCCTCCGGCTTTCGGTGCTTCAGGATAAATATTATTTTTCACTGGCCAGTTACATTTCATGTTTGTTAGCTAAGTGTTCAACGTCTGTCAAGGCCTGCCAGAAAATGCAGCCTGACTCGTTAATCCTTCACTCATTAATCCTTCCCTTCTGACACGAAGCCAAATGCCAATAAATATATAACAACAATGCGAACTAGTTTTGCCGCGTAGCAGATGATTTGGCTAATAAGCACTATTAGCGTTCAGTCGTTGCTAGCCATGTAAACGATTTTCACTAAACGGTCACTTTAATCAAGCTCCACTCAATCAGTGAATTTTCCATTCAGCGAACTTTTCATAGCCATGTGGATTCTTTGCTGAAGAGAGGGACGGAAAAATAACATCGTGCCAACATCATCACCAGCCTGAGAGAATGAAACCGGAGGTAGTACAATCTCAGGATCAGAAACCACGTAATGCAGCTCGGATGATGTCCAAGAAATTCGATCCAAACTTTAGCGCAAGATACGTTACGGATCTTAAAGCATAATCACCTCTCCATTGAAAAGAATATCTCTAAGTGAGATGAATAGGAGTACAGCAATGCAGAAGTGAAGAAAGGCACATATTATGGAAAGAGAAGAGTCTCTGAGGGAGATGTGGTTCTACATACCTCGCCAAACACCCACAAGCTTCCCCTCACTAGTTATTCACACAGCTCTTCAAGCAGTGGGCTAGTTTGCAGAACTATTCAGTGTGATTCAGATGAAATCTGATTTGTGGGGAAACGAAGGAGGAAGCTCACAAAGAAGACACGGTACATCCGCAGTTGACACGCCATGGAAACGGAGTAAACAAGGTTCTCAAACTCCACCTCAAGATAAAGATGATAAAATGATCATTCGTTTAAGGAGGCGTAAATACTATAGATATTTAGAGAATTATTCATTTTTTAAACTCCCAATTGCACATGAATATTCATTCATTTTTAGCAACAGCATAATCCTGGTCAGAGCTTATCCTTGCCTACACCCTGGATGGGATGGCAGTTTATTGCAACACTGTAAATTAACATTTTTTAAAAATTTTATTTATTATTTTTTTTAAGCATTTACCAATAGACAAAGCCTTTGCTTTTGGAAAAATCCATTTCAGATTTTCCATCCCAAATTACGCATCTGTTATCATCCTGTGGTGCTCTAGTATCAAACAGATTTGCACATTGGTTTAAAGAGGCTTAATAATGATGGCTGCTGTATTGCATTGCCTGCAGCTTCAAAGCCAAAGCTGGCCACAGTAACGGGATTTAGAGATTATATTTCTGGACCGGCGGTAAATCTATGGGCCTTTTGAAGTTGTCCTGGCACAAATGCGGCACTGCACCTTACTCAGCAACATGTAAATAGCGGGGCCCATGAAGGCTGAAGGAGAGATCAGGAGCTGAAGAACTCCTTGGCCTTGCTCAGCATGGATCATAACGCAAATCTCACAGCACTCTAATGGTGCGCTACTTCAAAGCATATCACCCAGCTACTTTCGATCAGCACTTTCATCTAGTTTCAGCCCAGTTACTTTCAATCAAAATCTCCTTTAGTTACTGAAAATGTAGCGAAGCGCATGTGTGTGTATGCGCGCGCATTCTCGTGTGTAGACGACTCTTCATTATGTAGTTAAAGACTGAGGAAATGAAAATAGCACTCACTTCACTGAACGGCCCTTGGTGAATGCTGTGGCTAATGAGTTGTGTGTTATCTGGAGCAGCGCTGGGTAAATACCCTGGATGTGCGTACACACTCTGCTTCACTGTAACAGCACATTTTCCAGCTTGACTTCTGATTGATTGTTTGGTGAAGCTGCTCAAAACACTTCTCTAAATACTCATCAATCAATAATGGCATATAATTATTGCGATAATCTGTGAGCTAATGGCTTTGTCATGGCAAAAAAACTTACTATAGAACGCGATGTGATGGTTGTGTTTTGCTGACTGAATCTTCAGTATGCTTCACATGTGCGAATACCTTGTTAACATTCTGGGAAATAGAACTAATTCTATTTGTTAGGAAATATCTCATGTCTGTCGGAACAAAATAATTGTAGAAATATTGATTGATTTATAAAACAGTCCCTTGTACATCTTTAGTCGAGACCATTTATGAACTTGAGTGATAGCTGAGTTGTCAGTGTCAGTGATGGCATGTCCACCTTTTTTTACAGCAGTGTTTTTGGTGGCATAGTGGTATAGTTTATATCTATTTGAATAAACAAACACCCACGTTGGGTTTCAATTCGGATACAGATACAGATAGAAACATTTGCAGCAATAAACAGAAACAGATAGTGCCATTGCACTACACACCTCTGCATGTCAAGCTTGTGTATGCCATGATGCTTATACTGTAGAACAGAACCCAAATACCATGGTGTCTTTTTTTCTTTTTTTTTTTAGCAAACCAATCATAAAGATTATGCATATATTAAAACACTATTTACAACATACTGTTAATGAACTGGCTGGGGGGGTGGGGGGTGGGGGGTGGGGGGAACACGGACTTTCAGTACCACTTTTTTTGTATATTTAAAATAAAATCCACAAACTGAGTGTTACAAATATAAACGTCAGACTAAAACGTTACACAACTGTTTGTCCAATTATATAAGACTGAAAAGAACCCAATACACACAGACTCACACACCAAAACATACTGTATATATATATATATATACACATACATATGCATATACACATACATATATAACATTAACTTTATAATAAGTATTTATGTATGTATTTTTTATGTTTGCACAAAAAGCACTGAATTAAACTAAAGTTCTAAATTAATAATATAAACTCACTTTCACTGCACCTTGTGGTTTCTGTTAATCACTGCCTTTAGGAATATTATTCTACTTGTGTTTACTTTTGATCATAATGTTTTAATTAGACATTACAGATCTTATTTGTGCTCCCACTGTGTATCACTGCGAGTGAGGAGCAATGCGGCCTCATTACTAATAGAACACTTCCATTATAATAAACGACATATATATACACACACACACACACACACACACACACACACCATATAATGACAATAAATGTAAATTAACTAAACCTCTTAGGCAACTTGCACCAGTTTCCCCAACCCCTGGAGCATTTTGGATAAAAATATACGATCACTGGCGTGAGTCCATGCTACACAAACTGAGCTTTATAAAGTTTGATCTTCTTCACTACACCGAATATAAAATGGTCCCCTGCCTTAGAGGACTTGGAGGTCGCGTACTTTCTTCCATATACAATAATGCCTCTGTTTGATGGTGACTGAGGTCATGTTGTGAATAAAAGGTAATGCTAACTGAAGAAATTTATTGTTGCTGACTCTGGATATCTGCTAAAGCTAGCGGCATCACATTACCTGCCGATAACGTCATGCGCCATCGAAGCGGCTTAGACTTCCGGTTACTAAAAATAAACGCTCATTTTTAGACAATACTAACTTTCTAAAATTCAAACTCTAGAATATAGAGGACGTAGTGCATAGTGTAAGTGTATAGTACGTCATTTGGGACACAACTTTAGTATGTATGCTCTGAAATGCGTTTTCGGAACAGATGAAACATACTCATCGATAATGAGATTCGTTGACAACGATTTTAATAATCGATTAATATCAGTTTTATCGATTACTTGTTGCAGCTTCTAAATAATACTGACCTTGCTATTTACAACCACTGCACTGTTTAAAAACTGCTTCATTAAATCTGTTGCACTGTGTCTCCTGATCTCAGTGGCTTTAACTGTGGCATGGTTGTTGATGTACACTGGCACACTGGTTTGAGTACTTAGGAACTCTTCTGTGATAAAAAATCAGAAATCCTGCCAAGTTAACTCACAAGCTAGCTTAGTTTATATGATCTAGCTTCAATAACTGTGAAGATCATAATGAATATGACTGAAAATCTTCTCAAAGATCTGGTTATTTAGTTTTCATTAGCAGGATATGCAGTGTTATGAACAATAATGAATACAACATGGAAAAACAAAAAAAAAGTTCTTACTACTTGGAAACATCCATATGGGCTGCATTTCTATATACAAATTCAAAATCACACGTTCACAGAGGAAACTCTGTAGCATTTTCTACTCTGTGGTTATAAAACGACATTCAGCAGCAAAAATCTTCTACAGAGTGATGTGTATTGTACCGAACTCAGCCTGTCAGACTTGTTATTCCTTTAATCTAAGACTGACTGACTGCACTTTGACCAATTACTGCTTAACACAAAGAGTTTCTTTATCTTGTTAGGCTACATGTCCTGTTGCTCGATATTTTCTGCCTGTATCTGTACTCACTTTCAACTCTCTCCTCCTCTGACAACTAGGCAATAATCTGTTATGCAGTGTGTGTTGCTATCCTCTGACGGAGGAACAACACTCACTTCAAACACTGAGCTGTCACTGTCTTAATCACACCGAAATTGTTCTTCGCCATCTGCACACACTGCGCCAAACATACGAGATCTCGCCATGTCACACAGACTGACATAGCTTGCTTGTTTGGAAGATTTTCAATCTTCAATTTATCTCTGTCTCTCTCTCTCTCTCTCTCTCTCTCTCTCTCTCTCTCTCTCTCTCTGCAACAAACACCCACATGTAAACACCCACATGTTTTGCCCCCCAGCTCTGACAGACTTGTTGACATCTCTCATAACCTCTAACCTCTTATATCTGAGACGTCATGAATGATTGGCTGATCTTGACCGTGTGTGACATTGTATTGTAATGCTGCAAAGTGTTGTGGTCAGTGTCAAAATGCCACCGATTTATTCCCCGAGGCATAGATATATCTCACTCTCTGGTATGATTCAGTGCAGAAAAACGTGTCAAAATGTGCTGGAGTGAATGGATATTGTTGTGTCAAAAGGTGTTGGGGTCAAAACACACACACACACACACACACACACACACACGTGCATACATGCTAGCAAAGAAACACAAAATAAAGTGAAAATACAATAGCAGTCTGAGTCACAATGAGGCTGCAGACAGGAAGGACAAGGGAGACAGGTAGAGAAAGACCAAGGCCTCTGAGGATTCTCTAGACTGATCTATTCGTTCCATATTTCTGTATCTCAGAATATCTTAGAATATCTGAGAATTCGGATGATTAACAGTCAGGGACCATCATGGGTTCTGGGCCACTGGGTTCATGCCACATTACCAAACATGGTAAACAGAAAAGTTTGATTCAAAACCCACTAAACTTATGGTTCTGTCATCTGTCCTTTTGTGTCATTTGCATTTTGATTGGACAATGTGAGCTTTCGGGTATGTAACAGAATGCAAAGACATGCTTAGAATGAACAGATTCAAATACAAATAATATGAAGCGCACTATTTCAAAACTTGACATCTGGTTGGGACTAGACGTGTATATCCGAGCAAGAGGTCAGATCTGATGCTTGCGGGACAAAGAAAGACCACATTCATTAATGTAAACAATGCATTTACACCAGTGGTCACCAACCCTCTTGCTTGGGATCTATCTTCCTGCAGGTTTCATCTCCAACCATGACTGGATGGTCAGGTGGGAACGATTATGGTTGGAGCTGAAGTCTTCAGGAAGGTAGATCTTCAGGAACAGCGTTGGTGACCACTGATTTACGGTGATGCTTTTACAGTGTAGTGTAGTTTCATTCATCCTTAGTAAATGACTGGTCAGGGCAATGCATGTTTTTCTTGGTGACTGTGGTCTACAATCTTGTCCCTGACATCCTTGGAGAGCTCTTTGGTCTTGGCCATGGTGGAGAGTTTGGAATCTGATTGATTGATTGCTTCTGTGGACAGGTGTCTTTTATACAGGTAACAAGCTGAGATTAGGAGCACTCCCTTTAAGAGTAATCAGCCTTGATTCTTCATAGCATTCTGTGTATTTTTTTAATGACCACTTTGTGTTGCCAACCCCAAAAAACCCCCCCACCCCGAAAAAAGTCCAAATTACTCCACTTTAAGGAATTTGTTAGCAACAAATAATCCGATGCGGTTGCCAAAGTTGAAACCTTAGATTTTTTATCTTCCGAAGAACAGGGTTAGCTCATTCATATAAGCCACCCCTGAAACCAGTAATATTGTATAGAATGTGTCCCTAATTTGTCTTTTAAAGTATTACTGTGTTTTGCCGCCTTAGATTACATGAGTAAGGCTTTTAAGAAGTGTAAACAAACAAATCAGGTTCGAATCATATAATCCCTTCATTCAATTGCTAATTGGACTTTTTAACAGAACGTGTAGTGTTTTTTCCAAAAATAAGAAAGAAAGAAAGAAAGAAAAGAGAGCAGATGAGGAGCATCTGCTGCTCTGATTCAGCCCAAGGCTACCTGCAACTACACATTCAAAACAACTGCTCAAGGACAGGAAAACATCTCTCCCTCTCTCTCTCTCTCACACACACATACACACACACACTCTCTAGACAGGGGTTTTGAGCGAATGAAAAATAGCAAGCATATTTCCTTGATACTGTGCGTTCCTGCATTCTGGGAATTGATGATTGGCCTTAGAGACATAAAAGCAGTTGAAATGTGTCTTTGCATGTGTATGTGTGCGTGTGTGTCAGCCTAAAGCAGCCTAAATCATAAACTTGTAATAGGCCATTCACTTTAAATTAGGTGACAAATATGGACAGATTGATAGCTGAATTATTGCCATCTTCGAGACTGGAAAGGCAGCACTGAGGCTCTGCTGAATATGAATTTCCACACAAGAGCTCCTCAGCATCACAATATGCTCGTGACTGAAATGTCTTTGTGCTGGTGACTAAAACTTTCTCTAACTTTGACATCATAAAACAATCTGGGGAAATTATATTTATGTACATAAATGTGAGGAATGGCCGTGACCTGAATTGTTATGAGCGACAAAAGATCACTCTAGTTACAGTCACAGGGTTACATCAATGGGTTACATACACCAAATAAATGATTAAGAACATCTGTACACCGGGGGGCATGGTGGCTTATTGGTTAGCATGTTTGCCTTGCACCTCCAAGGTTGGGAGCTCGAATCCCCTGAGTTTGTCCCCCGAATTCTCAGGGAGAGGCTCCAGTCAGCATGGTGAATGGCACGGAAAAACATCCAGTGCATGACAGTGCTGGCAGAAATGCTTATTGATGAGAGAGGTCAGAGGATTCAGAAGGCTTTAGGAAATCAAACAGCCAGTCTTTACAACCACGGTGAGCAGAAAAGCATCTCAGAACATACAACCCTTTGAGCCTTGAGTTGGATGGGCTACAACAGCAAAAGACCACATCGGGTGTTCACTGGAAATCTGCAGCTACGTTAAGAACAATCTCACCGAAACTGGCCGGTGGAAGATTGTCACAATCTCAGGTGATGTGGTTAAACCTGGTTGTGAATATGGATAACTGTATTGAATAGGTACAGGCATTCCTGAGGAGGTACAGGCAAAATTTCATTCGCAGACTTGTGCACTGGTGAATGTTTAGAGGGTAAAGAAGTATGTATGGATTTGTAAAGCTTCAGCGATTTATTTATTTATTTTTTCACATATTTTAGACACCGGGCGCATGGTGGCTTAGTGGTTAGCACGTTCGCCTCACACCTCCAGGGTCCGGGGTTCGATTGCCAGGGATCGAACCCCGATTGCCCGCCGGGGCCATGTGTGTGCGGAGTTTGCATGTTCTCCCCGTGTTGCGGGGGTTTCCTCCGGGTACTCCGGTTTCCTCCCCCAGTCCAAAGACATGCAGGTAGGTTGATTGGCAGCTTGGCAAATTGTCCGTAGTGTATGAATGGGTGTGTGAGTATGTATGTGATTGTGCCCTGCGATGGACTGGCACCCTGTCCAGGGTGTACCCTGGATAGACTCCAGGTTCCCCGCGACCCTGAAGCAGGAATAAGCGGTTGAAGAAGAAGAAGATTCTAGACACCATACGGTTAGTGTGTGAATGAGTGTAGTGTCATTTCAAGCACTGCCTGTAAATGAATCATTATGGAAGTAGTATACAAAATGTGCTCCAGAAAAGAGTGGAAGACACAGAACAGTAGGAGATTCTGATGAAAACAGCATGGTCTGGGTGAGTCAGGATGCGGAGGTCAGGAACTCAGCAGGAGATCAATCAAGCTGATTATTAAGTATGATGTGGTGCATTGATTGTCCTCAGCGTGTGTTAGGGAGAATAGCAACCGAGAGAGTGAGCAGATATCATGGCTTTGTTAGCGTTGCACAGGCCTGAACATAAAATGAAACAGGCGACTCTGAGCTCATGGGAATCTCAACACAAACTCACTATATGGAGTCGAATGTGCGAAGTGGATCGAATTGGGATTGGGCTGAATTACCTTCAATGTTTGAGTGCGCGTGTGAATGCATAAAGAACAAAGAGTCCATTTATCCTCTCAGTTTAGGCTTTCTACACTTTAGTGTAGTTTATTTGCTTTTTTTTCTTTTTTTTTTAGTGACTCTGCAGAAATACTGATTGTCTGAAAAAAATTGGATGAAACATTTCATTGATGTATTCTTGTCTTGTGTATATTTTGATTGGAACCAGATCTTATGCCACCGGCAGTCTCTACAATAGATTTGAATCCAGTTTCCCTGTTATATTTAGACATAAGAGAGAGAGAGAGAGAGAGAGAGAGAGAGAGAAATATATGCCTTTGTACCCCAGACTCCTATGCAATTTCTGAACACAACAGAACAGAGCAGCTCGAGTAAACATGTACCACTACATAATACATTTCCTTTGCCCTTTTGAGCAGAATGAGAACAGGATAAGGCCATTTGTGTGTGTATGCTCATCTCTCTCCATGTGTGTACCATGTCTGGAAATAGCTGTTTGTGTGAGTAACTGTGAGCCGTTTTAGGTGGGGGATATCCCTTCTTTTTTTTTCACCGCAAATGAGACATCCTCACTGAGCAAATAATCCGTTTACACAGCATGAACACATGCCAAAGACGCCGCACAGCCTGGCCCTCATGTGGAGTCAGACCAATCTTACAGGACAAACCTCATTTCTCTAAAACTTCGAGATGGAGTATCCATAATTACAGAGTGTACAAAGTGTACCTATATAATAACTAACAAATGTTCAGTGAGCGTAGGTGTAATGCGATTGCGCATTATAAACTGGCAACTTGGTACGTTTTCCATTATATACAGCACATATAGTGTTGGTAGGTGGACAGAAATGTTTTTAAAGGAAGCGCGTGCTGAATATTCAAATGAAAAACCAAAGTTTCATTTGAATATAATTAATAATTCTAATATGAACAGGATGCCTGGGCAAAGGCAGAGTTCAGGGGTGGCATGACCACTACTGAAATATCATTATTGACCCAGAACTGATAGGTCATTGTTCATTTCCATTTTGGAGAACAAGTGGCATTCAGTCATGACACAGTTATTAATGTTCATGCGATTTCAGCTTGAACTTGATCATCGGAACTTGAGCCTGACCTTTTAATTTTAGATGCCAGAGAAAAGGACAGTTTAATGTTTAGTAGATTAACTTGATGTCTAAATAGAGCTTGAGTCGGGTGCAAGGCAATGTCGACTCCCCTTTAAAAAAAAAAGAAAAAGGTTTATTCATTCATTCATTCATCTACAGCAGAGGTTATCAACCTTTTGTAGCTAAAGCCTCCAAGCCCTCCCTATCATGTGGGATGCCCCCCTGCTCCCCAACCCCCCCAACCCCCCCCCTATTGGAGGAGACCAGGTATAATGATTATCTAGTTTCTATATAAATCTATCTACATATCACCTAATCGATAATCTGTTTTTGATAGATTTTGGATCTATAATCTGTTTTGATAGAAAATACATTTTTATAAAACTATATAACGGACAGGTGTGGAACATGAACGATCAAAAATGTTTGTGAACACTAGAACTACTTTGAACAAGAGAACTAGACTGTAATAACTTGTACTATTTTACATGTAGAACATGTTGCATTCCATTCGTCTTGCATTCTGAAAACATTCGCATACGAATTATGCAAATTGGGAGGAATGGGCGCGTCTCGTTATCCATGCTTCGACACTCATGCATCATGGCCTCCTCGATGCGGTCCTCCCAGGGAACAGTAAGTTCTAAGAAGATAATTTGCGTGGAGGATTCTGAGATCTGCACCATATCTGGCCTTCACGATGTTATGGCAACAGTTTCTGTTCAGCTGCTTGCCCAGGTCAACTCTCAGCTCCCAATCCTGTGCTGATGTTAGCAAACCAGATGAGGTGGTCCTCGCTGCTGGTGTTACCTTCTCCCCAGACCGGACAACAGTGATGGTCTTCTTCGCTGGGCGAAAACATTTAAAGTGGGTTATGCTGCTGGAGATGGTGTCTGCTATGGCCCTTCACTCACCCTTCACTCAGTGCTTTTGGACAGGTGCTGAGGATATGTTCCAGGGTGCCTCTCTTCAGACACAGAGGGCAAGTTGGTGACTCTGCCTTCCCCCAGCAGAACAAATTGGACGGGCTTGGTAGAATGTCATAGACAGCTGGACTAAGAAATTTATTCGGTGGTGCTCGGAATTCCAGAGCTCAGCCCAAGTCTCTTTATGTTCTACTACTTGTTCCCACCTTGTCCAGGCCCCCTGCTGCCACATCCCAACCATCGACCTGGTTCGCACTTCCTCGAGCGATGCCCGCACCTCATCCTGGCGCTGAGATCCCCTGTCTTTCCCTCCTTTCCGTATTGAGATGACGTATTGTTACCCAGGCCTGTTCTTCCTTGTGCAACCGTGCCCACCAACGCCTTTTATTTCAGACATGACTCATGCGTCCCTTATGGCTCGGGATTGAACTTTGTAAGCAGTGGACACACAGTGGAGACGAGATGGTACGGACGAGACGGGTCCACGAAAGGTGAACTTTGACCTTGAACTGATGACTTTTTTTTTTGTTGATTAGATTTTTGGTGTTCTGTTTGACATTTTGTGAATTAAAAAAAAAAACTAAAACTATTTGTTTTGATAGTATTGCTGCGGGAGTCTTTACATCCGGCTGCAGAGGTGCCGGATCCACATAAAAAGCTTCCGGAACTCAGTTGTGCTATATTTTAAAGGTGCTGGATCCTGTTCCGGCAAGATCCGGCTCAAATTAAGCTCTGGCTAAACTGCTGCGTTTGCACATTTAGATGAAGCAATGCAGGGGGAAAATATCCTGTTTCTCAAGAAACATTGTCCACTCACTAGTCTGCAATTTTTCACAGCATGTTTCAGCGATTCCTATAATCCTTGAATGTTATTTAAAAGACACATAGATCCATTATAAACATTTTTTTTCTGAAATAAAGATTCGAATGAGACTGAACTGCGAGGCATAGATGTGATTGAAAAACAGATTGAAAGCTGGACCGGCGGGCTATTACGTTAATTAATGTGAAACATTAATTAAAAACAGAAAAACTCATTCACAAACAAAAATGCCTGAGGCAGAGCTGGTAGCAGTGATGTCTCCTGTGCGCCCCTGACACATATGCACACACACCTAATCATCCTGGGTATCATCCTGCCACTCTGGATTATCTATCACAGCTGCTTGCCCAAAGCTCTCAGGATCCTCCTACTCTCATTAAAACACTTTCTTCCTCTTCCTGTTCCTCAATGCAAAACTACAAGAACGCTGTAAACACTGAAAAAGGAAAAACATTTGAGAGCTTGGGTGACTTATTCCACTAACGTAGAATAAGGGCCACTTATTCTACATTTTGGGTCTAATTCTACATTCATACATTTCAGCACAAGTGGAAAAATAAGGAATTATTCAAGTGGAACGTAGCGCTCCAGAGGAGATTTCCTGGCAATTTGTAAGGTCTGTTTCCTTTGAGCTACCGACAGAGTAATTCTTCTTGCTGAACTGGTTAGCATGCTAACTGCCTGTGTTGCTCACAATCTAGCATGTTAATGATACAGGTTACTTACTAGTAATAAAATTATGTGTGATATTGTGTACAAACAGCTACACTAAGCCCAGATTGGAACTCAAATGCAATATATATATATATATATATATATATATATATATATATATATATATATATATATATATATATATATATATATATATATATATATTTTTTTTCAAATATTAATCAAATGTTATCGTTTTGAAGCATTAAATATTTTCTAGCGTATGGGATGATTATGGTTATATTAACATGATCATTCTTCTAAAGGGTCACATGTTTCTCCGACCTAATAAAGCAATAATAACGGCAATATTTGTCAAACTAATTTCTATCCAACGTGTAGTTTATTTACGACTACCACAGATGCTATCCCAGTGCTGAGAAAAAAAAAGAAAAGTGAAAGAAAAAAACCCTAAACACACTTATAATATAAATGTAAAGCTAATTAGTTCAACAATACAGTTAAATTATATGATTCACTGACTATGTGCCCTGCGATGGACTGGTACCCTGTCCAGGGTGTACCCCGCTTTGTGCCCGATGCTCCCTGGGATTGGCTTCAGGTTCCCCGCGACCCTGAAGAAGGAGTAAGCGGTAGAAGATAGATGGATGGATGGATGGATGGATGGATGATTCACTAACTACTATGAAAATTCCTTGTTTGATTTATATGTTACATACTAGGCTTCATACGATCTTCCTTGGCAGATTTGCAAAGCAAACTAATTGCACTACTTCCCTTCCAAGATTTATTATTTTTGATTATTTATTTATCTTTGTAATGTCTCTAAACACATTTAATGAGAGGTCAAATATGACTGAATAAGATTTTAAGGTTCTAAGTTTTTCTTTCGTCTTTGTGAATCAAACTGTAAATGTGTGTGTGTGTGTGGGGGGGGGGGGCTAATGTCACTCCATCCTGTAGATTTGATCATAAGAATCATTTGGGTTTTGAATCCACTGACCTTTTGGATTTGTCACTTTACCACATCATAGCTCATTTGCACAGAACTGTGAAAATCTCTCATCACATGTTTGCCATGCTGTGAAACTGTGGCTCTTTGTCAAGAATTTATATAAAAAAATGCTACTGTGAACATAGAATAAAAAAAGTTCTCTTCCATGCATTTGACCCACCATGGCCACCCAAATAACCCTAACTGTGAGTGTGTGATATTCTAACAAGCTTATGTAATGACGTATGATGCAGTACTCACAATAAATCCAACTGTCGTAACACAATCATTCCTTTTTTTCCCTGTTTGTCTGACTACATGAATTTCTACAAATACATGAACATTTCTGATATTACAAGCATTTTTTTAAAGACACTACTGAGCATCAGCTGTTTCTCAGTCAATTTCTATACACTGCATGTTCTACTGCTCTGCACTTAGCACTCACTGATGTTTGGATGTTCACTTCCAATAAGCTCTGGGGCTGTGAATGCTTTCTTCAGCGTGTAGATATTATTTACTGTCGGCATGCACTGAGTTGGTACTCTGTCTATTTTAAAAAGTGTGTTGTTATACTTTGTTCATGTTGAATGCTCTTCAGTGAGCTGAGCGATTCCCAGTTGAGTGAGCAGGATAATACCACTCTATTTTCTCCCTTAAACTGTTCGACATTCTGGTAGGTTCTGCTAGTTAACTGAGCTTGGAATAATGGTGTAATAGGATCCCCCTAGATCTAGAGGAGGTCAGTGAGGAAATATGACATCAACAGAAATTAATTATGTGAGGTAGAATATACAGTATGTACCATATACACCCTGAATAAAACTGTAAGAAGAAAACAAACAGATAGACAAATAGACACACATGTAACTTGGTTAGCCAAGTATGTATATACTGTATGTATATAATAATAATAATAATAATAATAATAATAATAATAATGCGATTGTGCCCTGCAATGGACTGGCACCATGTCCAGGGTGTACCCCGCCTTGTGCCCGATGCTTCCTGGGATAGGCTCCAGGTTCCCCGCGACCCTGAAAAGGAGTAAGTGGTAGAAGATAGATGGATGGATGGATAATAAGGGGATTGTGCCCTGCGATGGACTGGCACCCTATTCAGGGTGTACGCCACCTAGTGCCCGATGCTCCCCGGGATAGGCTCCAGGTTCCCCGTGACCCTGAAAAGGAGTAAGCGGTTGAAGATGGATGGATGGATGGATAATAAGGGGGAAATTATAAACAAATAAACAAACAGAGAAATAAACATACAAACAAATAAATAATCTTTTTTGCAGAACTCCTCATGGTTCATCTAATATTCTATAAAATGAATCCATAATGAAGAGATGGAGGAGAAAGTGATTTCCATCTAAGATAGATCAGATGCCTGGCCAATAATGTTGAAAATGCTACAAGCTCAGCACTATACTTGGGCAGTGATAAAGTTGGAGGAGGGACTCCAAAAATGGCTGAGATTGCAGTAGATTCAGAAGGAGTTCTCACATGTGAAGTCAACATCACTATCGAACATAGCTAGTCGAATTTTGGTTAAGTGAATGCAGTGGATAATGTTTAATCGAATTGAGTTTAGTCTTGAACAAACTGATGAGGAATGGACTCAGTGCGAGGAATGGACTCAGTGGAAGGCATCCTGCCAAACTTTATCTGAGAGTTCCTCAATAAGGTCCTCCTCTCCTCTCACTGATTTCATTTTGTTTAGAGAATTTACATCTAGCGAATTAATCAAATTGTATAATTGTGATATCCTGCCCTTATTAGAACCAAGAGGGGCAAGAAAGGAATCAATAGGTGTAGCTTGCACTATGACTCTACTGCAAGCGGCAGTTCTAATGTGTAAGTAGAGTAAGTTGGAAGGACATGAAGGTATTATCAATATAGAGATATTTGAAAGATACAATACCTGGAGAAGGAAATGCACCATCTATCAAGAAGGGATGAAAAATGGGGTTAAATACTATTGGGGCAACAATAAAAATTTGTAGGCCAAAATGTAGCCTAAATTGTTTCCAAATCCTTAATGTTGACTTCATAATAACAATTTTAAAGGCAAATTTAGTGGGCCATGGATTAGACTTTTTAATGAAGCAGGTTTGGTTGATGAGACCTCTAAATCTAACTAAGCCAGGCAGGAAAGTGAAGTTAGATTAAACCCTTTTTACACAAGAAGTTACAATGCCTTGGCATTGACCATCTTGAGGATGCTGTGTCAGCCTCAGACAACTCCTGACAGTGCTGACAGTGCTGAATCTGGCCCAACCTCCTCAGTCCAAACATCCTGTTTGTAAATGACCAGACACAGTGACACCTGATAAGCTCTGCAAAAAAGCCCAGAATGCAGTCTACTTTGCTGTCTGGATGAATGAACAACTTGGCAACAGGCATGGCTCAGCTAAAATCAGTGATCCAGGAGCAGAGCCCACATAACGCAGAGGCTTGCGTTGTTCAGAACAGCCCTTCCTATACCTCAGGGGCCAGTCATCTTGATTATAACCTATGAGTGTACACCCTACATCTCTTTGAGGGTGTAGGGGAGGCCCTAGACAGCACTTATTAAGAACATACCTGGAGGGTATGGACTAGTAATGTGACTACATCAGACCTCAACAACATCTTTGCTCTGGTTCAAGAAGTTTGTTCCTACAGGCTCATGTGTGCTCTCACCAAGAAGGAGGCCATGCAGAACATGTCTACCCTTCTCTCTTACATTGTAGCACTTAAGTTCACAGTGAATTCAGATCACACAGTTCAGTGGAATGCAGCTGGATTTGCTAACCACTCCACTGTCTCAGTGTAGGCAGATATTATTACGCTTGCCAGCTTAGCCAGACTGCCACCTGTCAGTCACAATAGCAATTCCCCTAGGCTTGCTAGAACTGCCAGCATTTAAGAACTGTTGGGCTCTCAGTATGCTATTGAATCCCAAATACTGAAACATGCCCTTGTCCTAAAGGAGCAAAATCATTAGCATGCCGGGCGTGCAGGGCATATCTAGCATGGGTGCTTTTCATGCTGGAGAGAGATACTCACCACTGATGCTTTCCTTAGCTGTCTGGTGCCTTTTTGGGCAAGTGTAAGATATGTCAATCACCTGGGATTGAAGGTAGTCCACCTGGTCCGGACACACTTATTGACAGTTCTCAGACATGGTATCACTGAGCGCAATTCATATGGTAGGCCAAAGGGCCGTATTTGTGGCCTCGAGATTTCGAGGTTTCATTCCTTTCACTGGTTGTTAAAACACTCAAGCAGCTTCTTCCCTGAGAGGGTGTGCTGGTCAAGAAGGAAGGTGAGATTTGGCATCCCCAAACAGGTTGTCTGAATCTGTGAGTTTGGCACCTCAAACTGAATCTCCAACTAAGGCCTGTGATTTAGCAATCCAGGAACACTTCTCAATACAAAAGTCCCTATGTCCCTGTGAAGGTTGTTGACCTTATGCCCTGGACCATGGTTGTTCTCCAGATCCTAGGATCTTGACTTTTCTTCATGGATTGTTGAACAGCAGCACGTCTCCATATATCCTGAAGGTGTATGTGGCAGCTTTTGCAGTGCACCACAATTTCTGAAGGGGTTCGTTACTGCCTTTCTGAAGGGCACGAGGCACCTCCATTTGCCATAATCCCCAAGGATATCTGCGTAAAATGTCTTATATTACCTAACTTGCAAGTCTACTGACTCTGAAGCTTTCAATGAGGATGATCCCTACTCCAACATGCCACTCTATGAGGCATACCTCTTCCTCATAGGTCTTATTTAGAGGCCCACCATAAATAAGTGCCCGCACCGTAAAACCAGATAGTTCATCTACTCAAAAAAATCTGAGGAAACTAATTACCTACCTGGTTCTATGTTGCATTCGTAATGTGTTCCAGCTTGGTGAGAAGGTTCTAGTGAATCGTTGTTGTATAGCAGCATATATGGACGCTGCAAAACCTTCGGGAAGGTGTACATTTAAAAAAATGATTTACTTTTTAGAAAACTATTCTATATTGTTCAAGTTAAGCTACTGTTCATTCAAAGACACAGAGTGTAAAGGTTGTAGTACTGTAAATAGGTGTTGAGTAAACAGGTTCGTCCATTCTTTTCTTAATTCAAGGAAACTTAAAATGTATATTCATGGTACTCGCACATGCACTGTAGATACAGTGGATAGACTTAGGTTGACGAATGCTGGGGTATTTCTTGATGATGGTGGCAGTCTTTTCCCACAACGGGTATTGGCAAGGGAGTTGACAAGGCTATATTAAAAAAAAAAATATTGCAGCTCAGCACTGGTCAGAAGCATGCAGAGATGTGCATGCTATTCAAGAGCATATTTTTTTTTTTTTTGTCTGTGTCACATTCACAGTGTTAACGGAGAGGAAAATAATTCAGCAAGTGTAATAAGAGTTGCCATGAGCCAAAATAAGGACCTTGTGCTGTCAGAGGTAATTACAGTCACAGACAGATACATACTGTATACGTGTCCCTGTTGTTTCTCTTGCTGCTTCTTGTTCCATATAGACTGCCCTCCAGAATTATTAGTACCCTTCATGGAAATGAGCAAGAACCGTTTTAAGTAGTTTGATTTTTAAAACTGATCAGCCTCTCACAATGAATATTTTTACCATCCTTTTACTTACCATCCTTCATCATCCTCTTCATCGTGCTGGGAGGTAGTGTGCGCATGGGTCCAATTCAAGGCAGATTTCAGACATGCATATTTTTTTGTTATAGCACCTAATGGTATTTTTGAGGAATACAGGAATTGCGGTGCAATAGGTTGAGATTGCAGATAGAGGCATGATGTGTGCAATATGATACAGTAAGTACATACAGTGGATTACAGTAAATGTAGATGTGCAAATAGCAATTATGTGCAAATAACAGTCTGATATAAATAATTGTAGTATGACAGAGAATTGCTGTAAAGTGCAAGTACTTGGAAATGATTGCAGATATTTGTGGTAATGTATAATATAGTATAGTATCGTGTTTAATGCTAATGCTTATTTGTTAAGTGGAGGCCAGTATTAAATGCTTAGAACCTGAGTTTAGCATTAGTACAGCTGAAGGTAAAAAGCTATTCATGAGACTTATTGTGCAACAACGCAGACTTCTGTTGCATTTTCCTGGTGGGAGATGTATAAACAGTTCAGTTCATGGTGGGGATGAGAGGTGTCCTTGATAATACATCGCGCTCTCCGCAAGTAACACTTTCAAAAAAAAATGTCTGTTGGGCAGCTGAGTTCCAATAATGTATTGGGCAGTTTTCATTACCCATTGTAGCGCCTTCTGGTCATGTAATGTGTACTTGTTTTACCGTATTGTGATGCAGTTTGTAACGATGCTTGCAATGGTACAATGATAGAAGTTCACCATGATCTGAGAAGCAAGTTCTTCAGTTTCCTCAGAAAGTACGGGCGCTATTGCGCCTTTTTGAGGAGAGAAGAGGTGTTGAAGTTCCAAGAAAGGCCAGCAGACATGTGTACACCTAGAAACCTGAAACTAGAACTCCAAGAAACTCGAAGCTAGAACATGTTTAACATCATATTGATACCTCAGGAAATAGTACGTGATTAATGGCTGTAACAAATAGTAATACATGAAAAATAATTCTAATGAGAATGAATAAAGATAAATAATCTCTCCAATTAATAGTGGAAAATTTGAATAATTTTTATTTCATGCATTCATTTTTGCTCATTTTATAACAGGTACAACTAATGCTGGAGGCACCTCTAGTATCCATTAACAGTTTATTAATGAAAAACACTTAAACCCCATTTACAGTGGCAAGAAAAAGTATGTGAACCTTTTGGAATTTCATGGTTTTTGTCATAAAATGTGATCTGATCTTCATCTAAGTCGGGGTATTGACAAATATAATGTGTCTAAAATAATAACACAAAAAAAATTCTGATCTTTCATGTCTTTATTGAGAACAACCAAAAAAAACCTCATAGTGTTTGTGGAAAAAGTATGTGAACCCTTGAGTTTAGAGTTTTGTTTTTTTTGTCTGGTTAAGAAAATGAGTGTGGAGGTGTGAACTACAGCTACTTTGACTGATAAAAACCCCTCAAACTTTTGGAGTTTGCTCTGCACAAGAAGCACACGCTTATGTGAGCCATGCCTCGCCAAAAAGAGCTTTCAGAGGATATACGATCAAGAATAGTTGATTTACGTAAAGCTGGACTCAAAGACTTTAGATATTCACCAGTCTACAGTTAGGCAAACATTCTACAAATGGAGAGACTTTGGGACTGTTGCGACTCTACCAAGAATTGGGCGTCCAGTCAAAATGACACCAAGAGCACAACGAAGACTCATCAGTGAGGTAAAGAAACAACTCTGAATGACAGCCAAAGATCTGAAGACATCATTGGAACTGTCTAACATCTCTGTTCATGAGTCTACAATACCCAAAACATTGAACAAGCAGGGTATCTACGGCAGGACACCACGAAGGAAGCCACTGCTTACTAAAAAGAACATTGCTGCATGTCTGAAGTTTGAAAAAGAGCACACTGACACTCCACAGCGGTACGGGCAAAATGTTCTGTGGACTGATGAAACTAAGACTGAACTATTTGGAAAAACCACACAGCACTACATCTGGCGTAGAAAGGGCACGGCGTATCATCATGAAAACATCATCCCAACTGTAAAGTATGGTGGAGGAATCTCATGATTTGGGCCTGCTTTGCTGCATCAGGGCCGGTCCAGCTCGCAATCATCGAGGGGAAGATGAATTCCCAAGTATATCAGACAATTCTTCAGGATAATGTGAGAATGTCTGTACGTCTGCTCAAACTGTGTAGAAGTTGGGTGATGCAACAGGACAACGACCCAAAACACCGAAGCCTTTTGGAGTAGCCGAGTCAGAGCCCAGACCTCAACCCAATAGAGATGCTGTGGAATGACTTGAAGAAAGCCATACACATGAGACGTCCAAAGAATATGACCAAGCTAAAGCAGTTCTGCAGGAAGAATGGGCTCAAATTCCTCCTGAACGATGTGCAGGTCTGATCCACAGCTACAGGAAGCGCCTGGTTGAGGTTATTGCTGCCAAGGGGGGTCAACCAGTTATTAATTCTAAGGGTTCACTTACTTTTTCCACTGCCATTTTGAATGTTGAATGAGTGTGTTCAATAATTTTTTTGTGTGTTATTATTTTAGACACATTATATTTGTCAATACCCCTGACTTAGATGAAGATCAGATCACATTTTATGTAGAAAACCATGAAGTTCCAAAGGGTTCACATACTTTTTCTTGCCACTGTATATGTCATACGCAATTATGCATACATTTAGGCATTGCCATGAGATTTCATTTTGTTTGTTTTAGTCATGTGAGTAATAGGATAATATGCCTGCATCA
The DNA here is from genome assembly GCA_012411365.1 of Ameiurus melas. NCBI lineage: Eukaryota > Metazoa > Chordata > Actinopteri > Siluriformes > Ictaluridae > Ameiurus > Ameiurus melas. Next base: position 2,241,472 of record CM022765.1, on the reverse strand, counting down.
TGTGTTGTGTTAAATGCTGCAGTTGATCCTGTGACCCTTTTAGTGAAATTATAATAATTGGCCAGGAATTGCAGTTCTGATATTATGTGTCACTTATTATTATGTATCACCTGATTCAGAAAATACTAAGAATACAACGCTGTAAATGCTATTAAAAGCTTGTAGATGGAGTGATAGACGCAGGAAGGAAGGGTATGTATGCAGCATGCCTTGCACTGTGGTTTAATCCCATCTGCTTTGCTCTGGCTTATCATACCATCTGCTGAGGTACATGTCTGACTCATGTAGAGGAAAGCATATCAGATTCAGATGGGAAGTTTTGACGATCTCTTTCTTCTGGGGTTTTGTATTCTGCATAAATTCATGGTGAAGTTGAGAAACCAGCAGAAGTTCTGTTTCAACCAGATGGGTTCCTGGGCTATAGATGCAGATCTATTTAAAATTGTATTCAATCCATTATATAATCTGATATAAAACAATGGATTTAGTTTTTAGCTTTAGATAAATATTCCTCTTAGTCTGAGTTACAGTTTCACTGGAATTTTCAGAATCTATATTGGATTAGTTTAATACAGCATACAGTATATGCCGGCAATTATCTTCTAGAGAAAAAGATAATTATTACATGAAGCCCACATACCCATTAATTGCCAATCAGCCAGTGCTGATCTTTGACTTTTGGCTGAAAGAAAGCATTTCTAATGACCCCTTAAAGACCAAATCAATCACACCACGCTGACAAAGCCACCAGAAGTTACTTTAAAAGGGAAAGACAGCAGAACGAGTGTTATTACCGGTAATTGTCCCTGTCTGACCATGAGGAATGTAGTATTGAATGTATGGCAACTGTTAATTCATAATGGTTCTTAAATATAGGAAATTTGCAATATTTACAACCAAACTGCTCAAAAACAGGTTTCACTTTGTACATTCAGAAAGCATTCAGTCCGCTTCAAATATTTCACATTTTGTTATGTTCAGCCTTGTGCAAAAAAAAATGCCTTATTTTTCCCCACATCAGTTTACACTCCATACACCATAAGGACAAAGCAAAAACCAGATCTGTGATAACACTGCAAATTTATTAAAAAGAAAGAAAAACTAAACATATTTACAGACAGTGGTGTTTCAAAGTTTGTGAACCCTTTAGAATTTTCTATATTTCTGCTTAAATATAACCTAAACAAGTCCTAAAAGTAGCCAAAGAAAACCCAACTAAACAAATGAGACAAAGATATTATACTTGGTCATTTATTCATTGAGGAAAATGACATATCTGTGAGTGGCAAAAGTATGTGAACCTCTAGGATTAGCAGTTAATTTGAAGGTGAAATTAGAGTCAGGTGTTTTCAATCAATGAGATGACAATCAGGTGTGAGTGAGCGGCCTGTTTTATTTAAAGAAGAGGGATTTATCAAAGTCTGATCTTCACAACACATGTTTGTGGAAGTATATTATGGCATGAACAAAGGAGATTTTTGAGGACCTCAGCTCAAGAGTTGTTGATGCTCATCAGGCTGGAAAAGGTCATAAAACCATCTCTAAAGAGTTTGGACCGATCCACAGTCAGACTGACTGTGTAGAAATGGAGGAAATTCAAGACCATTGTTACCCTCTCCAGAAGCGGTCAACCAACATAGATCACTATTAAGCAACTAAAGGTGGCTCTCACATTGGCTAATGTTAATGTTCATGAGTCCAGCATCAGGAGAACACTGAACAACAATGATGTGCATGGCAGGGTTGCGAGGGGAAAACCACTGCTTTCCAAAAAGAACATTGCTGCCCTTCTGCAGTTTGCTAACAATCACATGGACTAGCCAGAAGGCGATTAGAAAAATGTTTTGTGGACAGAATTTTCGGTTCAAATGAGAAGGGTTATGTTTGGAGAAAGGAAAATAAGAATCTTATCTCGTCCGTGAAACATGGTGGTGGTAGTATCATGGTTCGGGCCTGTTTTGCTGCATCTGGGTGAAGACAACTTGCTATCATTGATGGACCGATGAATTCTGAATTACACCAGCAAATTCTAAAGGGAAATGTCAGGACATCTGTCCATGAACTAAATCAAGAGAAAGAGTGTCATGCAGTAATGACAACAACCCTAAGCACACAAGTCGTTCTATCAAAGAATGATTAAAGGAATATAAAGTTAATGTTTTGGAATGGCCAAGTCAAAGCCATGACCAGAAATTCAATAGAAATTGAAGAAGCACCTGAAGGAAAAACCCGAAGCAAGCAGTTCAAGTGAGGAAACGCACCAACATCCCAGAGGTGTAGCTCTTCTGTATTGAGGAATGGGCTAAAATCTCTCCAAGCCGACGTGCAGGACTGATCAACAGTTACTAGAAATGTTTAGTTGCATTTATCAGTGTACAAGGAGGTCACGCCAGATACTGAAAGCAACGGTTCACCTACTCGCAGATATGTAATATTGGATCATTTTCTTTAATAAGTAAATGAACACAGTATAATATTTTTTGCCTCGTTTGTTTAATTACATTTGGTTCTTTATCTGTCTGTGAAAATCTGATGATATTTTAGGTCATATATAGGCAGAAATATAGATACAGCCTTTTAAGCACCACTGTAAGAATTCAGACCATTTTGCTATGACATTTAGAATTTTGCCTAGGTGCATCCCATTTCTCTTGATCATCTTTGAGATGTTTCTATACTTTGACTGGTGTCCACCTGTGGCAAATTCAATTGATTGAACATGATTTGGAAAAGCGCACACCAGTCTATATCAGGTCTAAGGTCGAATATGCAAAAACCAAGCCATCAGGTCAAAGGAACTGCCTGCAGAGCTCAGACAGGGCCAAAGGTTCACCTTTCAACGGAACAATTAGTGGCTTAGGGACAACTCTGCGAATGTCCAGAGCCTGGACTTGAACCCTATCAAATCTCTGTAGAGACCTGAAGATGGCTGTCCATCAACGGGTACCACCTAAATCTAGGTGTGCAAAGCTTATTGCATCATACCCAAAAGGACTTGAGGCTGTAATCACTGTCAAAGGTGCTTCAACTAAGTACTGACTTAGGGGTCTGTATACTTGTGTCAATGTTATGTTTTAGTTTTTTCTTTTGAATAAATTTGCAGAGTTATCACAAATCTGGTTTGTGTTTTGTCATTATGAGATATGACGTGTAGATTGAGGGGAGATTTTTCGAAAGCATTTTCGCACAGGGCTGCAGCAGAACCGAATGTGAAACAAATTAAGGGATCACTGTAGCAAGAAATTGTCTGAATGTGTTCTCATGCATGTGAAACAACAACAACAACAAAAAAGAAACCACACATCGTGTGTTTCAACTTTTTTTCCTTCTGCTTTTAAGTGAGACTTGACTTGTAGCAACAAATCCACCATCACAAAGCACCAGGGCCATGGTGTGCTATGTGATTCATTAAAAGTCACAGAGGAATGTTGCGTAAGTGTTGCTGGCTCTCGTAAACGATAAATTACATTATCAGAACAGTCGAGCATTGTCTCTCCTACTCAGATGACATCCAGTGCCAGACAGAAAGAGTGGCATGGGATTTTGACTGAAAATGAAGTGCACTGCCAATGTACATTCATGGACAAAATCGTTATATATGCTTTATGTTATTTTACGCCATTCAGAAAGTACAACTGAAATTCGTCACACGAAACATGAAAGCAAAGAGACCTATACGTCGATGTTGATGTGATATGTATGTTTCTCATCCGCAGGTATACACACGCTATGGGAAATGCTACACCTTCAATGGGAACAAAACCTCACCGAAGCGGACACGGCAGGGGGGCATGGGGAACGGCCTGGAGCTGATGCTGGATATACAACAAGATGAATACCTCCCCATTTGGAGAGAGACCAGTGAGTCAGTGCAAAAGTACTGTTAGAAATAGAATCACTGACTTCATTCACGAAGCGAAAGCGGTTCCTGGAATTTCTTTTGTTGTAGGTCTCAACATGGTCAATATATATACCAATGAAATACAAGATAAAGGATAAACACATATAATAAGCAAGTAATTCTATGTGTAATAAGGATCACAAACAGTTCCATTACAAATATTAGGGGGCTGTATCCAGATACATTTATGCTTTATTGGAGTGTAACCGGATAGTAATAATTAAAACCTTACTCAAGCACATTACTATTGGAAAAACGTGTGTTTTGCTCTCCACGTTTAGACGTTCAACGTTTTAAGTAGGTGCAAAACATTCCATCAAATCCATAACAATTTGTATGAGCCAACTAGTTCATTTGTAACCTTAAAAAACTTACGTCATGAATTTTTAAAAATTTTTTTTTTATAAAACTTTAAACAGTTGAGCGCAATTTAGTTGGATCCTGTGCATTTTCCATTACATAAACTGTTGAAAAAGAAAGAAAGAAAGAAAGAAAGAAAGAGAGAGAGAGATAAGAACACTAACCCTCCTCTAACTCATGTTAAACCTACGGATCTTTTCATTTGACTTGAGTTGTGCGACTAGTTTGGAATGTTAGATGCTTACAGGAAAAAAGAGAAGATTTTTTGCTTTTTATATTTAAATACTTGACTATACTTACCAGAAGGCACTGTGGTTTAGTGGTTAACACGTTTGTCTCTCACCTGCAGTGTTGGAGGTTCGAATCCTGTCTGTGCACAGAGTTTGCACGTTCTCTCGGTACTCTGTGTTTCCTCCCCTTAGTCCAAAGCTGTACTGGAAGCTGATTGACATCTCTAAATTGCCTGTAGTGTGTGATTGTGCCCAACAATGGGTTGGCACAACATCCAGGGTGTCGCCCGCCTTGTACCGCAAATCACCTGGGATAGGCGACCCTGTGTAGGATAATCAGTACAGAAAATGGATGGAGTACACTTTAATGCGTTTTCTGTACAACTACTAATAATAGATAGAATGGGATGGATGGAACTGTTGCAGATGTGTTTAAGGAAACCTTTTTTTTTTCTCTGTGCCTGAATCCAGTGTGTCCAGAGGCAGTTAATTGAGGTTACTCTGTGTCCTCTGCTTCACCAGCAGGCCATAGGATAGGAATGCATTCTAGTCACAACAGACTAATAGAATAACCCCAGCAACCTGCTGCACACAGTGAAAGACCTGAACCTCCTTACAAAAAGAGGCTGCTTTGGCCTACTGTGTGTCACAATTCATGTTCAGTCCAATAAATTCTAGACTTTTTTTTATATGCTTTTTAAAACTTAGATCATATAGTTTTACGTTTGTCTATTTATATAAAGCGCCATCTTTTATCAAATATAATCTCAAGGTGCTTTATATAAAGTTATGAGACTAGATTTAAAAAAAAAAAAAAAAAAATGACCTTTCTTTTTGTTGCAATATCTGTTCCATAGTTCATAAACTCTGTGCAGTCTTAAGAAGCCCACCATGAATGACAGTGTGTAAGATTATCAGTAGGGGAGAAAAAAACAAAAAAACGAGACTTCACCTGAATACATTTCATTATGTATTCAATGGGAATGTGGTGAATAGATGGATATACAACAGTCAGTGCCTTCATATACAAACATCCTTAGATAAAGTGGTTTTCTGTTGCGGTCTCCACAGATGAGACCACTCTGGAGGCTGGGATCCGCGTCCAGATTCATAGTCAGGACGAGCCGCCTTACATCCACGAGCTGGGCTTTGGAGTCTCGCCGGGATTCCAAACCTTCGTGTCCTGCCAGGAACAGAGGGTATGCTTCAGTACAGAACATTATACAATATGGCTCTGATAAAGACGGGGAAAAGGACACATGGATATAGCTCTGGCGAGAATGCAAGTGAAGCATTTATGTACTTTTTTATTTTTTTGGCCATAAGATATAATATCCAAGGGATTTTTTTTTTAATACGGAAAATGTTATGACCAGAGCACAGGAGCCATGGCTCACCACCCCAGGGGCAGTTTATAGTTAAAGACTTTGCTCATGCCCAAGTCCAAATTACTAGCACAGAACCTTTACTGCTATGCAACTCTCTCCTCCTGACTCTAGAAGTATATGGGTGGGCAAAGTAAAAAGTGATTTGAACAAAAAAAAATTTTAAATGATAAAAAAAAAAAAAACAAACAAATGTATAATTTTTTTTTTTTTGCCCACATTGCCCACGTAAGACTTTAAGACTATACATAAGCAACAAAAATAAAAAGGGGAAACTTTTACTGCACATATGAAGCTTACAGGATACAGAAAGCACATATTCACGAACCTTAGGGGCTATGTGATGCATTTACAAGGTTCATTCATGCATCCTTAGTAATTGCCCGGTCAGGATCATAGCAGTTTATATTGGGTTGCATTTCTGTTTATATTTTGGGACACAGAACCGACTGAATTCATTTAGAAATAGTGGGATTAAAAACAAACAAACAAACAAACAACAACAAAACAACACCCCAGTGCACAGATAAACAGATGAGACCAATGATGAGCCCCAGGAGATCAATTTTTCAATGTCTCTGGAGTGTTAGGGTTCATATTCAATGAATTGGAGTTTGTGGTGCAAATTTTGCTGCTTCACATACAGTTCCAAATAATCCCACATGTCTGGCCAGGAACTTTAATCCAGTTTCAACTTCTGCTTGTCTACGCATGCAGCTGAATGACATTGGACAAGAAAGCACTGCTGTAGGTGGTTGCAACTTATAGATTATTTCTGGTCAGATGGTGAACGCTCAGTCTTATCGGCGATACCTTCCTTAACCGCTCTGTAAATGTAAAAGATGCAACGTTCCGAAGAGATTTCCTCCTCTTAGGTTCTCTGTGAAATTCGTCCCATTAGCTGTCATACCTGCCGCAGCCGTGGGGAAACTGTCGTGCGTCGTCAGAGCCAGTGATCCCCGGATACGACACCTACAGCGTGAGCGCCTGCAGGTTGCACTGTGAGAGCGTCCAGGTGCAGAGAGAGTGCAACTGTCGGATGATCCATATGCCAGGTGTGTGTCTGTTAATAATTGTGTACGTATATGCACTCACACACTTGCTAAGCTGCTATTAATGTGCATGTCTCGTCTGTAAACTCACTCTTATTGACTGGCAGAGGCTGTCAGTAGATCCATCAATCATCCTCACACTTGTCAGTCAAAGCCTCTTCCGGAAATGGGATTTCGGGGCCATTTCTGTAACGAGCTTTCCATTTAGATGAGCCAGTCATATGCAAGAACGACACACTTCATTGGCATTCACGCTTTCAGTATCCTGACCTCTTTCCTTGCCATTGCCTTTTCGATCATTCTTGTCTGATCATTATAAGGTTTTTTTTTTTCTTGTTTTATTTTTGAATGTGCGACCGGCCTGAGGGCATTAATCAGATGATATCGTATAGGAAGGAGTATAAATCATCCGTTCGTTTACCGACCATGTCATATCTATTCGTCTTTCCACCTACCATCAAGTCATATCTACACATATCATTCCTACTCATGTAAGATGGCTGCGTTCATACAAATTGGTAGACTCTGCATCTTTAATTCTAAGCTTTTCAATGCAACGAACTTCTTTCTGCAGGAAACGCGGATATCTGTACACCAGCAAAAGTGAAATGTGTCGACAGAGCACTTGGTAAGATCTCCTGCTGCAAAAAAAAAAGAATTTAGTAGTAATCAATTGATTAATTTAACACACACTTTGTGCCACTAGATACTAAATTATATCCTTATCATTTAATTCTATATGGATATATGTGCACTGAGTTAGTAATTAAAGTGCTGTTATACGTGCTTTAGTGACAGATCTCTGTTTTTGTCCCCGGATAAAGCTTTGTTGGAGATAAGCTCAGGCGATTCCTGTGTGTGTGAGACTCCGTGTAATGTCACACGCTATGGAAAAGAGCTCTCTATGGTTAAAATACCCAGCAAAGGGTCAGCACGCTTCCTCTCTCGCAAGTACCACAAAACAGAGGAGTATATCAGGTGACATGTATGCACACACACTCACACACACACACACACACACACACACACATTTTCATATTAGTCCTTTGTGAGGACCTACATTTGAGTTCGTGTGTATCTCGAATCGAATCGATCTAAAACCGGAAACCAAAATATCGTCGACATATTTGACTTTTGAAGTAAAATGCAGAATAAGAATAGAAAAGCATCCTCACTTACGGGAATTGAACTAGTTTTGCAAATCGTGTGAGAACATCTGGGCTTCAGAAATCTAGAAAGCACACACACACACACACACACACACACACGCACACACACAAACACAAACATATCCCATCTTCTAGTTGGTTAATATGATAGAAAGAGCTCCTTCCTGAAAAATAATTAAACTGTGTATTCAAATACAGCAAGAAAACAAGCTTGCCGAGGGAAAAAAAATACAATTCTTTTCGCTGTCCGAGCTTCTCTGATAATCACGACGTCTCTCTCGATCTCCTTCACTATTGTTTGTAAAACCGCAATATTGAAAATGAAAATGTAATTTGGCTGCTCCGTGCATAGGCTAAACGAAGTAGCGCTTTTTAAATAGATTGCTCTAAATTGAGATTATCTTCGTTCCAGTAATTATTTTTCTCCCTGTATTCGCCACTGACAGTCCTTTATTTATAACAACACAATAAGCGACATCTTTCCCTTTTTTTTCTTCTTCTTGTTCTAGGCAGTAGGATATTGAATGTTTCTATTAAGAATGTCACAGTTTTGCTGCTTATCTCCAATACTGCAGGGACAACTTCCTCGTCCTGGATGTTTACTTTGAAGCACTGAACTACGAAACGATCGAGCAGAGGAAAGCATACGACATAGCTGGGCTGTTAGGTGGGGTTTGTCGTGTACACGCATGCTCAAGGTGGACCGATGACGCCATTCACAGACAATGTGTTCACTACTAGCACATGAAGATGAGAAACAGTATCTGTAACGATTGCATGACAGGAAGCAGCATGGCGTGAAGTGGACTCGTTCATTTTGAACGGCGAAATTGCAAAGCTGAATTACATACACATCATTTAAAAAGCCACTTGCGTATATACAATATTGATGTTAATGTTACATTTTGGTTTCCACTAATATGCCCGTGCTTTCAGTCTCAACACAAAGCGTTCCTTTTGTCTGTGTGACATTCAGGGGACATTGGAGGCCAGATGGGACTTTTCATTGGAGCCAGTGTTCTCACAATATTAGAGATACTCGATTACATCTATGAGGTACAGTTTATCATTGTTGTTACACCCGACTGCACCCTCGTTGGAATGTACGGTGCGTGTGATCTTTTGTTAATTGTTTAAAAAATGACGATTGATTTGAAGGACAAAAAAAAAAAAAAAAAAAAAGTACATCATAATGTGCTGTTCCTGAGGTGATGTGAGTCACACAAGATCCTGTAACGGGAAGGCTGGTCAGAGGTGGTTGGAAATCTTTCCTTATGTGATCAGAAATGTCAAACGTTATAAGACTTCAAGTTCGGGCGTGAAAAAAAAAAGTCTGAATACAAGGTGACTTGCAGGAGCTGGCAGCCAATCAGAGTGGGGGCGGGGTTAGGAGGCAGAGAGAGTATAAACAAACTAAACCAGATTCTGAGAATGAGAGTTAATATATAATAAAAATGCAATACGTTTATCGTTTACTTTTTGTATTCCAGACTAAATCTCTTTTTTTCATTAGATGTTTTCACATCTTTTGTGAAAAGCACTATTTAAGTATTCTCTGTTATTAAATATGTTGAGATTCTTTTCTCAGCGTATGGAGTCTTTTCTCGAACGTACTTATCTTTTCTTGCTATGTCTTTAATTATATTTCTATCCCACTTTAAGGTAATCAAATATAGGATCAAAAAGCTACTGAGACCACAAAAGTACCAGAATCAGCAGAGCCAGAGGAACCAGATGCAGAGAACAAAGAACCGCCATGATCTGAATCTTAGGGCCCAGCTAACACCAAGCACCATTGCAACAGTCAGACTAGAGGAATTTAAGCCCAAAGTAAGTCCAGGAACCTAAGTGGAATGGAGTGTTTCTTTGTTTTACTTAAATCAGAGAAAACCTCTCACAGTGGAAAAATGTTCTGAAAAACAAATGTTTTTATTTACAAGTAAAGTAATGACCAAATTTTGTGGAAAAATGGCCACTGTTCATGAGATTCTGTTCACAAATCTTTAGACTAATCTGTCTAAAGGTCAGTTTTTAAAGCGACCAAGCGTATGAATGTACACTCACTTGCCATTTTTTTTGGAGCACCTTTACGCCTGCTCGTTCATGCAATTATCCTATTGGCCAATCATGTGGCAGCAGTGCAACGCATAAAATCATGCCGATTGGGATGAGAGCTTCAATTAGTGTTCACATCAAAATCAGTGACTTTGACTGTGGTTTGGTGCTAGACAGTGCCAAACCCACTGATCTCCTGGGATTTGCACACACAAGTCTGGAGATATTACAAATAATGGAAATAAATCAATAGAACTTCCAACAGTTTTTGTTGGAAACAGTTGGTGACCGAGGAGAATGCCCAGGCCGGTTCGAGCTGATAGGAAAGATATAATAAATCAAATAACCACATAATGTGCAACACATCGAACCTTGAGGCGGACAGGCTACAACAGCAGAAGACCACATCAGAAGCAGACGTCCACTCCTTTCAGTCACAAACCGGAATCTGATGCTACTCTGGGCACAGGCTCATGGAAACCCAACAGTTAAAGATTGAAAAAAACATCACCTGGTATCTTTATTCCTGCTGGGACATGCAGAAGGTAGGGTTTGAACTTGGCACCAACCCAACTTGGCTTGGCTTCAACAGTTCAGGCTAGTGGTGGTGGTATAATAGTGTAGGGAAGGTTTTCTTGGCATACATGATGCCCGCTTATATCAATCAATCAATCATCGTTTTAATGCCAGACTATCTGAGTATTGTTGCTGAACATGTGCGTCCCTTTATTGCTACTTTGATCAAAGCCAGCATGATAATGCATCATGTTACAAAGCACAAATCATCAACACATCTGTATCCACCTATGGCATGTGGCAGAATGGGAGATTCATGGCAGGCATATTCGTAACAATTATGTGATGCATAATGAGCATGGTATTCCTAATAAAGTGGGTGGTGAATGTATATATATATATATATATATATATATATATATATATATATATATATATATATATATATATATATATATATAAAATAAAAAGTGATTTTGATTTAAAATGTGCTAAGGGATTATTGGAATAAATAATAAGCTGGAATAAATTAGAAAAAAGCTGATTCTCATAAAAGCCACTTAGTCCTACTACTACAACCCCTGGCAAAAATGATGGAATCACCACACTTCGAGGATGCTTACCCGGCATTTTCACTTCGTAGCGAATAAACACATCACAGATATGACTCAAAACAGTTGTTGTTTGATAGCTGAACATTCTGGCGTTGTAAAACATACCTCAAACAAATTTAATTAAATACTTTTAATTAATGCCATATTTTTTTCCACCCTAAATCAAGTAGAGGAAATAATTATGGAATCACTCAAATTTTGATTAAAAATAATTGGAATCACCTAGTCATTTGCATTTCTAAAACAAAGTCCAAAGCAAATTAGTCTGCAGTTAAAAGAGAGTGCTTACATGCCTTAACAAGCTGTTGGACTTGGCTAATTGAAAGGAAACATGGCCCCAACAAGAGAGTTGTCCGTTGAAACAATGGAAAGGATTATAAAGCTCCTTCGAGAAGGAAATCAAACACAGTGTGGTGAACGATGTCGGTTGTTCCCAGTCGGCTGTGTCTAAAATTTGGTGCAAGTCTAAACCAAATGGGAAGGTTCTAAAAGGAACACATACGGGTCGACCGATGAAGTCGTCAAAGCGTCAGGATAGAAAGCTCAAAGCGATATGACTTGAAAATAGAAAAAGCACAGCAGAACAGATGGAAAAACAAATGAGTGTGAACAGGAGTCAGTGTTTGTGACAGAACTGTAAGAAATCAGCGGAATGGAATGGGATTTATATACGCTGAAAATCCAAACGAGAACCGGCACTAACACCTAAACTGAAGAGAAGAAGGTTACAGTGGGCTAAAGAGACGCAATCATGGAGTGTGGATGATTAGAGGAAAGTGATGTTCGGTGATGAATCACGAATCTGCATTGGCCAAGGAGATGATGCTGGAACTTTTGTCTGGTGCCATTCTAATGAAAGATATAAAGATGACTGCATGAAGGAAACATTCACATTCCCCACTCAGTTGGGGTTGTATCTCAGGTACAGGACCAGGGGAGATCTCTACAGACGATGCACAGGTGAAGATTTTGGACACTTTTCCATTCCATCAATAGAAAATGGGTTTGGTGATGATGAAGTCATTTTTCAGGATGGTGATGTATCTTGACACAGAGCACAAAGTGTTAAAGCTTCTCTTCACGAAAGGCAGATCAACTCAATGACATGACCAGCAAACCGTCCGGATCTCAATCTGATTAAAATTTATGGCGGAAATTTAAATAAATTGTCCACGACGAGGCTCCGTCCGGCAAAGCCGATCTGTCGACCACTATTCGACAACGTTGGAACCAGCATGATGGAGAATATTGTTTTTCATTAGTGAAGTCCGTGCCTCACAGAAAAAAGCCCAAGGAGGAGCAACACAGTACTAATTGTGATTTTGTTGTTGTTGATGGTGATGATTTAATCATTTTTCCTCTACTTGATGTGGAAATAAATATGCCATTAATCAAAATAAATTTCACAGAATTTGTTTGAGATAAGTTTTACGAAGCCATAATGTTCAGCTATTAAACAAAAATGGTTTTGTCTCATATCTGTGATTTGTTTATTTGCCCAGAAGAAAAAAAACAAACAAACAGTTGAAGTGTGGTGAGTTCAAAATATTTGCCAGGGGTTATACGTGTATTTTTATGTGTATGTGTGTGTGTGTGTGTGTGTGTGTGTATATATGTATATATATATATATATATATATATATATAAAAAGCGATGCACCGATATATTGGCTATAGGATGATATTTTAAAAACATCCGATGATCAGGGCCAATCACATCCTGTGAATCAAAAGAAGGCGGGAAAACACGTCGGATTCGTGCTGTGTGTAAAGAAGACGTCTCTCGTGTGGAATGAGGACAGAACTGCAGTTTGTAATCTCCGTAATCTCTCCGCTGATAACATTTTACCCCGGAAGTGTGCAGTACACCATTGAAAGATTTCCGTGAAGAAGAGTCGACCAAAAAGTATATGTGTAGACTGGTATATTTCATATCCAGTTAACGTTAATGTATAAAAATAAAAAAGTTATTATATATCACCAGTTTGATGTTCAGTGATGGAGTAGACATGCTTGTGTTTGTGGAGAGTGAATGTGAGACTAACAGGAGGGTTTTTTTTTTAGAATTCAGTCAATGTTAATATGAATCAATAACATTCAATAAGTTCAGAGATCTTACTTTAATCTTCAGAATTGAGTTCATGTGTTAATTAGAGTCATGTGTTTTCTGTTTATGAGACCAGTTACTGTGCAACAACTTGTTGAAATGGAGAGAATAAAGTTTTTATTTTCATTTCTTTCAGAATTGTGGAATAAATTATTATTCATTTAAAAGAAGGCATAAAACGCAGAAGTATCGGTTATTGGTATCGGTCGATATCACTCGGAATAATCGGTTTCTGTATCTGCTGAGAAATTTACTAATCGTTGCATCTCATTATATATATATAGATAAATAAACTTAAAATTGTCATGAATTTTCTGCCTACAGGAGGCTAGTGATGGGACGAGAGCTCAAGCACACAGTGTATATCCAGCGTCTGCGTTGCCAAACCACCACACACAAGCCACTGGACAGCAGGACTTTGCTTGCTAGTAGATGATTTCTTTTTAGCTTTTCGCACCATCTTTAATTATTTCCCATCAGACTTTTGGCCTTTGGATGGAACCACACGCTGCAATTGGACATTTATGTTTATCACCTGGGAACGCTGCAGCCAAAGTCAAACCCACAGGGAGTTCACTATGAATGCCCATTTTCAGCCAGAGCAAGGTATGTGGCTAGGTGGGGGGGTCAAACTGGCTCAAACTGCCTCCGTTACATCAGCCCGTCAGGCGTACTGGCATCGTCCTGCAGTAGCACCGGTGGAACCAGGCCAATTTGATTCACACATGCTCTTATACTGCATGTCAATTATGTTCTTCGGTAGACGTTTAGTATTTTTAGGGAGAATTCTTCTTCTTTTTTTTTTTTTTTTAAACATTCAGTTGAATCCTCTCACTGGAGCGGGACAAGCACAACACACTTTTTCTTTACTAAAGGGGTGAAATCCCCAAATCTTTTCCTTCATTTTTTTTTTAATAACACTATTTTATTTTCATTTTAATGCAATATTTCAAATGATCACTTTTTTTTGCACACACTGTAAAGCCTCATTAATGGTACATTTACAGTCGTTTAGCCTTTTTAACGCAGGTTTTTGCATTTTAGAGAAAATGAGACCAGTGACCCATAGCAGTCTTGACCCCCCAAAAAAAAAAAACCTCAGCGCATGTTCACCTCGAGTGATAAGTTGCATCTTATTTTCTTATTTCAAATGCCTGAAAGGATGACCAGAAAGGACTGAACTCTGGACCAGTGTTGAATTTGGACCGTAACTGTAGTATGAAATTGATCATTTCTTAGTGCACTTGATGAGAATTTCTAAAAACACACCTGTTTTCACTGGCTGCATTACTCACCACGTTTTCTGTCTTGGATCACCGGATTCATTCATGCATGTTCTCACAGATCTGCTATAGACCCTCGCTGGGAAACTGGGAACCAACTGTGGTTCTCATGAGAACAGACTCATACTGAAAATGCCAACTTTGCCAACAGGGTTGAAGTGAGTTGGCACTCAGTTAAATCCTTTTGTTACTTTTCCACGTGTCATGATTCTTAGAACGAAACAATAGCCTATAGTGCCTCTGGGAGTCAAATACTAATAACAACTTGTCCTAGAATCAAAGGAAAAATCAATATTTGCTCAAATATTGCCTGTGGATGTGACCATCACCACGATATTTATTTATTTAGTAACAAAAGATGGTAGTCTCTCTTTTTGTTCATTTTGTAAAGAGCACATACAACATAAATCAATAAAATAGAACAGCAAAGGAGGTTAACTAATTGGATAGTTTTAAAAAAAATTCATTTCACAATCGTTTAATAAAGAGCATCCAACAACGAGAAAATGAATTTGGGAATTACAGGCAGTAAGAAATGGTTTCATTTCACAATGTCAGCAGAGTGAATGAGATTTATGAAACCTTTCATCCTTTCTCTCTTATAATAATATAATTTCTTAATTAGAAAAATAATAATAATAATAATAATAATAATGTTACCTTATCGCCAGGTGAGACTGCTGGCTGCATGGAAGATGAATTATTCTAGTGAAGTGATGTATTTGCCTTTCATGCCATCTAGTGTCTATTATTGAAACTACAAAAACAGGTCACGGTTACATGACATGTAGTATTTATATTTTTTATCACAAATAAAAATAAAAATGAACTTCTCTTCAGACTCCAACATGGCCGAATGCTTATCTGCGTACAACACGACCCCAGGGTCTTTTTCCCCACTGTCAAACCTTGATTGTGTGCAATAAAATTTCACGTAGCTGCTACTGAAGCTAAAGGCAGGAAGGGGGTCGGTGCACAGGGGCGAGGGTTGACCTTCAATTTAACAAACAATTGTTTAAAATATATAACACTCATGGTAATAAATTGGGTATTTGGGGAACAAATTCTTGTCTCTGGAGGTATTTAAAATGTACTCATTAAGCTGATGCTTTTATCCAGATTGACAACTAAGACAGGACAGAACTGGGCAGTTGAGGGTTATGGGTCTTGCTCAAGGACACAACCATGGCAGTGTCGTGGTGCTGGGATTTAAACTCAACCTCCTGTAGCTCAGTGTCTTAACCACTGAGCCAGTGTACCCTTAATTGGACAGAGAAAACTAAATTAAAAAAAAAAGGTACATTTGTTTGGCTATGTTCACGTTAGATTCCCTCCAGGATTTCGCAATTGTACGATTGCAGAAATTAACAGAGAAATCAAGCAAACTCCGCGATCTTTGTAGGAGCTTGCCATTTTTCAAAAGCACCAGATTTGGCCCAAGACGTATCATGTGATGCCGTCACAACACGCATGGACATGCACAACACGAATAGGAGTACAGCTAAAAGATCTCATTTACCAACAAACATCACTGCGAAAGACCGTGCAAAACAATTTCAATTAATTTTCTGCAAAAAAAAACAAACACACACACACACACACACACCAAACTCTGCACATTGCATTGAAAAAAAAATCAAGCATTTTTTTGACGTCAACACTCACAAACTCCCCAAAATGCTGTGTGAACCGACATTACAAGCTTCATTGCACAATTCAGTTTTTATTTATTTTATTTTTTTTGCAGGGATCAGATCGACCCATCTTGACAGTTCCCATAACGGTCTTTAACTTTAACCCACCGGTCCAGAAAATGCACATCAATTTCATAAGCAATTCCCCCCCCAAACACTGCTTGGTTTCAATAGGTTCCTTCCAGGTTTGCTTGTATCGAGTCCCAAAATATCAATAAATCACTAATCTCCCCATCCGTCTACTGAATAGTGTGACTGCTTTTGCTACCCGACATTGCTTCCCTGGACAGTGATTTGGTCTGATGTGAAATTTTGTATCTCCACAGAGTCCTACAAAAATTAGATGTGTGTCACATTAAGGCAAAAAAAAAAAAAAACCCAAAACACCCTGATGTGTCACTTCAACCTGGTAACGCGAACATATGCTGCATGTGTGGGAAGTGGGAACTTGCAATTTTCAAGCTTGGTGCATTTAAGCTACAAGGTGGGGGGAAACACACTGGGCCTCAATGGAAAAATGGGTTTTGCTGGCAGTAAGTTAGCCAGCTACCATCAGTGATCATGTGTTTGTGGTGTATTTACTTTTATCAAAACAGCAAACTGAATGCGCAATATTTAAAAAAAAAAGAGTGAGTCAACTAATGTATCTGTGTTAACTGACCTGAAAAACCTCATTTCAAGTAGTTGACAGTGTGAGTAGCCATACAACTTGAGGACACCTTCCCAACTTTCCTAGTAGGAATTCAAAGTTGATTGCTAATCTAGTCGGAGGTTGGCAATTATGCTTGCATTCATGACCAAGTGGGAACGGGGGAAGTTTTCAAATTCCCAGTAGGAAAAGTGTGTTTGAACGGCTCTCCCGTTCAGAATTCCTGCTCAGAAACCACGTTTATCGAGAGCTCAGACGTCTCAGTTGCGCTTCGGTGACGCCACTTCCACATGGGGCGCTCAGAGTGACGAGTAAGAAAAAGTGATTCAAGGTCTTTAAGCAGCCTTTTGCGTTTTTGTTTATATTTTGGAAATAAATAAATAAATAAATCACTAAATGCTGGTTGATACCTTAATCATTGAAATGTTAAATGCGCTTTCTGCAAGATTGTTTTGGATCAAACTGGTCTTTCATGTCAATTAGAGCATCACCACATCTACTTCAAAAATAAAAAAAAAAAAAATGAATGGAGCACTAACCAAACAACTCTTTAATTCTTTAAGTTTTTGTACACAACATACAGGGAACATTCGTTTCATTTCCGACCTCAAACGGCTCGGGAGCTTGCAAGAACGCTCCCATGAAGAAAGTAGACTTCGAGTTGAAAAATTCCAGAGTTCCCAGTTGTCGTAGAACGCAACAATAGCCTGTAATCTCCTGAAAAGAATGCGCCATATTATCTATACACAGTTAGCTTTGTTCTGCTATTGTAACATCTTCATTGTTGGTAAATCGGTGTTTTGTACATCAAAGATTTGGCCTCATTATTTTTAAAAAAATGTACTGTTATTATTATTCATGTGGGGAGATGCTACTGAAAAGGAAAGTAATACATGATGAAATCAGCCTGTATGCCCCACCCTTTGCGTAGGAGTTTTGAGTCACTGTCAGTCGTGCAGCTGCAGGTCCACCCTTCTAAAACAACTGTAGCAGCTACATGTTATATGAAATAGATACACACACACACACAAATATATACTGCATTACATATTATAAATAATAATAATAATAATAATAATAATCTCATTCAAGATATTGGTACCACAGAGGCCAATGTCAGGCTGTCAAAACACACTCACATATATACACACACACCAGACATGTATACATTCATGTCCTTGTAAAGCACTGATCATTGGTGTTGCTCATTTCCTCAATCTAGGCAAAGGCAACACAACTTGAGAAATGCGCAGTACGGCACTCACCCTTTTTTTTTTTTTGCAGATACTTTACAAGTCATGAAATACATGTTACCATGATGAAAGGCACAGAGGCTATACAGAGCTGGTTGTTGGCCCCCGACAAACACAGCAAGCAGGAAAAGGAATGTGAGACAGAAATACATTTCGAACAAAACAGGCATTTGGAGATTCTGAGAACTGGACACTGAACTGGATGGTTTCCACAATTTCTGAGGTCTCTAGTTTTGTTGTAGACATAATTAACCAGAAGGTTTCCTCCACGATGTTTATTGCTTCCGTCAGGGCCACCACGGAGACGTTCTGAGTCAGAACCTACACGTTCTCTGAAAAGAAAAAAAGAAAAAAAAGTTCCTTCAAATGCAGGTTTCCATTTTGCAGGGTTATGGAGTGGTGGCTTATTTAGAGAATGCCAAGCACCATGTTGTTTCAAATGATTTGTAGAAATCTCACAGGACAGAGTTCAGGTGCTGTTGCCTTGCTCTTGTTCGAACAGAAGCATGGCGAGCTGGGACCGGGACCCAATGCTTTCACGTTTGCTCTGGAGGCAACGGTGGAAGTTGTCCTCGCTCAGTCGTGCATCGCATGTGTGATTTCGGTACTCCTGGCGCAGCGCAGGCTCCACGGCACGGAACACGTGCAGGCCTGAATAGCGCACGAACACGTCGTAGGTATCCAGGCTCTCCAGCAGCTCCTCGTCTTCATGCGCAGCGGCATCCATGTGTGCGCGAGCAGACATGTAGTCACCGTTGTAGAAGCACGCCTCTTCGAAAGAATAGCGGTCGAAGTGGCCCGCCTCACGCACTAAATCTGTAGCCGTTGGCAGAGCCTGATCTGGATACACCACTCGTGGGTTGAAGTCTTGAAAATGAATGGGGAAGAAAACCTGCCAGCCACTTATAGCATTCATACGGCAGCGATTCAGGAATTCGGAGTTAAGTGCTGTGTCGGCAGTAGCTAGCAGAAACAATGTGTCTGCTGGGTGCTTCCTCGATACCACATCCAAAACACGCAGAAGACCAGGATTCTCCGTCTTCACACTGATCCATGGCACTTTGACGTTAGGAAAGCGCCGTTCTGTTGCAGCTACTTTTGCCTTGACCTCTGAAAAAACGTCATCGGTGCCCACTTTCTGTGCCTCTGCAGGCTCATAGAGGAAGAGGAAGCTGAGTATTGCATTCTCAGCTGGCTCAAACAGACCTGAAGTACAGCGATCCAGGAATCGGACCACCGTGGTACGGTCTGCACTAGTCAGGGGCAGCAAGATGTGTACCCGTGTTGCCTCGGTCACATACGGCATGGGGATAATCTCCACTCGGCTTAAGGGCCGCAGCAAATGGACGCGCCGTGACACCAAACGTCCGGAGCCCGATTCGGTTTCAGCCTGGAGCTGAAGGTCAAGCGTGTATTCCATGCCGCGGGTTGGATCAAAGCGGCGGTAGCCATTGACTAACTGTGGGGCACTCATTTGCAGCACAGGTGAGTATTTCTTATTCAGCTCAGCCACAGCAACCTTAATGACATCATCCACATCGGCACGGTCGGCGCCACTCAGCTGGCACTTGGGCGAGCCATCAGCACAGGAGAACAGCTGCTCCTCTGTGAAATAGTCCCAGCGAAGGACCTCAAACCGACTCTTTGGCATGAACGGTGGTGGGACCCCTACAGGCCATGCCGTGCTCCTGTTGCCGTCCACAGCCAAGTGGCTGATGTTCTTTATCTCCGCCTGGGGCGAACACAAAATAAAGCATTATAATCAACATCAGATTAACGGAAACAGTTCTGACGTTTGTGTAGAATCGATCAGTCAGGTACGTTTCTTTCGGAGTGTGTAACACATACGAGATGTTGAAGCAAAGTCACTGAGAAATGCAAGGGAAAATATTCTGTGTTTCAACAGCTACGTAGTGTCTACTTTGCACTTTCGGTCAATCGAAACTGCAGTACAAGAGTTCCCAACAGTTGAAATATCTTCACCATAAGTTCTAACAATTTAAAGGGTGGTTACCTCTACAAGGGAAAAGGGAGAAAACTGACATTAAATATTTTTGCAGTGCAGGAACATAGTGAACGTTTTAACAGAAGGTTTCTGATGCTCAAACTGAACTGATTAAGCATATGTCAGGTTTGCTACTAGAGGTTACTATCCACCAACTTGATCGGAGTGTGATTTTCACCGTGTGAGAAAATGCAGGAAGCCTACACATTTCTGTGTGGTTAGGTCCAAACATCATCTGAGCCAATTTTGAACAAAACTGGACAAGATTTGTAGGAAGAGTTGCAAAAAAAACCCCCCCAAAAAAAACTGTTTTTCCATTTACTCCAATATGGCAGACAAACAAAATGATGGAAAATGACAAATGAGATCTCTTTGGAATCAGCATAAACCAAAAGTATGTATTGACACTTAAAAATTTGAAAACATTGGGGTTTTTTTTTTTTCCAAAGAGATTACAATATATGACAAATTTCAAAATGGCGGGCAGGTGGTTTGTCCATGACCCAATGAATATGTAGACAACAAGATCATAATTTTCAAAACTAACTATTCAAAAGTAGATAAGCAAAAAAAAAAACGCCATTTCAAAACTCATGACCTGTACGTTGCACTGTTCTCAAATTCCGCTGAACAAGCGGGCCAAAATCCGTTATGACGGATCAAAGCATGCCCGAGATACAGCCCCAGATCCAATTTTGGATCAACGTCCTTAAATCTGCCAACTCATTTTTGTGCTACTCTATCCACTGATCATCTGACCCAATTTTGGTAAGAATTGGACAAAAAAAAATGAATGAGAAGTAGTGAAAAACAGAAAATTGGACAATTAAAAATGGTGACTACTATAATGGGTGGAGTCTTAATTTAAGATATGGATTGTGATCACCATGAGGAGATTAATCTGATGAACTAAATGTATTTTCTATAGGACAAAGTGTTCAACGATTATAACCATTTGAACTAGTGCTGGCGCTATAGAGTTGGTCCTAGAGTCCCCATAATTAGTCCAGATACTATTCATGGTCATATCTAGGACTGTGCCAAATTACTTCATTTTCCTACTTACAGTTCATAGGGCTGCCATAGACGTCTAGTGAGGAAGAAGAATAGTAACAGATACAATAGGGGCTACAGTCCCTTTGGGGCTCGGCCAATAATAATAAGTTATTATTAATCAACAGTTGCTGCAATTATATGTATATCTGCTCATACAGTCCCCTCCAAAACTATTTGGATGGCATGGCCAATTGTTTATTTTTTCTAAAATACACTGAAGAGGGTTGAGATGAAAAGATGAATATGAAATGTTGAAATGCTGATCCGATACTTACATCTAGATGTTAAACAACTTGTAACCTGGTAGCACCGATTCTTGGGTGTGCAAAAGTATTGGAACACACAGTGAATTGAATTAAAGTAAATAACACTTTAATATTTGGCTCCGTATCCCTTGCTTGCAATAACTACATCAAGTCCCCTTTTCAGGATGTGAAATGCTGCTCAACTGGGTTAAGGTTTGGTGATTGGCTTGGCCGGTCTAAAACCTTCCACTTGTCTCCCCTGATGAAGTCCTTTGTTGTGTTGGCAGTGTGTTGTGAGCCATTGTCTTGCTGCACAATGGAGTTCCTCACAGTTAGTTAGATTGGATGCATTTCTCTGTAAACTGGCAGACAATGTTTCAGAAGACTTCTGAATTCCATCATCAATAAAGAGTGCTTGATCAAGGAACTTGTACGTTTTGGATCATGAGCAGATGCTTTCTTTCTTCACACTTTGGCCTTTCTATTACTTTGGTAGAAGAAGAATCTTGGCACATATTACTCATTATTACAGAATACCGGCTCATATCATAATACGTATTACTTTGCAAATACCAATCGGGCCTTCTGATTCGTACTGCTGGGGAGCGGTTTTGCATCTTGTGGTATGGCCTCTATATTTCTGCTCTCGAAGTCTTCTTTGAAGGTAGGATTGTGATACCTTCACCCCTGTTCTTCTGAATTTTTCTTCACAGCTCTCACAGTTTTTGTTATCAATCAACTGCAGTTGTGTTTTGTTTTTTTTTGCCAAATGTCTGCTTGTTAGTACACCATTAGTTTATTTCTTTTTCAAAACATTCCAAACTGTTGTACTGGCAATGGCCAATGCTTGTGCGATAGATCCATTTTCTCAGCTTTGAAATGGCTTGCTTTTCTCCCATAGACAGTTCTCTGCTCTTCATATTGGTTTATCCTTTTTTTTTAAAAAACAAAACAAAAACAAATGCAGTCTTCAGAGGTGAAACCCAAAGCAGACATTTGCAACTATTAATATTTTTGACCATTTGAACAATGGGTGTGTCAGGACTGTTGTGTGTGTGTGTGTCTGCATGTGCGAGATTTGTGCTGTATTGCCCAACCCTGATTTCTACATAACCACCTCTCCCAAAGAGGTGCATAAACTTAACACCAATTCTAACTTTACCGGTTTGAGATGAAAGAAATTATGAGTCATCCACAGCTACATGGTACATGGTCGTAAATATGGAAGGAAATAAAATAGAGTATTTGTATCACATAGCAACAATAATCCAAATAGAATTGATCAGGGGCATGGCAGTAAACAAGAAAGAATTATGGCAATGGAAAGAGAATGGAATAAGGAGTGAAGGAAGGGGCTTGATACAGAGGAACAGATTAACAAAGAAAAAAAAAATTAGCTGGAGACTTTCACCTGAAGTTTCTTGATCTCTTCATAGGTTTTCTGTAGCTCTCTTTCCGTGAAGTATCTGTGCAGGCGATACATCTGCTCTGGGTTGCTCACAGGGTGAACCGAGAGAGCGTTCTGGAAGTCCGGGCTTTCATCTCCACTCAGGTCCATGGTGTTTCTCATCTCAAAGTAATTATAATGAAGATCCTGTGAGACAAAACAAAAAGATCCAAATATGACATGTAGTATAATACAGACAAGTTCTCAAATCACCAAGCTTTAAAGTATAATGCTGCATTTTTCTCATGTACGCTACATTACAGTTAATCATAACTAAAAAGAACATGGCCCTGCCAAGTGCCCATGTCCGTACAACCCCCTGCAGTAATGCTGTTTTAAACATCTCACCCTAATTACACTTATTAACTTAACGACTCTCAGCAGGCCATCCTGCAGAGGACAGGAAGTCCTTTCACTTATGGCTTGTTCATATCAGAGATTAGTCATTCCTCTTTTGCTAATCCTACTGCCACTGACCCAACAAGTGCCAATATCCAAACTTAATTCCGCAACCAAAATTAATAATGGCTGACTATGTTTACATCATAGTCCATCTACGGATAAACCACGTCTGAGTGTCGAGCAGCGTCGAGCGGTCTTGCCCTCCAAAAAGTGGCGATTATGAATTTGATGGAGTTTTACTGTATTGTCCGTCATCTCCATGCAACACTGTCTGGCTCGTCGCTTGTTTAAATTGATCTGTGGTGGTTTCAACGTAAAAGCCTGGATTATACTTGCTTTTAACTAGACATGTACACAAGATGGCTGCAGTGCATCACATATGTACATCCACAGAAAGGAGCTCAGTGTCTGGGTGGTGCAGTGCCAACACAGGTTATGGGCCAGTATAGCACCATGCGACACCGTGTCTGCAACGGACTAAACAAACTAGCGTCATGTCCCAAATCTTATCCATATGTGCCATTCTATACTTGTGTTTTAACGCGAACTGGTGAAAATTTTCTAACAAATATTTGAATTTTAAAAACTTTCAATCCCATGGAAAGGTCCGTCTTGCATACTCTGGATGTTCTAGATTAGTAAATACTTCTGAATGCGAGGACAAAGTTCTTTAGACTGTATTTGATTTGAGAGGATGGTTTTAAGAGAGACAGGGCTTGTCGTGTGTTTAAAATATTTCTTGCAGGGTAATGTTACGGAGACAGGGATACCATCTAGTGGATGCCGTTTTTTTCCCCCCCCAGATGCACATAAAGTATGCAGGACAATTGCCGCTACTTCTGCAACATTAAGTCACTCATCATCTCGTTACACTGGCTCCATGAAACTCCCACGACAATTTACGTACAAATAAAAAGAATTCTTTATAAAAAAAAATAATAATAAATAAATAAATAAATAAATAAAAAGGTAGTGAGCAAATGTGAATGTATCCTTTGACAGAACGGACACTTTGCACAAATTGCAAAAATAAATAAATAAATAAATAAATAAATAGTACACCTGTACAACCTACTACACTAAATGCCTTATGGGATAAAAGTACAAAACCATAGACTCATGTACAAGGAATGAAGTTCCCTTTGATACATGGTTGAATTCAAGTTAAGGCGTGTGCACAGACCAACAGGTTATTCAGAGGGTTTTCCCCCAAAAATATTCATAAATGAATAAATAAAATATACAAAAATAAAAAGAAATTTGTTTATGGTGGACAACAATCTGACATGATTCATCTTCGTTTCATCACAGAAACCTGCAATTTTAACAAGAGGGTATAGAACCCCCCTTGTGTCCCACTGATTATTTTATATACATAATCGGTAAACGCAAAACATTTTTAACATGAGTAAAGTGTCTTTTACAACCCACGTGCAAATTCCAGATTATTAATGAAATATTTACAACACTTTCGAAAATTCCATTTGTGCATGTCCCAACCCAAACTAATCATAAGTTTACCTTAAAATATAATTATTTGAATACTTCACTCAACCCTGAACACGTTCACCAGGCATTAGGCTTGTGCAGTATTGAAATCATCCAGAACTGATAGCTTAAATTAGGGCAAAACTTTAAGGAGTAGGAAAGGGTATAAATATAATTTTCAGCAGTCAGGAACTGCTTGTTGGCAATCACAAGAACTAAATGGTGGATTTTTAGAAAACATTTTCAACATACAGTGAACCCCCTTTTCAGTAACTGTGGTTTCACTTAACTGTGGTTGATCGCGGTCCGAAATAATGAAATAGAAAATTCCAGAAATAGTAAACATTCATAACTAGCCATTAGTCACTTAGTAGCCGTCTCGGTTATCAGATCAACTCTCTCATTATTGCAGTGCCTGTGTTCAAGTAACCCATATTTTACTTAATAATGGCCCGAAAGTGCAAGAGTAGTGATGCGGGCGAACTGGATGTGCCAAAGAGAAGCTGTAAAGGACTTCCTTCAAGTGAAAATTCTCAATTTAATAGGGAAAGAAAAAATTCAATCGTATGCCGAGGTTGCTAGGACGCATGTTAAGAACAAATCTTCCATCCATTAAATTGTGAAAAAAAATAAAAAGAAATTAAATGCTATTACTAAACTTTATGTAGGGCTGGGTGGTATAGCTAAAAAAAATAAAAAAAATAAAAATAAATAATAATAATAATAATAATAATAATAATAATAATAATATCACGATATAAATGTTTCATATCATTCGGCATTGATAATTTTGATAAACTAATATTATTTAAACACAGACCAGTAGAGAGGTCTGAATTTACCCACTGTATTTTTAAAGTACCCACTTTAAACAAATATCTTCTCTTGTATCTTATATGAAACTGAAGTAAATAAGTGTTAAAGAAACTCTTGAACTTAATTAATAAAATGTGTGCAATGTAAAAGTGTGAACAATCAAGGCGAATGAAAGATCAACATCGCATTTTAGCGCAGAACGTGACTCCGGGTGCTCTGGCTTGTGCTCAGCCTGTTAGCACAGCCTCATACAAAACTTCCACTTTAAACACGAACACTGCGCTGAGGCGGCCACTTTGAAACAATATTAATCAAAATGATAGATTGTTGATAAATGCATGTTGTTGTTTTTTTTATTATGTACATCTTTTGAATGTTCTCAAAGCCATTATTATGTCTATTTGCTAAATCTATGCTAAAAAAAATAAATAAAATAAAATTAAATAAAATAAAATCCTCAACCCTGTTCCTCATTTAAGATCGAAATGCAGCCATTGTCAGCAAAGAAACCTTGTTATAAAAAAAAAAAAAAAAAAAAAAAATGAGGTGAACACATTTGAATGTTACAAGGGCTAAATGGCGCCCAATCCGTGGAACCACCCATAAACCAAGAGTAGTGCCGTTTAAGGTATTTGGCAGAAACTCCGTTCATGCTCTGTAAACAGCATGCAGCACACATACTGCAGTGCATCTTGTGACATGTACCGCAAGACCGCGCCGAGGTTCACAAACTTATGACTGCAAGCAAGTCGGCAGCAGAAACAGGGACTTTGGCCCTGAAACACT
The DNA here is from genome assembly GCA_012411365.1 of Ameiurus melas. Lineage (NCBI taxonomy): Eukaryota > Metazoa > Chordata > Actinopteri > Siluriformes > Ictaluridae > Ameiurus > Ameiurus melas. The sequence continues at coordinate 2,214,960 of CM022765.1, read as the reverse complement.
GTTAGTGTTCATAATTTGGCCCTGATATTGCACATAGCTGTACTGTATCTCAATGCGAAACAAGCCACCTTCTCATCGGAGGCAAATTCTGCTGAGCATTGCGGGTTCCTGCTGACAGACGAGAGCCGAGATTGAAAAATGAAGTCACTTATAGCCAGCATAAACATGGACCTCTCGGGGGGGAATGCAGCAACATGAACAGTTTGCTTTATCTACACTGGTCTGTGGAGCTGGCCAGGATGATCCATGCCAGGTTATAATTGGTCAAACTCTCCTGCATATACAGCTCTATACTGATATAGATGCTATTTTACATACAAACGTAATTGGGCCTCATGATGGGAATCTTCAGTAGCGAGTCCGGCCTCTACCGGAGAGGCGTATACTCACTGCATTTGGGAAGCCATGAAGCAACGACATGAAAAGCAACAAAGTTAGAAAACATGTGAGGAAGAGAACATAGCCGCATGAAAGGGCCGGGAAAACGGAAAACGTTAAAATTATGAGTCATAATTGTATGGTGGCCTGCAAAAACCCTTCACGTGGTCAAAAAGCGAAATTTTTCTAATATACCGGGTGTCCTAAAATACACAGGGAAACACTCTGTAGCAAAATATCTTACAAAAATGTCCATACTTACTGTAGTTTTCATTATCGATATCTTTTCAGATAACCTTTAAGAAGAACGTATTGAAAATCACTGAAAAGTGTTGCGGGCCGGCCGAGAAGTGGGTGTCCACAAACGTCCACTACGTATGAAGACTTTCGGGACACCCCGTACAGTATAGCATTCCTTTTCCCCCCCCTCAACGGAAATATGTTGATCCCGGCATTCATTTCAAACCACGATTCGGTCCAATGTCACAGGAAGACACCACACCTACATTTATAACCGAAATTTACTTAAGGAAAACCATTCCTCGCCATTTTAAAGCGTTAGAGGTTTAGAATGGGAAATGACTTCATCCACACCCGTCCCATCATCCGAGGTAAAAGTCACTCGCCTGATCTCTGTTCCTGCGAGCATCAGTGGGGACATAATCGCTGATCCATTCAGTACTGACAGTACGGTCAACTGTACGAAGTGTATAAGTGCACTTCTCTGTATAAACGACGTGACGGCACAAGAGCATTGTAGACCGCTAGTATCGGATTACAGACGGAATTGCTCAAGCTTATGACTGTTTCGCTACGGCGTCTAGACTACCTATCGAAAAGCTTGAACAAATTCTGAAAAATTGTGCACACGTGAGCTACCGTTAAGACATCTTTATGCAGACCCACTGCTTTTACCCAACAGGATGCCTGCAGGCAGAGAGCCAAGGCAAGGTTAGAAAGTAAATAAAATCACTGTGCGTGTCATTTTGGCAAAGTATATTTATGTTTCTTTAAAAGTAGAGGTCTCAAGCTATAAAACTGACAGAAAAACTCCATTTCTGCCATTTTGACTGGTTTTTCCACAGACCACCAAACAATTAACCCTGGTACAGATTGAGTATGTGCTAGATCAGTCCTACCTCGTGCTCCTTCACACAGCTAATGCCAGCATGATCGATGATGCAGCGCCCCAGCCACTCATCAGGCCTGACGCTAACGATGTCAGTCCTGCAACGCTCCAAGAAAGGCTTAAGCTTCAGCAATAAGGCCCTGGACAGGAGGAAACCTGAGCCTCCACGACAGTACCTTCCCTGGGCTTCACCTCCAATGAACTCCCCTGGGTGGCCCATGTACAACTGGAGGTCCATGTTCAAGTGGCCCACCAGCGTCTTCAGTCTGTCAGGCTGGATGTAAGTGTCATCCTGAAGGATGTAGAACCAGTCATACTCTGCTACGTGGTGCTCCAGGAGGTACAGCACGGTCTGGAACATGTTGGGCACAGGATGCTCATGACCGTGGGCCACCACAAGCATCCCGTGAGGGACTTTACGGTTGTGAGAGCCGGTGAAAAAGACGAGGCGGCCATCCAGATGGTGATTCAGCGTCCTGTTAACTGCCACAGCCAACGTGTTCAAGCTGTTTTTGGACGTCACGACTGCTACGAAGAGACGTTCATGGATACCCAACTCTGTGCTGGCATACTTGGCTCTAAAAAGGAGTTCAAAAAAAAAAAAAAAGTTACATGAAATTGACATTATATACATATTGGCATAATTTCTTAGCTCCTCTTGATTCTGTGGGTTAGGAATTCTACATTTCCTCACTGCAAACACCAAGAATTAGCGTTGCACGGTATACCAGGACTACAGTATGGTCCCACCGATGCCACAGTATTTTATTTATTTATTTTAAACGGTAGTACTGTCAGTACGCTATTTCTCCAAGTAATTTCCATTTGCACGGAGAGATGAAATATGAAGCACACTGAATTAGTTGCTTGCCAATTGTATAATTGTTCTTGAGTATTTCCGATAGTCAGTTATTCATTCACTCTCATTAATAAAGTATTCGGAAAAAAATTACGCTTGTCCGTTTTCATTAACAACTATGAATTCATGTAAATGTTGATCATTTCACAGATTTGAACTCATACTTTATTGCGTGGTATCACGATAAGACCTGGCATCGTGATTCTAAAGCTGGTATAGCATAGCAAGTTGTTTTCGGTATCGCGACAACCCTACCTACAATCATATCCTGCCCAAAGATGTTTGGACAAATTGATCGTAAACGGTTCCTCAGATGGATTTTATTTCATTTTTATTAATTTTTTTTTTAACATTGGACATTGGTCTTTATTCCACCTTTAAGCTAACCAAATGATTAGAACCTGAACGGAAATTCTCTTTTATCGTCTTATATTTGATATTCTGTAACCTCTTATAGTATAAACGGCTCTCAAATATACGATGAATTTAATCATTTAGTTACCTCTTTGAATACCCTGATCAACTGCTATCCCGGATTATATTATGATGTATTTCCGTGTCATGACGTGGGACTTATTTTGCATCATGACTATGTGCGGTGTGTTTTGACTAAATCTGTCTGACACCTGGACCTGTAGAAACCGTCCACGCGGTGCTGTTATCAACGTGTACAACGTGTAGAAATACTCCTGTTTTGAATGAATGAATCAGGAAGTCTCTTTTGAACACTCACATCCGTCAGTGGGTGCGTGTGCGTGTTCATTTCGAACTCTCCAGGCGCCTGACTCTGCAGCAAACCACACTTTCTAGCTCGTAGCAGCACAGAACTAAAAGAACTACTCGACGTGATTGGTAAAACAGGCTGGAAGGCATGACGGAGATCGAAAAAGGCGTGAACGGTCGATTCCTGTGAGGGTGAAACCGAACAGAACCGCAACGATCATCTAGGACTAGTGTTTTAAATTCGAAAAGCAGAACTAAAAAAATCAGGGATATCCTCTGCCTGAAAGGTGATCACTGGGAAGTGAGCCAACAACTTCGTGTACAACAGGATGCTGAGCTCCTTTTAATAACAGGACCAAGGGCGAGCATCAAAAGCAGCGTTAGATCCGATGTCTTTAATCATAGCAGTGTGGAAACCCTTTTTGTTGATGCATGCAGAACACAATATGCCATGTCAAGCGCCTTTAAGACTTCTAACTGAGGAATAAGAGAGCACAGATGTGGCCTGTAGGCTGTGGCAGACGGGCGTGGACGCTCCAAAATAGTGATGGGCATTTAGACGCACTTCTGAACTTACTGCAAGTTCCTTTAGGTTGAATAACAAACAAAAAAACAAACAAACAAACAAACAAACAAACCAATTAATGAATGAATGAATTAATTGATTAATTAATTAATTAATGCGCAGGTTCACGTGTTGACTCCTACTGCAACACACAACCACGCTCTTAATACTGACACTATTTATAGCAGAAGAAAAACAAACAAACAAACAAACAAAGAAAGAAAATGCGTAAATTGTTAGCTCATAGAGTACTATGTTTATAGCTTCTAACATCAAACAAGACACGCACGGTGAACATACAGGGTATAGAGTGGGCTGGATCGTCCATGGCAACTCCAGCAGAAACGAGCAGAAGCGCTACTTACGCCTACCTGAAAACTTTCTTCGGCGGACCTTGCTGGGCGGGCTTGTTATATGGCACTATTTTGGGCTGAAAGTCGTCCTCCTCGGCGTTGCCCGTTGCTATCGAGCTCGGTCTGCGCGCTCCCTTCGCACCGCCGGACGCAGCCACCGGCGCCTCGTCGGTCACAGAGACGGCGCCGTACCCGCAGCTCTCGTCCACCCATGTGACACTGAGCAGGCTGAGAGTGAAGCCCAGAGAGATGCCTACCACCACCGGGCCGATCGGCCTCGCCAGAGAGATCAGCGTCGCAATCCGCATTGCGAATGAACCGACGCCTGGCCTGTCTTTCTACTGCCCGCTGCTGACAGACAACGAGCTGCTCTCGGAAGAGAGAAAGCGCTCGATACAAAGCCTCTTTTTTTTTCCGAACGCTTAGAGGACAAGACGACGGCTCCGGCTGGTTAGTGACGTGTCACCAGACTGAACTCCGCCTCCCCGCTGACGTCACCCAACAACGCGCGCACACCAGCCGACGGAGGCTCGGACCGTTTTGGAGTAGCGCCATCTGCACCAGACTGATGTTCAACTGTGTTTGGCGAATTTATAGTCATTTTAGAAAAGCAACTGTTCAAAAAAAAAAAAGTCTGGAAAACACTTGGAGACGAGCATAACGTGAAGTGGTATCCATGTATCCATCCATCCATGTATCCATCCATCCATGTATCCATCCATCCATGTATCCATCCATACATCCATCCATCCATGTATCCATCCATCCATCCATCCATCCATGTATCCATCCATCCATCCATACATCCATCCATCCATGTATCCATGTATCCATCCATCCATCCATCCATCCATCCATGTATCCATCCATCCATCCATCCATGTATCCATCCATCCATCCATCCATGCATCCTATAAGTATATCTTAGGGGTGAAACAATGCCACCATCTATATCTGTATATATAGTGCTCCAAGTATCTGTGGTCTAAACCGGACAGGTTTTTTTGTTTTTTTTGGTCTGTATATTTAATTCAATTTAATTTTATTTGTATAGCGCTTTTAACAATGGACATGGTCACAAAGCAGATTTACAAATATATATATATATATATGTATCCCTAATGGGCAAGCCAGAGGTGAAGTGGCAAGGGAAAACTCCCTGAGAGGACATGAGGGAGAAACCCTGAAACAAAACAGACTTAAAAGGGAACCCACCATCATCAGGGTGACAACAGATAGTGGCATTGTAAATAATTTCCCTTCTGTAACTCTGTACTCTATGGTGCAATTGTGTAATTAGGAACTAATGACCTTATGAGAAACCTATGAGTATGAGCATCAGAGTCTCTTCTGAATTCAGTATAGTTTTTTTTTATAAATATTTTTATTGGAAGAGATGGCACATCTCTTGGAAAAACAAACAAACAGACTTTAGTACACTGAGACCCAAGCATAAGAGGAGAAGAGAAAAAAAAAAAGAAGGCACAGAAAATTGTGTCGTCTCAGTGACTAAACAAATTGGGAGCCAACCCCCACCCCCCTTTTTTTTTGTACAAATTAGAACACATGTATACGTCCAAACTCACCAAATAGAAACAAAGAGAAAAGTAATAAAACTAAATAGTTAAAAACAATAGTTAAAAACAAAAATGACGAATAAAAGAAAAGAAAAAAAAAGAAGAAAAATAAATAAATAAATAAATCATAAAAAAAAATTAAGGGGATAAACAAAATAGATAAACTAACCAAAATAAACTGGGGGGGGGTATTCTCTCAATCTGAAGGCAAAGATGGCAAAGATTTGAAGAAAGTTAAGAAAGGCTGCCACTTTCTGTGAAACTTGCCAGAATCGGCCCCCCGAGAGTACCTAATCTTTTCCAACTTTAGGAGAGACATAACATCCCTAAGCCACTGAGTACTGGAGGGAGGCTTCGTGGATTTCCAATGGAAATGAAGGCGCCGTGTTGCTAATAAGGAAGTGAACGCCAAGAGATCTAATTGGGTCGAATTATACATGTATACAGAAGGCGTATCCAAGAAATAAATGTGTCACCCAATCCAAATTTGTGCAATACTGTAAGCAGGTAGTCCCATTCAACTCTGTCGAACGCTTTTTCAGCATCGACTGAGATTACCACTTCGGGGGAAGTAGTAGAGCATTTGGAGTAGATAATGTTCAAAAGGGTGCGGACGTCGTAAAATAACTGACGCCCTTTTATAAATCCAGTTTGTTCTTCTGAAACTATGACTGGAAGAATTTTTTCCAAACGACTAGCCAAAGCCTTAGCAAGAATCTTAGCATCTACATTTATCAAAGAGAGGGGTCTGTAAGAGCTGCAGAGATTCAGATCTTTGACCTTCTTTAAAAGTAGATTTATAGAGGCTTGTCGCAAAGTAGGAGGGAGAGTGCCACTCTGCAGCGATTCCCTATATACAGAGTGCAATATAGGGGACAGTTTAGATTCAAATCTTTTGAAAAATTCTCCCGGGAATCCATCAGGGCCAGGAGCTTTATTGTTTTGCATGCTATTCACGGCTAGGTTGATATCCTCTAAGGTTAATGGAGAGTCAAGATCTTTAGCAACTTCTGGGTTAATGGTAGGGAAATTGAGACTGTCTAAGAAAGCATTCATATCAGAAGTCCCAGCTGGAAAGTCAGACATATACAGAGAAGAATAGAATGAGCAGAAGACTGAATTAATGGTCTTGGGGTCCGTGTGGAGTATGCCAGATGAATCCTTTATTTGAGGAATTATTCGTGAGGCAGCTTGACGACTCAATTGATGGGCCAAGAGTCGGTTCGGTTTGTCACCATGTTCATAATATGTGGAGCGTGAACGTTGCAGAAGGCACTCTGCATCCACTGATGTAATAAGGTCAAATTCAGCCTGCAATACAACCCGATCTTTAAGTAAAGCAGAAGAGGGACCAGTGCCCAATTGCCTATCTAGTTCGTCAATTCAACACGATAGCTCATGAAGTTTGGCCATAGGAGTGTTGTTCAGATGTGCAGAGTAGGAAATTATTTGGCCCCGCAAGTATGCTTTTAGTGATTCCCACAGCAATGAACAGGAAATAGGTTCAAGCTCGTTCTGATTGATTTCAATAAAATCGTCAATTGAAGTTGCAATTAATGTGTTAAATTTGTTGTCTGACAGGAGCAGAGTGTTAAAACTCCACAGTGTTGAATATCGAGGTTGGGGGGAAAGCTGAATATCCAGAGAAAGCGGGGCATGGTCAGAAATCACAATAGGGTGATATTTACCCATCGACACTTTGGAGATAAGTTTGGCATCAATAAAGAAATAATCAATTCTAGAGAAGGACTTATGCACCTGTGAAAAGAAAGAATTTTCCTTGATACTGGGATTATGGAATCTCCAGGGATCCACACAACCATTCTTAGACATGAAATCAGAAAGTGTACTCGACATTAGTGAGGGTGTCAAGGTCTTGGAAGAAGAACGGTCCAACCTAGGATCAATAACGCAATTCATATCTCCTCCAAATATAAGGACAGTATTATGTAGTGAAGGGAGGCGCTCCAAGAGCTTATTCATGAAGTGTGGGTCATCAAAATTTGGGGCGTAAACATTAACCAGTAATACCGGGACATGCAACAATTTACCTGATATTATTAAGTATCTCCCATTTTCATCTGATATTACATTGGAGGATGAAAAGTGAATTGATCTACCAATTAAAATGGCAACCCCCCTGGCCTTAGAATTGAAATTAGAGTGAAATACCTCAGAAATCCAGGGGCATTTAAGCCGTACCTGGTCTCTGGTGCGCATATGAGTTTCTTGTAGAAACACTATGTCCGAATTGAGCCGTTTCAGATGGGCAAATACTCTGGATCTCTTCATAGGACTCCCCATACCTTTAATGTTCCAGCTCACAAAGTTCACATGCGAGCCAGATTTTCCAGTATTAGTGGACATCTATCAAGTGTTTATGGCAGGAAGAGAATGAAAGTGAAGCCTCACCTCTGAGAGAAAGAAAAGGGGACAGGAAACAGGAGGGGGGAGAAAAGGAACAAAAACAAAGATAAAATAAGAAAAAGTGAAAAGAAAAAAAGAAAAAATAAATATAATAAAATTAAATGATAAACCAAAACAAAAGAAAACACACTCCAAACACACAGTGAACCACCCCAACCAACCCCCCTCCCCATTGCACTTACACCGTCCCCATCCCCAAACGATGGAGACCCCAGTGCAGGGCTCTTTGTCCAGCCCAAAAACCTCCTTAAGCAGAGTGGAAACGGCTGCCGGTGTAGACGCGCAGGTCGAGTCTTCAGGGACACCTACGATCCTCACATTGTTGCGCCGTGATCTAGCCTCGAGATCCTCACACTTGCAGATAGGCGCTCCACTTTAGCCTGTAGCGTAGCGATGTCATCGCAACAGGTAGAGAGCGAAGTTTCCATTTCCCCCACTGTATGCTTCAAAGTGCTCACCTCCGACTGGATAACCATAATACTGGCCGATACTTCCGCCTTTACGGTCTGTAGCTCTCCCTTAATCGATGTCAAGTTTTCACCCAAGGCCACCTGGAGCTCAGATTTAAAAATGGCCGCCATTTCATGGCGGCGCGCAGCGAGGAGCTCATCCTTGAAACTCGGAGGATAGCGGGCATAGAGGGGTCACTACGCGGCGGGGATGCAGCGTGTGGAGCAGGCCGCAGAGGTGTAGCAGCCAAAACATTCGCGCCTTTGGATTTTGCAGGCATTTTAGACATTAAAATGGAAACTTAAGGTGTTAAACAAGACTTACAAACACAAATGCTACCAAAAACAGTGCCTATCGTATAATATTAATAGTTGTTGCAGGAGCCCCGAAAGTTGCAACCTACTCCATTTGTCACTCAGCCGGAAGTCCATTCAGTATAGTTTTAACATGACATCTATTCTAGACTCTAGACTTCTAGACGCTAGACTTGAGTGCAAAACTGTTTGTACTGTAGCAATTGCAATCCTAAGCCATCTTTATGGTTTATAAGTTGTACTATCCACAGTAATCTCATTGACCTTAAGACTATCCATGTGACTATCCTCAGTAGCAGCGAGTAGTTTTCAGGTGATGAGATCTGCAACCAGAAGTAGGGCATCAGGATGGATCATGCCGTTTTAGAGAGGATAAAGGGTCAGGATGTATGTTTGTTTGCCTTAATGGGCTGCTTGTATAAAACATGCAAAGTTCCTTTTAGCAAAGCTGGAGAAAGATGTCAGACATCAGATGCATGCTTCATCATTTATAAACAGATATGAAGGTAAGAAAATACTTATTAATAGAAATGAACACCCACGCTAACATTAGCCAGAAACGATGACTTTATTGTAAAATAATGAAAAATAATCTTTAGACATTGCTGTCTTGCCGTACTGCTAAATGAGAAACCATGCTATCGGAGATGCGAGACATGTGCTAGTAGCACAAGTAGCCCATTAAACATGAATGCTTCCATTATACCCCTGGAAATGCTGAAAAAATCCAATGAAATGCCAACACTGTCTGCATGGTGTGTGAATTCTGGCTTGGACAGTTCCTCATCCTCAGCTACATCACTCAAGTTCATACTCGGTCTCAGTTATGGAAGTGCACGTAACTTCTTTGTAATACAGCTTGCATAGTTATTATTTTTGTTGGACCTTCCCGACAATATTTTATGACAAATTGAGTTGGTTCTATGGGCAGCATGGTGAAGTTCTAAGGCTCTGGGTTACTGATCAGAAGGTCGGGGGTTCAAGCTCCAGCAACGCTAAGCTGCCACTGTTGGGCCCTTGAGCAAGACCCTTAACCTTAAGGAGTGAGGAAAGTATGGATGCAGGAAACACCCAATGAACTTAGGGTTCTTGGCCAGGGTTTTGGTACATGGCCGTGTAAATGCTGCAAAGGCATATTAAGGGTATAATACAGAGATAAATTATTGCTGAGCTGGTGATCCAAGACTTCCTGGGCCACATTTGGAACTCTGATGGACCATTTTATGTCTGCTAAAATTGTCTCTCTGGTAGGATTTCTTTGCCTTGAAATCAGTGCTAATGCTGCAAATAAATGTCTGAATGAGTTGTTTAAACTCCACACTGACACAGACAAGAGTAGCCATTAGTTCTGAAATAATGGCATGGCTCATCAAGAACAAAAAAGTGTGAAAATTTAAATTAAAAAGCAAAGAAAGATAGAACTGAGGATTAAAGGTGGGAATGGCCTAAATCGATTAAAACATGCATACCAAATTATCAAACCTGTCATTAATTTTTTTTTTTTTTAATTTTATTTTTTTAAATATCTTCTTCAGAAAATTTTGGGTTGAATCTGTCAGCGTTGAATCTGTCATGTGTTGGGAATTTTGTTTTATTGTTGGCAAGATAGCTTAGACAACGTGGAAATTCAAAAACTGCCAATATATCTGAATATATACGCAGTTCCTTTTTAAACTGATATTTCAACCAAAATTGTTGTTAAGTAAAATGATTTTATTGCATTTCTAAAACGCCTTAAGAAAAACATCTTATGTTTAGAAAACCCCTATAACAGTATCTAACAAATAGGATTCCACGTAGATTCCTTTAGGAGTCAAATAACCCACCCTTAAAAATTCACAGAATCCTTGAGTATACAGTTATCTATATCCATCCATCTTCTACCGCTTACCCCTTCTTCAGGGTCGCAGGGAACCTGGAGCCTATCCCAGGGAGCATCGGGCACAAGGCAGGGTACACCCTGGACAGGGAGCCAGTCCATCGCAGAGCACAATCACATACACTCTCACACACACATTCATACACTATGGACACACCAATCAGCTTACCATGCATGTCTTTGGACTGGGGGAGGAAACCGGAGTACCTGGAGGAAACCATGCAGAACATGCAAACTCCACACACACACATTCGATTCCAGCGGGAATCAAACCCCAGACCCTGGAGGCGTGAGGCGAAAGTCCTAACCACTAAGCCACCATGCGCCCAAGATGTCACATCTTCATAAGAGAAAACCAGTGTCACAAACTTCTTCATCTGATAATTTCATTATTACGGTGGGAGGTGTGGCAGAATTCTATGTTAGTCGTGATTCAGATGATTTGTATAAAAAGCTCACCTAAAATCAGCAGTTTTATAGCAGCCTGTTGCTCAGCCTGTGTTGCTCAGGCGTGTTAGGTAGGGTTGAGTTTAACATTTCTATTCTCAGCAAAATCCCCAGTCAACACCCTGAATGAACAACCAGTATGTTTATAGAAGTCCAGCTGGACACAAATGAACACTGTAAAAGGATTGGCATTTTGCCCTGTAGGAGTTTATTTAAGCCGGTCCTTCTTCATAACGTTTAAGTTCTTCTCATTTTTACTGTAGTGCTCTAGCAGAAGTGGTTGCTGGATATTTTAAATGTAATTGGACAGCATACACTGGGCAGAAAGTGTAAATGTGTATGTAAATACATTATATGGCCAAAGATACTGTATGTGGTTGTCTGATCATGACACCCATATGTGGGGCTTCCACAAACATTTGCCACAAAGTTGGAGACACATGATTGTCTAGAGTGTCTTTCTCTGCTTTACCATTATGATTTCCCTTCACTGGATTTAAGGGACCTAGCCCAAACCTGTTCCAGCATGACAATGCCCCTGAGCACGAGGCGAGCTCCATAAAGACATGGCTTGCCAAGGCTGGTCTGGATACACACAAGTGGCCTGCACAGAGGCCCGGACCTCAGACCTACTGAACACCTTTGGGAGGAATTGAAAATGACTTTGTGCAGGTCTTCATGCTTGACCTCACTAATGGCTGAATGAGCAATCTAGTGGAAAGCCTTCTCCGAAGAATGGAAACTGTTATAGCAGGGACCGACTCCATATTCATGCCATGAAATAGGATGTTCAACAAGCACATATGGGTGTCAGGATCAGGTGTCTACATACTTTTACATACTTCTACGTACTTTTTTCAGGGGTGGCTGAATTAGTGAATTAGTGTGTACACTAATCATAGGGTTGGCGGTTCAATTCCTGGCTCACATGACTCCACATGCCAAAGTGTCCTTGGGCAAGAAACTGAACCCCATGTTGCTCCTGATGGCAGGCTTGCACCTTGCATGGCAGCTCTGCTGTCATTGTTGCGTGCGTGTGTGCGTGAATGGGTGAATGAGACACAGTGTTTTGTAGAACTGCTGAGCTCAAAAAGTGCTATATAAGTGCAGACCATTTACTTTGGGCAATATAGTGTATATTTTGCCTTCTTTTGTGATCTGTAAACAAGAACATGAAATGAAAGAGGAATAATTATTTATAGTCATTAATTAAAGTGCTTAGAAGATAAGGATATGGTAAATAATGAACAGTTTTGGAAAAATGAGCATTAACAAAATATTCATTTACTTAAATTACTAGTTAATTTTTGTTTTTTTCACAGCACTGTTGAATTTTAAACCTCACTGGTCAGAAGGTGTTGCTTAAGTTATGTACAACACGGTGTTTATTAACACATACAAATGTAATCATTGGCAAATTGCTCTCTTATAAGTGGAATAAAAAGACTGATATGGCAAATAACCAACTTTGGGGTGTTAATGCATCATAACATTTTTTTTTTTTTCTAAAAAAATATTTTTTTTTTTTTTTTTTTTTTTTTTTTTTTTTTAAAAAATTAAAATTTTTATCACACTGGATTATTTTCCAATAAAACCACATTCTTTTTTTTTTTTTTCCTTTTTTTTTTAAAAAAAAAAAAATTTAAGCCCTCCATCCATGCGAAAAGGTAAATGAGCAACATCTGAGGTTCCATCCATCTTCAACCGCTTATTCCTTCTTCAGGGTTGCAGGGAACCTGGAGCCTATCCCAGGAAGCATCGGGCACAAGGCTACACCCTGGACAGGGTGCCAGTCCATCGCAGGGCACAATCACATACACACACCCATTCATACAATTTACCAACCTACCAATCAGCCTACCATGCATGTCTTTGGAGTGTTGGAGGAAACCAGGGTACCTGGAGGAAACCCCCGCAGCACGGGGAGAACATGCAAACTCCGGTGGAAATCGAACCCCAGACCCTAGAGGTGTGAGGTGAACATGCACTAAGCCACTGTGCGCCCAACATCCGAGGTTATTAAGTTGATAAAAAAAATTTTTTAAGTATATTTTATTTTCTCAAATCTCAGGTAGGTTAGTGGTTATTTGCACCACCCAGTAATATTCCTGTGAGAAACTTTAAGAAACCTCAGGCTGTGTGGTTCCCAACTGCTTAAGTTCATCGTCCCTGTAATTTTCTTGTTTTCTCTGCTCGGACACACCCGATTAACCAATCAGCTAATTAACAAGCCCTTTTTGAGTGTGTCTTAGGGCAAGGAAAGCACTAAGACATGCAGGACACTGATACTCCTGGACCATGCAATAACAGTTTATAGGCACTGGTCATTAAAGAAGGTTTTACTTTAGTCAGTGGGAAGATTTTGACCCTGCCTTTTAGTGCTTAAGAAGTATATAAAAACTAGCTTCCTGGGGGAAGAGATGCTGCTGCTTATTATCCAATTTAACACACACCCACATTTCCCTGCCATACCACTAAGATTAACCTTAATCTCAGTAACCAAAAGTTTATTTATTTATTTATTTATTTATTTATTTATTTTAAATAAAACCTTCATTTTGTAGCTCTGTTGTATTCCTATCATTACTGAGACATTTGGTCCTGACAGTGGACTAAAACATGCCTTGACATATCGCAGTTTTCAAGTGCACATGCAAGCCTTTCTGTTCACTTTCTTTCTGACATTTTTTTTTTTTGTAGTTTTTTTAGGAATTGCAAAGCCTTGGCAGAGCGGTGATCCCACTGCCGGAGGGAAAGTTCCTTCTGTGTGCTTATTATAACCATTATTAAGATTTATAAGACGTATTTGTTTTACACATGATAGTGTGAGGTCGTCTTTAGTGTCTCTCGACTGCAGTACTCACGTAACGTAGTGTGTTGTAGTTTCACAAATGTGGTCAAAATGTGAGATAAAAAAAAATAAAAAAAATAGAAATAACAGCCTCTGTGTTCCTGGAGAAGGTTTTCTTTTTCTCATAAATAATCAAATAATTGTATGAATGGGTGTGTGTGTGTGTAAGTGTGTATGTGATTGTGCCCTGCGATGGACTGGCACCCTGTCCAGGGTGTACCCCGCCTCGTGCCCGATGCTTCCTGGGATAGGCTCCAGGTTCCCCGCGACCCTGAAAAGGAGTAAGCGGTAGAAGATGGATGGATGGATGATCAAATAATTAAAGTCATACGACGGACAAGACGCAAACCCTGTAACATTTTTGCTGTGTCGGGGGTCGTTATCTGGTGGACTCGGTAAATTATTTCACCGGACTGAACTGAGCACTCGAAAAATACTGTAGCAGAACCTATCCATGTAGTCTATGAAAACAATCCTGGGTGTAGGATTCTAGAGCAGCTCCTCTGTTGGAGCTCATTTAATCAGATGCGTTCATGTAAATTATTTATCTGAAGGCAGCTCAACCGACCAGAGAAAGCTAGAGAGGTCAGCAAGGGAAGACGCATGGACAGAGATGTGTGCGTTTATTCCTCTCGCTTCAAATATAAACCAGATGTGTCACAGAGAAGCGGGGTTCATTAGAACAAAAAGAGTCATGGAAGCATTTTTACTTTAATAGAGGTGAATAGTTATGACAAAGAAAGAAAGTTCATGTTCATTAACTTGGGAATATACATGTAGCTTTCCCGGGATTGATGGACCTGAATTTACTGCATTCATTCATTCACCTTCAACGACTGCTTTATCTTGGTGAGAGTCACTGTGATTTCAATGGTCGATTTGTTTAGATTTTGGAAAATAGAACCAAACACGTTTGCTAGAAAATATCACATGCAGATACAATCATAAATAATACCAGCAGGAGCATGCAGGATTCATCAAACATTCCGAGGGATCAGGCTCGATTGGGATTACAAAGACAGACCGTCAAAAGCGCTAACATGAAGCACCACTGCAAAACCGAACGAATGAGCTCATTCATAACCACAGACCATTAATGGCTCAGCATTAGAAGTTAACTGTTGTCACCATTCAGCGATGCTAGTCACTTTATGTAACTTCACCTTCACAAACTGTGGTTGAATACCCATGCATTGTCCTGAATTAGGTCCTATGTAATAGTTATACAAAACACGGAATGTAACTAAGGTCAAGGAAAGCCACGATTTCAAATTCAAATCACAGTTTTAACGTCGAATATCTTCGTATCTATCAGAGTGGCTCTCCTGAAGCTTTATTCTCTCAATAGCTGGCTACATAAGTGGGGATTATCCACTCGGCCCCACTTTACAATGACCTCTTTCTTGTCCTTGGTCTCTGACATTAATCTGAAGCTGTAGGTCAAAAGACACTGGGCTTCACCTCAAGGCCTCAAAGGCCCTCTAAGTACTGATTTGAACAGAATGTAGTCATTGTGTTGTGACACTAGATGGCAGTGATTTGACAAAATCCAAAGGTCTCTGACAAAAAACAGCAGCAGTTCTAGGCATGGATATAGTTTAAATATTTATGAAATGTTAAGACACATATGACAGACACTATAAAGCCCCTCAGACAAGTGGTAAAATATATTTAATAAGTATACTACCAATAATAATTATAGCTAATATTTATTACAAGGTGTGCAAAAATAACCTGAAACACCTTCGTGTAGTGTTCAGTGGCATCCAAGGTTTATTGTGTAATCTAATTCAGGGTTTACTTTTTGGTTAAACCTTCTATTTTCACGTTGGTTAATGCTTTCCTACATTAGCCACAACGCTGTTGGACTACCTACGGCCAATGGTGCCAGTGGGATTTAGATTTTGCTTCAAGAGAGCGATGCAGCAACACTTTAGTCATGTAATCTGTCCAGCTCTCCCACAATCTACTCAAACATATCAGGTTCTAAGGCTTCCAGTTTTATTCTAATACCACCTTCAATGACATCATGCTCGTCATCTTATAGATCGCTAACTAGCCAAGCCGAATCTCTGCCGTAACTTAGCTCAGATGTGTCATACAGCTGCACTGCATTCTGAAGCTTGAGTCTAACGTTTATTGTCTATGTTGGAGGAAATAAATAATGAAAATACAGTGCTAGGCAACGAATTACCACCAATATCATCACAAAATATTGCCACGACTTGATATAATTCCCTGAGCCTCTTCATAGTTGCCAGGGGACTCTTCTGCTCACACACGTTGAACTCGATTGCCTAGAAACCAGCCCACTTATGGGGTCAAATGAGCAGGAAAGGGACTTAGCAAGGCTGGACAGAGGTTATTGTCCAGACATTCAGTATTCAGAGAAAGCCATCACAGAGTAGTGGGCCCACAGCCAGACATTGTCCATTCATAACAAGCATCTGAATATGAGAGTTGTTTACCGTCACTGGAATAAATGCAGGGAATTTACACCACTGTTTACTAAATAATGCCAGTATGGTCCCATCTTCCCTCGTTGGGTGTGATCACATGACCCATTGCAGTTTCTTTCTCCTCAACGGCCTTGCTGTACTGTACACAGTATTCAGTGCTGAGGCTCACACAGGGAAGACTTTATCAAGGACTGTAAAAAGATTTGCCTTCATATTTTCATGCAACCGTTATGTTAGTGTGATGTTTTGTAAAGTGGTAAAATGCCTCAGTCTCACTCTGTGAATATTCTCAGCTGTGAAACATTTTCATCATTTTCAGTGGAGGAAAGGCAGCTGATAGGACAGACTATGACAGGGTTGCCAGGGTTGTGGATTTTACGCCAAATTGGGCTTATTTAAAAATACTCTGCAGCCACCAAAGAAATAAATCTAATACATTTTCCACAAACAAAGGCAATGGGTAAGTTCACAAATGCCTATTATGTTCAGAACCATTTTTATTGTATGATATATTGGAAGGATTGGGTAAGAGAAAGGGGGACGATTATGGAGTGGATAATGTCTGTACATCAGAAATGCATGCGCACCACAATGACCTTGTTTTCCCACACAAAGGGGAAAAAAAGTCTCTTCCTTTTCCAATGCTTGGATTTTTTTTTTCTTTTTTCTTTTGGTGTACAATCAGGTCTATTGTGTGCCTTTTGAGATGTAGTTGAACTGAAAATTTTGCTGGACCCTGACAACCTTGGCTTATGATATCTCTTCTGTGTGCACACTGTGACAATGAACAAAG
Organism: Ameiurus melas; assembly: GCA_012411365.1. NCBI lineage: Eukaryota > Metazoa > Chordata > Actinopteri > Siluriformes > Ictaluridae > Ameiurus > Ameiurus melas. The sequence goes on along the minus strand of CM022765.1, from coordinate 2,197,756 downwards.
TTGAATAAAGGTACTTCTAAAAACTATTCAAAATGAGCTGCTAGATTGTATACTAGATGATTGTATGTTGTTGACTCTCGACTACCTATTATGGGGTTATTCTAAACATACACTAGTTATTAGTCTAGTCAAGTGTGATAGCCTCTTAACTTGTGTTCTAGGCTAGGTCCTGTCCCAACAAAATCTATGGTCACAAGCCCGTGCTTACTGTTGATGCATTTACTGCATCCTTAGTAACTGCCTGGTCACAATTGTGGTGGTTTAAATAAAGCTACTAGTTTGTTTATATTTTGGGAAATAGGACCTACAAAAATAATAACTGAAGCAGGATTAAAAAAAAAACAGTCCTGTTTAGACCAATTATGAACATGAGCTGAGGAACTGGCTGGGCAAGAATTCACAGACCATGCTGACGGTGCTTGCATTTCTACCTTCCAGTGTGTTCTAGTGTTTCTAGGGTGTTATGGTTCATATTTAATCAAATAAACAAACAAACAAACAAACAAACAAACAAACAAAAGGCCACTCTGGTTCAGACCACTATATTGCCAAAAGTATGTGGACACCTGGCCATAACAAAACTAAACAAAAACACCTTCCCCAAACTGTTGCCACAAATTTGGAAGCACAGAATTACTGTATCTCAAGTGGCATGCACAGAGCCCTGACCACCATCCCACTGAACACTTTTGGGATCAACTGGAACGTCAACATGCCTCCTTTGGCCTTAGAACATCAGTGCCCGACCTTACTAATGCTCGTGTGGCTAAATGGTGAAATCCCCACAGCTCTGCGCCTAAATCGAGTGGAAAGATTCCCAGAAGAGTGTCCACAAACTTTTGGCCGTGTAGCGTATCGATATTACTGTCCAATTCCATCGTTCGCAGCTGACCTCGAAATGCACCCCTTCGGTGATATTCGGTTATTTTGCACTAATTCAATTAGGTCCGTTTTCTTTTTTTCTTTTTTTACTTGGCAAAATGCAGACTGTAAGAATACAAAACTTATTATCTTTCTATTATGTTTGCAGACATAATCTAATAAAGTTTAAGAGACCCACTGATATCTAATGAAATTCTTATTTTTAGTTTCTAACAGTGTAGACAAAGCACACTGCCTGTGGTTTTCTTGGAAAAGAGTAGAAGTTATTGTGCATACCTTATGGCAGATGTGAGAACAGCTGGAAGCCAAACATTCAGTGTTGCCCTTTATTTAGCAAGGGTTTCTACCTTATAAATTACTACATGGAAATGATGGTTGCCACATGCTTTATGGCAGCACCTGATTATCAGAACTAGGCCTCTATATCTACATTGACCATTACCGCCCACGTTGTTCTTGTTTTAAACAGATGTTCTGAGGTTTAGTCCAGCAATTCAGTAGGGCTATGTGAGAATCCTTAAAAGTTCTATGTATCACCTACAATAGAGGGTTTCACTCGCAGAGTGTGTTCTTCTGGTAAAGTAAGAACCCTTTATTTCTAAGTTTGATCAAAACACAAGCTGTAGGCAGGTCGAAATCATTTCAGGGACATCTTAAATTCATCACTCTTTTTTTTTTTTGTCTCTCTCTGTTTTTTTTGTGTTTTTTTTGCCACTGACGGATAAACCGTGCTCTTTCGCTGATATTCAATCCTCTGAGTGGGAGATAAACAAAGATAAATCAGGGAGGATCCATTCCGTCCTCTGCCCTCATCTTTCAGGAGGGGTTTGGAGATTTGGCATCAGGATTTGACATTCATTCTCTTAGGTGTGCAGAGAATGTACAGAGTTCTCACATTTTAACTCCACTTGATAGCACAAGACATTGACATAGCTGGAGGCCTAGAAAGACTTGCCAAGGTCAACAAACAGCAAAGGGGGAAATTTTTATGAAAAACATACCAGAACTGACATCATAACGCAAAACCAAACACAAGACCTCAATAAAAGTTCAAAGAAAACAGACAGAGCTGTTCTGTACACTGGCGTTGTTTTTTTGTTTTGTTTTGTTTTGGGGTTTTTTTTTTTTTTGTTCTTGAGTGGCACAACTGCACGGTTGTTTTTCTTTTCCGCGTCATTAAACGAACGCCAAGCTTAGTTTGAGGCTCACTTTGTGCAAAACGCCTCCAAAGGAACCTTTACGAAGGCGGAACTCGTGCGTGTTGCGCTCGCGTGCGCACCGTGAACGCGTAAACTGCGCTCGAGCTTTCTTCCTTTTATTTTATTTATTTATTTATTATTATTATTAGTCATTTTTTTTTTATCCATGTGCACTTCTGCCCCACTGGTACCCACGCACTGGACACCTCACCTCCTGCATCTCTTGGCTTCAGCAAAACCTCATTTCCAGCTGTGCCTCATAAGCAGAGCCGCGCGCGCGTGCGCGTGTGCGCGTGTGTGCGTGATACAGTGGCTGAAACGATGCGAGCTTTAAGGTTTTCTGCTATTCACACTCACCTGTGTAAATTAGCTGCAGGTGGATTTCATTTATTTTGAGCGATTCTCTGCTGGATGATGCTCCCAACGCACGCGCACCTTCTTCTTGTCTTCACTCTCACCGGTCGCCTGTGGTGGTAAGTTCCAACCCTTCATATAATAGTATAATAAGCATATGCATAACCTGATGCATGCACAGTATTTGTTCAAATGCATGAAGTCTAATCTAAATCTGTCTGTGCAGTTGGTTACTCACTGCATGCCGCGTAAACTTAACAGAAAGCGCAGTGTCATTGGCTACTGCAGCAGATCAAAGGAACAATTTCTTGTCATTACTGAAACATATCAGCTTAGGTATAAGCTCAGAGCATGAGAACACGATCGAGGGGGGTGGGGGGGTTAATCATCTCTGAGGATAAAGTCGGCTATGAAGTAAAGTAGAGCAATTCAATAATTTCACAAAGATGAGCAGGCCTTGCTGGGAAAACAAACAAACAAACAAACAAACAAACAACCAAAAACAACAGGAATCCTCATAGAATTTGTAATGGTTATAAATGGATTGTTTTGGTTTGAATTGAAACTGTAATGGTCCCTGTGGGTCTCTACTGGCAATTTGTTGCCTTCTATTGGTCACAGGGAACAATAAATTTAATAGTTTAATAGCTGATGGATCGTAGTGGAATCCATTAACATTTCTGTGATGGATTCTATGGTGGGGTTTTTGTTGTTGTTGTTGCTGTTGTTTTCAGAAGAAGACCCGTGGATTATAAACAATCACATTTATAAGACGTACTCTGATAATCAACGTCATTCTTTGCAAAAATGGTCAATGCCATTTCATGTTAGAGCACAAAACAGTTCGTAGTTTAGACAAACAGAAGAAGAGAGAAGTAACGAATTTCAGCTTCATCCTTTCTCAGCAAGCATGTTTGGAATGAGGATCATGTTCAGAAAGTTGATCTGTGTGTATGTGTGTGTGTGTCTGTGTGTGTGCTCTGGAAAACATTCTTAAATTTGTTCTCCACTTCACTAACTACAGTGTGATGGCCAGTCCTCTTGTGATGGACCCAAACAGCATTTGCAGGAGGAGTAAGCCGGCAGGAGGTGCACAAACTGAACTGTGCCAAAGACAACCAGAAATAATCCAAGAAGTTGCCAAAGGCGCACGGTTGGGAATACGCGAATGCCAACACCAGTTCCGGCATCAGCGATGGAACTGTACAGGTCATGGCAAGAGTCTAGGCAAGATCCTGCAACAAGGTGAATTTCACTTTCGTTAATGTAGCTACACGAGGTCTTGTCTTCAGCCAGACAACACGAGAGATCCAGGAAATTATGGCTTTCGAAAAAAAAACAATGCTTTTATGTATACACTGGTAAAACATGTATTAAAAACATACCTGCAATCAGAGGATATAGTTCTGTTTGGCTGCTGGTAATTTAACTCCCATTATAGTCACATTTAATGACTTTAATTACAGTCTTAATTACATAGTCACATGCCTCAAATACTGTAACACTAAGGCTCTCAGAGGAATTCCAATAAAATAAAAATGTACCATTACAGTGTGATGCTGCTCCTTAGTTATTTCAGAAACCAACCTGAGATTTTGAAAGAAGAGGCTGCGTTAGTGGAAAAAAAAAATAATAAATGTTCCTGGTTTCTCCTGGAAACCTACTTTAATTCCCAGAAAGAGAGAGGGTGGGCGCATTTTCCCAGGGAAAATGTAGAGTCTGAGATGTAGAGTGATGCTTGGCTACAGGGGGCCAACTCAGTCCTTAGTCAAAGATTAGTCACAGTTTAGTGGGGCCTGTTTATGTTTCAGACACATGCACACACACAGTCAAGTGCTCTGTGATAGTCTCTCTGTGTCCTCTAATATTGTTTTTAATCACACCCTCGTCGACTTCGCCTAACCTTTTTCCAATGGTGAAATCCCATTACCGTCATAAGGCCGGTTCCACTCGTTTTTAGAGTGCCGAGAGACTGGATCAACATAGCAGTAGATTTCAGGAGGAAAACTTCATGATCTGTAGTGTTTCAAAACAGAAAATTGTTCATAAAGAAGAGAAATAAAATACTTTAAAACCTTTTTTTTTACCATCAGCATTGCTACATTCAAATAGGCAGTCAATTACACCGATTGTGTATCAGAATTATTTTTACCCATTATCACCGCCCACGCTCCACCGTCCCTGTCGTACAATGACTACAATCAGACTGGGTGATGGCTTGCTTCCTCTGAGATATGTAAAGGCAACCTCCACATCTTTTTTTTTTTGAAATACTGCTCATGCTGCAAAAATATACAGAAGACCTTTCTGCTATCTTCTAAATACACGAGCACACCGGTGCCCATAATTGGCTAGTGTCTCTGTGATTGACAGGAGAGGAGAGAGAGAGAGAGAGAGAGAGAGAGTATGCTGCCCTTCTAATACATACAGCATATCCACATTTTCTCCCTTGGCATCTGAGTACAGATGATCATTGATCTCCTAATGATAGGTCAGTGTAGTCTAAAAATTTTTTATAAATCCACATGATTTGAAGAATGTAGAATTTTTTTATTTGCTCAAAAGAAATATATTAATCGGAAATGGGCAAATTCCCACATGTCCTCCACTCCCTTATACACTGCTATACTTGTGCTGCAAGAGGCTACTTGTGTGATGTAATTGCTACAGACTTCTCAGACATGAATCAACAAGAGCATGTTAAAGCATTATTGAAATGCAAGACATGAGTGCTAATCCTAGGGTAGTTTTATAGAGCAGGGCTTCTCAACTTCAATACTGGGAACTCACAGCTAAGTGCTTCCCGAGCTGAATCCGGTGTATTGGGAGCTGGAAAAGATCAAATCCTGGGCACTAGCTTCCCAGAATTCCATTTGACAACCCCTGTGCTGGAAGATTGTGAGCAAATGTCCCTGTAGTTCTCATGTACGCCATGAGAGGGCAGGAGTTTCTACCATCACTCTGGCCGGGAGTGTTTTAACAGTGAAAAACACACACACACACACACACACACACACACACACACACACACAAATCCCCACAATTCTCCACATGAATAACGGTGATCTTCTCCCACCCCTTCCATTTGAATTCAAGTATAATACTGTCTTGGTGTGAGTTCCTGGTAGTGACTGCAACTTGAGCCAAGCTTTCTTATTGAGAAATGAGAGGCATTCTCTCTTTATTACACACCTGTATGAGCATGGCTTTCAGGAATGTGACATGCAAAAGGTCAGCAATTTGCTCAATTCGGATAAATGGAATGTGGCCCGTGTGAGAATTCGACACCAATAATTAGCGCTTCTTGGAGTGCTCCTTGATTCTTCCAAAAGAAAACACACCCTTTTGGCAAATGAAGGTGTATCCAGACAAGTCTAGACAAGAGGTGTAAGGAATACATACACACTTAGGTCAATAAAGTAATGCTTCGATGTATCTTAGAGAACAAAATGGAGAATGTACTATATAAATAAGTATTTTGTAATTGTCGATCTTAAGTAAACAGAGGACGTATATACACTTTATGACCAAAAGTATGTGGACACCGGACCCTCACACACGTCAGCCTTCCCCAAACTTTTACCTCAAAATTGTCTACAATAGTGGTCACCAACCCTGTTCTACTTTCCTTATCCTCCAACCATACTCGTGCCCACCTGACCATCTAATCATTGCCTTAAGAAGTTAAAACAGATGTGCTAGATTTTGGTTGGAGAAGAAATCTGCAGGAAGGTAGATCTGAAGCAAGAGTGTTGGTGATCACTGGTCTAGAAAGTTTTTGTTTGCCATAGCAATTTCCCTTCACTGGATCTAAGGGGACTAGCCCAAACATGTTTCAGCATGACGATGCCCCTGAGCATAAAGCAAGGTCCATGAAGAGATGGTTTGCAAAGGTTGCAATGGAAGAACTGTGTGACCTGCACAAAACCCTGACCTCCCATTGCAGGAAGGCTACAGTAACTCAAATAACCACTCTTTAGAACCTTGGTGAGTAGAAAAGCATCTCAGAACACACAATACATCAAACCTTCAGGCTGATGGTAGAAGAAGACTACAGCAGAAGAAGGTTACAGTGGGTGCAGGCTATCTGAAAATGGACAAACTGGAAAAAAGACCGCTCTTGAACGATTGAAATGTGTGTGTATGAGAGAGAGCGAGAGAGAAATGATTTATTAGTTATTGGTTAGATAAGTATTCACAACCCTGGGTCAATACATTGTAATGTATCTTTTTGCATTTATCCTAGATAATGCATACAAGTATTAGAAGTGGCTTTGTGTATATTATTTGAACTGTTTTTATTTCTTCTCAGATATTCGGGAGACGGCTTTCGTAAATGGCATCGTGGCTGCCGGAGTGCTGCATGCGGTAACACGGGCCTGCAGCGAGGGTGAGCTGCTACAGTGTGGCTGTAGGGCTATTAAGAGCTCTTCTGGTAGCCCCAATGAGCAGGCTAAGGAGAGTCCAAACCCTGCTCTCCAGAACCAACACTGGGAGTGGGGGGGTTGTGGGGATGATGTGGACTATGGATACAAGATTTCCCGGCAGTTCATGGACACCAGGAAGCGGAAGGGCAAGAGTGATATCAGGAGCCTGATTGATCTGCACAACAACGAGGCAGGAAGACTGGTACGGAAACAGCATGCTTTATTGGTAGTGGGGCATTAGGGGCATTAAGTTAAGAATGGGTTGGGCAAGGTCTATCATGTGTACTTGAAGTGACTGCCTAATAAAAATCATGAACGCAATCATTCATCTTCAGTACCCTCTTTATCATGGTGATACGGAGCCTATCCCAGGACCGCTCAGCGTTAGTTGGGAATGCACTCTGGATGGGACACCAGTCTGTCGCAGGGCACTATGCACACACATTCACAGCTTAGAGTCACCATTCCATATACTGGCATGTTTTTTGGGAGGTGGGATGAAAACGAAGAACCTAGGGGAAACCCAAGTGGAGAACATACAACGAGTCCACATACAGTAACCCCAGTTTAGGATTCAACCAGGGACCATGGAGCTGTGAGGCAACAAAGCTACCCACAGCACCACCATGCTCAACAAATCATGAATTAATTTCTTTATTTATATTATTCAATTGCATGCGGTATAATGTGGTCATTTAGATGTGTTTTGCAGTTATGACTTACAGTGCTAAATACTACACCATAGTAAACTGGTAAAAACAAAAAAAAAAACAAAAAAAATCCTTGTTGTGATGGAACTTTGCAGGTTTGTTTACTTAGACAACACAGACCGCCAAGCCGCTGTTTTCAGGATAACGCCTGTGTTTTGGGTCTAATACAAGTTCCCAGAGCACGGCAGCCCTCTGCAGGAAACTGAAGAATTGTTGAACCATCAACACTGTTCAGTGTGTGTCTCTCTCCGGGCTTTAACTAGCTCTGTATTTTCGCTTTAATGGGCTGTTGTTATGGTACCGTTTTAATAGCTGTTCCATGTACACGGTTTCACTCTTGTCCACTTCCATTTGAGCAATATGGAGCAAATGAGTTTTAAGGGGTGGAAAATACTGCTTAATTATCATATTATAATAGTAGTAGAAACAATACACTGTATGTTTCACAATATTTTGATTCTGCAAACAAAGTGACAGAATAAGAATAGTGTCACATTTAGTTATAAGGAAAAAATGGCAGCTGCATTACTGCTATATGCAGAGAAGCTCTGTACCCGATACAATACAAGCTAGTGTAAAAAACGAAGTAGTATTTATTTGACAAATTCGGATTGGTGGTACTGCTTAGTATGTGTGTTGGGGATGGTGGTTTGGGTTATATCTTGGTAGGGGTCAAAAATCCCCACACAGTCAGGAATGTCTGACAGTTTTGACCTTATAGGGACATTTGGCTGGTCCCCATGGGAAATAGGTTCGATTTAGGTTTAGCATAGTGTCAATTAGCTGCATTAATAATTTTGTCAATGGACGGCAAGATACGAAGATAGCAAGACAAACGTGAGTATGTGTACTAGTCAGCTACTCAGATGGATGTCAGAGATTTGCAGCGTTTTTCTGGCTGCAGCCAGGCACAGTCTTCCATATGGCAGTTTAATTTATGTTTCTCAACATTGCTCCCAAGACATTAAAATGCAATGAACTAGAAGGGCAGGCATCAGGTCACCTTGTGAATTACAGATTAATTATGTCTAACAGATGAATTAAAATGAACTCCAGCCAAATAGTTCCCCTTGAAGTGTCTGCTTGCAGATATGTCTTTCTTGTTTTTTGTTTTTTTTGTAAACAGTTTGTGTGTGTGTGTGTGTGTTTGACAGGCTGTAAAGACCAATATGCGCACCGAATGTAAATGTCACGGCCTCTCTGGCTCCTGCACGCTCCGCAGCTGCTGGGGGAAGTTGCCTCTGTTCCGCCAGGTTGGAAATCATCTCATGCAGAGCTTCCAAATGGCAGTTCGTGTGATGGGTGGCAATGACGGCAAATCCCTCGTCCCTTTGGACCGAGATGTTCCGCCCCTGGGTGCCCACAGTCTCATCTATTCAGATGAATCCCCGGATTTCTGCGTGGCCAATCACAGGACAGGATCTGAAGGGACACGCGATCGGGTGTGTAATGGTACAGAGACAGGTCCCGGAGCCTGTGATTGGCTGTGCTGCAATAAAGGACATACCGAACACACTCTTGAGTATGAGGAGAACTGCCAGTGCCAGTTTCAGTGGTGTTGTGTGGTACAATGTGAACGGTGTGCCATTAGGAAAGAGGTCAACGTCTGCCTTTAGACTCTACAGAGTGCATTAAGCTGTAGATTCTCTGTCGCACAGACTAAACTCCAGTGTGTTCTCATCAATCCAATAGTTCTGAGATTCACCGTCACTCATATCAGATTCATATCAGAAGGAGAAACGGATATACTCACAAGAGACATGGCCATCAGAGACAGTTGTACATTCTTCGAGCCCAAACTTCTTTTGCCTACCCGCATGCAATAATTTTGGGACACATGCGTATTAGGTTTCCTAAGGAAATCCTAGATCTGCCTAATTTATGCAGGCCAAAAACCTATTGTATGCGTTTTTATTTAATCTCTGTCTTTTAGTCTGTATTTTCTGTGCTTCATGTTTGTACTTTCCTTAAATATATCTTATTGTTTTCCAATATAAGAATAATTTAAGACTCGTTGTGTGTAGTCTTGGCTTCTTGACATCCCATTAATTAAAATACAAGCAAACCTCAATGTATTTTTTAAAATGAAACAAAGTAAAATTAATTAATTAATTAAAAAAAAAAAATCAACATGAAATCCATTTTAGCCCTTGTTTCAAATTAGCTTAGCGATTACAACATTAAGGGCAGTGTTTAATATTTGACAGATTTTAAGCCTTGATATTAAAATAAATGATTTGCAAAACCTTTACCAGAAAGTCCTTCACAGCCATTACCATACCTTAGTCTGGGGAGAGTCCATCTTGCCCCGCCTTCTCTTCATTGATATTACATTAGCACTGCCTTGATTTTGATCACATTTTTTCATCATGTCTCACTGCTAAGTCTCTTGCATTATCCTGGTTGAATCTATATAATGTACCATAACAAGACAACCCAATATTGATTGATTCATTCATTTATTCATTCACATCCCAGGAACACTGAGCCTGAGGCAGGAATACACCCTGGAGAGGAAGCAGGTCCATCAGAGGGCGCCATGCACACACACTCATTCACACTTAGGGACAAACTTAGCCAACAAACTTCCTATGTGCATGCTTCATGGAAAGAATTCCAATTTAATTAAATAAAATGTTGTCCAGTGAAGAAAATACTTAGGCAACAGGGAGTCTATCTCGTTGTCAAACTATCACCCTTGTGGCCTTACAGGCTGTATTGAATCAGTCTGTAAAATCACGAAAGTACTGTGGTACTTGTATTTGTTTGGCTGCTGCAGGCATTTAGACAATGCAATACTGCCATCTTCTGGTATAATACTGCTATTATATGATAACAAAATGGTTTTTGTGCACAGGGTGGGTAAAAAAAATGGAAATACTGTATGCCATTGGTTATGAAAATGTTTGATGATGACATTTATTTTTTTTTTGTGTAAGATCATTGAATTTGAATGTGTGTTATTAATATTGGAAAAAACTATTACATAATGTTACAGAACATGGAGGCTTATTTGTGTACAGTTTGGTTATAAGAACATCGTTCTTATAAATTATTCATAGTGCTGGAACACAAATTCGCTGCTGTCATTCAGTTTATTTGTACTTTGTGTCCATTGTGCTGAATCGCTGACTTTGTCTTCACAAGTGACTCTACTCCTGAGGCTAGTGGTCTCCAACTTATTTTAGGAAATGGGCCCCATTATGCTTAGTCCAGTTTCAAGTGGGCCAGACCAAAAATAAATAAATAAATAAATAAATAAATCCGTTTTGTCATGTCATGAATAACATGACATCTCCTCTTAAATGTGTGTGTGTGTGTGTGTGTGTGTGTGTGTGTGTGTGTGTGTGTGTGTGTGTGTGTGTGTGTGTGTGTGTCAGCAATTTATCTGAAAGAAACATTCTGAATTGAAAACAGATGAACAGCCTGTAATTCATTACCAAAAAAAAATAAAATAAAAAATAATTTAAAAATTGCAAATGATGGTTTTATTATTATGGTCTTGCCTAAGTGTTCACAGTGGTAAAAGATTATATACTGTATGACATGGATGTCATTGGGACAGGAATTTAATTAGGATTATATGTCAATTCTGTTTAGCTTGCTAATGAAGAGCTACATGTGATTAGCATATTTTGTCAGTAGAGTTTTTGACCCTGAGGTAATTGCTCTATTTTGCTCATTAGTGGATTAAGAGAAAATAGCTGTTTTGTGGTTTTTGTGTGTGTGTGTGTGTGTGTGTGTGTGTGTGTGTGTGTGTGTGTGTGTGTGTGTGTGGTTGTGTGTGTGTGTTGGGGGTTGATATTTCAATTCAATTATTGGTCCACACATAGAATTTAATTTAGAACAAGGATTATAAAAATCATTCGGTTGGCCGGAACTTTATTGGGCCTATCCGTGGGTCATATGATTGACACCCCTGCCTTAACCAATTGCTATTGTCCAAGCTATTGATAAGCCAATGTGAAGTGTAGTGGAGCAGCAGTAAATGAGATGGAATACAGTCTACTCCTATATATTAATTGGAAAATTGTGGAAAGTAAACACGTGGGCTCTTTATAACTATGTAGATACCCTAGGTCCAGCACAGTTGGTGATTATTATTCTCACACAAAAGTTACTTGATTCGAATGTGTCGGAAAGTCTTACAAGAACTAAACGGTACAAGCCGTTCTGTGGTGCACCACTGCTCTACGGTACTGTACGCTGTACTATAAACTGACCACTAGAGGGAGGGATTGCATGGATGTGTGAATCTTGGCTTTGATTGTGCTTTGAGAACAGTTACATTGCTTCACACCTGGCCTTGGCCTAGCAGCAGGTGAATTTAATTTTAGGCCTTAGTGATGAATGCTTATACAACATGATGATATTTTATTCTTGTACATATTTACAAGGATGCTTTTTTTTTTTGACTTTTTTTGCATGCAGATGCTGAAAAGGATTTATTTATTTATTTATTTATTTATTTCTTTATTTATTTATTTTTACTAATGACTGTATATTTTTGTCTCTTAATCTCTGCAAGTAGGTTGTAAAAGCATGTGAGAGAGATGTTTGTTTTCCAGCCTTCCTCTGTCAATTCTGGTTCATAAATGAAAGCACTCGTCATTAAATCAATGTTCTAGGCTATGGCCTGATTAGCTATGATGTCATCCGGCATTTGAGTAATACTGTACTTTGCTGGTGTTTGGATCAAATCCAAAAAAAAGGGAACTATAACCTGAAGCAAAAATAGAAAACTGTGAAACAGACGGTCTAACCCATAAGCATGATCCGTTGAGAAATAAGCTAGGTAGATGCTGCTTTTATCGCCCCCTCGGATTGGTGGAATAATTGATCAATCATGGTGCATTGACCAGGGATTGGACGAGTCGGGAGGCTTATCCCGAATTGCGGGTCTTTGCCGTGTATGTTTTTGCCCGGCTACACATCTCAGGTCCTGCCCATTCCTCGCGCTCGGTAAAGGCTGCGCGCGCAGCGGGATGCAGAAGGAGTGGCGGAGCGCGCGCACGAATGTTGCAGACTCACATATTTTATAGGCACCGTAATCTCTCGGATTCAGCGTCTGCCGTTTTTCTTCTCCTCACCGTCTGTGCAATGGTCCGGTGAATTGTAGATGGACGAGAATCTCTGATCTGAAGTCGCACCTCTCCGGCGCAGTCTACGGGACACAAGGCACATAGCATTCCAACAGGCCGGTGGGTGTTGGTCGTCAACCGCAACGATGGGCACGGTGCTCTCAATTTCTCCCACCTCCAGGAAAGGAGGGATTCTGGACGACAAAACGGAGGCTGGACACGGTGCCAGTGGCAAGACGGAGAAAAGTCTGAAGCGTCATTCCGTGCTCATATCAGCCCTTACGTGGAAGAGGTTAGTGGCCGCGTCGGCCAAGAAGAAGAGCGCCAAAAAGGTGAACCCCAATCCCCCAGTTTCTCAGATCAGTAACCCTGTGGACCAGCTCAACACCGAAAATCTCAAGAAATCACAATCAGGCTCCGAGCGCAAAAAGCCGGGGCCGCTAGCAGTGCCGGTTCCGACTGTTCCAGATAAAAGCCTTCGCGCCAATCAAACCCAGAATGGCTCACAGAACGCAAAACAGCTCCTGCCGGTCCAGAGACAAGCCAGCACCCGCTCGATTATCTCCCCACGACGCGTGATCGTCCAAGCGTCCACTGGCGAACTGCTGCGCTGCTTGAGCGAGTTCATGTGCCGCAGGTGCTACAAGCTCAAAGAGCTGAGTCCCAACGAGATCATCCTGTGGTTCCGAAATGTAGACCGCTCGCTGCTTATCCAAGGCTGGCAGGACCAAGGTTTCATCACGCCCGCCAACCTGGTGTTCGTCTACCTGCTGTGTCGGGAGGCCGTGACCGAGGACATCAGCAGCGAGTACGAGCTGCAGGCCACGTTCCTCACCTGCTTGTACCTGGCCTACTCCTACATGGGCAACGAGATCTCGTACCCGCTCAAGCCTTTTCTGGTCGAGACCAACAAGGAGGTGTTCTGGGAGCGCTCGCTGCGCATCATTGACAAAATGAGTGCCAAAATGCTGCAGATCAACGCCGACCCGCACTTCTTCACCGAGGTTTTCCAGGACCTCAAGAACGAAGCAGGCCCGAAGGACACTAACGCCAAATGGACAAACACCTTGGATCGCTAGCTTTATTTTTAACGCGAGAGAGAAGCTCTCTGTTAAGCTCCCCATCCACCCCGTCCATGAAGGGTGAATTGAATGTAAGGCACCGAACGGGAGAAAGCGTGAAGCCTGTTTCACGCAATGTACTGCCGGTGAATAAAAAAGGCCTCTCCTCCAAGACAGGGGTTTCATGTTATTATATGTATATAATAACCACCACGTTGACCCCGGGAATGTCACAAGGGGGGGGGGGTTTCTGGAGGTCTACTTCTAGTTTACTTATAATGCATGCTTAAAGTATTCTAATTGTATCTTCGTTGTGGCTTTTAAAGAAGAAAAAAAAAAGAAAAGAAAAGAAAAAGAAAACGCTACCTGGTGCCGGGCTACAGTAAGAGGTGTATAAAAATGTTAGCTTGTGCGTCAGTGTTCAGATCTTTTATTTCTCTATCCATTTGAAGCTATTTTTGGCGCTAAAGACTAGACGCTATGTTATCACCGACGCTGAGCTGTCCGTGGTGCTGGCCTCCGACACACACACACACACACACACACACACACACACACACACACACACACACACACACACACACACACACACACACTGCTCACGTTTTCCCTGATGCTATCTATCTATTTAAACGTTGAATGTACCTATTTTGCGACAAAAACAATTCTCTACCGTCCAATGTGCCAATTGTTATAGTATAAAACGTATGTTTTATATTGTATATTTGAAAATATATGAATAACAAATATGATCCGGCTCCTTTTTTATTCTTTTCATATTTAAAATGGTCATTTGCTTCATTTTTTTCTTTTAAATCAGGAATGAGTTCAAGTGTTTTCCATATTAGCAAGATTGGAATTATTTTTTTCTTTTTGGAAAGATTTATATGGTTGCTCAGATTTGCTACGGTGAGGCAGCATTTGTTGACACCACGGATTAAAAACAAACAAACGAAAAAAAAAAAAAAGCAACAGTTTGGTTAGATCTTTCTGTCATTCCTTGGTAGGCACAGGCCGGCCATCTCATGATCGAGAGATAATCATGCGGATAAAGACTATTACAGCACCCTGACACTAATCTTAAATCTAATCCTTTGATGATATAACAGTATTTAGGTGGATGGCTTTTTTTTGCATATAGGCAGCTAATTCTAATCAAGAGGATGAGACTATTTTGTAATATAGATAGTCCCGGTCCCAGGTGAATGGTAGTCTAGGCCGCTGACCGTGGTGCTGAAACCTCACTGGGTTTAAAATCACCCTTCACACTTTTTTTTTTTTAAACAAATGATTAATTGAAGTTATTCTGCTTACAGAACAGCTAATGTGCTACATCTGCACTCAAAAACAAAACAATTATTATTATTATTATTATTATTATTATTATTATTATTATTATTATTATTATTATTATTATTATTAGTAACACGGCTTTTGAACATTTTGTCACAACTTAATTTCATTGTGTTCAATCGACCTAATACATTTAAAACTGAAGTTTACTTAATGAATATGTGTTAAAACTACATGAATCATTTTGTTGACATAACTAATTGGGCAGTGGATCTTTAGTTCCCAGCATGCTTTGCAAGGGACTGCATTAAATCTAGGGATTAAGTGTTATTTTATGTGTTTGTCAGTAAATGGAAAGACATGCTTGTGTTTAATGTTCAGTTATGTTGGACATTTGGAGGAGTCCCTGTAATAATGTTGTTTGTTTGTTTGTTTGATTGTTTGTTTTGTTTTAATTTTGTGGTTACCATTGTGCTGAAGAGTGGTGCTTGTGCTCAGGCTGTGAGCACTCAGTGATACTCAGTGATAAGAAGTGTTTTCTTATTTGGTCAGTATATACATTGTGTATAAGGATGAGTGAAACTCCTTGAGTAAACATAAGACAATTATTTAAACCTCAGTCAACTTAAAAAAACAAACAAACAAACAAACAAAAAAAAAACAGTTGGACCAACATAAGAACATTTAGTTTTTACAAATGTAATAAAGTTAACTACACATACTAGAGTAAATTAATTAGACCTAACCATCTAAATTGTATTGACCAACTAAACTGATTTATTTTGAATGAACTAAATTAAATTGTCTGTAAAAACGTTCTTTAATTAAATTAAGAGTAATGAATACATTGTTTTTTTGAACGTGGGGTCTATTTAACTCAGAACAAAAGGTTTAGTTTTGCACTTGAGAGGTCACCTTTCCCAGACACAATACACTGTGGTGTGGTCTATGAGATTATGGGTCATTAAAAATCAGTAGCCTACACTGGATAAAGAGCGGGTTGAGTCTCTAAAGCATCCTGAATAGCATGCCTATTTTTAAAGTCAGATCAAGATCAATGTTTACATGCATTCTGTAGGCATCCTAGAAGGAAATCTCTAAACGTCAGATTGCAGCCTCTTTGCTCCATCAGCACAGGTCTCTTGCAACAGATGCACCCAGGCAATGTAAAACTGATGGTGGGGGTTGCATGACTCATTGTGAGAGTAAGATAAAGCAGCAGGTTCTGAATCCCCCAGAATTTGTGAATAGAGCACGTGGGTCGGGAGCACATCCCACTGATTGGCTGGAATTTGGTGCAGTCTGACAGAGGTGTCACTGTGACGGAGGAGCTGCGGAACAGGCCACAGGAATTCTGCATTCCCTCGCGTCACTATGGCAACGCGTGCAGATACAGGATGAAGCTTTTAGGGGTTATGCGTTGCAGCAAGCTTGCCAGTGATTTAAAAGATAAATCCAGTGAGTACTGCAAACATTGTACCACAAGCATCACAAGCATGATCACAGGAACCCTTCTGCCATTTCACCTATGGTCAAGTTCTCTCAAAGCTCTCTACAAAACTATAAAAGGTTGTGTACATGCAAGTCTGGCTCATAATGCCAAGACCTACCTCAGTCTGATTTATCCGTGCATTGTTCTAGTTTCTTATAAAGTATGTCAGTTATATAAATCTAGCGTGAAGTCACCCTGAATGATGCAGCCGTAGAAACGCGGTTTCCTTGGAGACCCCGGAGAAGAGGCGCTGTGAAAATGTTGCTCTATCAGTAATTCATAAAATCGCATTACATTATCAGCCTGTTGATAGAGGGTGTCATGATTCATGATGCGATTTTAGTTCATCAACGCATACAACAAAATCGCAAGCATTCAATTAAAACACCCCTCTTGAATAAAATACAGTGTTTATATAAACCCAGATGAACAAAAATAAGCAACGGTTCATTCAGCACTGTACATTTGGCAGTGCAAAAATAAAACTAAAGTCACCGCCATCTTACTTATTTAAAGCTGCGTTCTGAATTTGAGACGTACTTGAAACAGCTCTTAGAATCGTTTATTGATGTGAGTGGTGTTGAATTACAGTGAATAAATCTTCTATAATAACAGTCGGTGCATAACCCTTGTTATTATCACAGGGCAGCTTTCCAGAACAGTGTAACTATTTATACACATACGCAGTGATGCTATTCTAAATATTCTGAAATGGATGTTCATGTCTTGACAGAGAAACACATTCTTGTATCAATATATGCACCCCTGGGCAATAAGATGGGTCAAATCCAATAAGAAAAAATAGTAATAATGCTAAATACTATAACTGGTCTGCAAATGAGCAAGAATTTAATAAATAGATAAATTTTGTGTATATATATATATATATATATAATTGTGACAGATCTCATATTCACCACATATCATTGTCCGTATGTTGATCCAAGCACATACACACACAAGCACTGTTACATATATATATATATATATATATATATATATATATTTATATATATATATATATATATATATATATATATATATATATATATATATATATATATATATATATATATATATATATATCACGGTTGGGATGGTGCTCCTTGATTAAAAGCCATATATATATATATATATATATATATATATATATATATATATATATATATATATATATATATATATATATATATATATATATATATATATATATATATATATATATATATATATATATAAATATAAACAGTGAATGGGTCGGCAAGGACTGCTGAGAACTGAGGATGTTTTTGTCCTGGAAATGTCTGCATATACACCTCACTTTCACCCTGTGTGTCCTCTCCAAAGCTCCACCTTGAACTGGGCTCATTCTTCAGGCAAAACTCGGTCTAACGCAATCAGCTTTGTGGGCGTTTCTGCTCACACCTTTTCAGTTCACGCCACCTATTTTCTATGGGATTCAGGTCAGGGTTTATGATGACAGCTCCCATGCTGGATGTTCACTTATTTGCCTTTAAGCCATTTTGCTACAACTTTTGAGGTACGCTTAGGAAGACCCAGTTACAACCTAGTTTAAACTTTCTGGCTTATGTCTTGAGGTTTTGAAGTGCACTCGTCCCTATTACAGCAAAACACAACCACATAATGGTGCTGGCACACCCGGTGCTTCACGGTTGGGATGGTGCTCTTTGGATTAAAAGCCTCAGTCTTTTTCCTCCATACATAGTGCTGATTAGTATGGTCAAACAGAACAATTATTGTTTTCTTCTGATCAGATAGCACTGCTCCTGAAAGGCTGGTGATCACCTACAAACCTCAGTCTTTTAATGCTGGACATAGGATAGGGGCATCTTCATTGCATGACAGCCTTTCAGGCCATGGCAATGTAGGATTCTCTTAGTGGTGGATGTACATATTCGGTACCTTTCCCTTTGTCTTCACCTTTCCCTTTGTCTTGGGGTTCAGTTGAACTTTCTGAACCAAAGATCATTCATCCCTTGGAGTTAATTTGTGAATATTTCTTGAATGACGCAATGTCCGTGTGGCCCCACAATTTGTTATATTTGCATACAATTGTTTGTACAGATGGTATCTTCAGATGTTTGGAAATTGCTCCTAAGGAGGAATCAGACTTCTGGAGGTCCACAATTATTTTGTGAGGTCTTGACTGAGGTTCTTTAAGTTTTTCATGTTATCAAGACAGGCTGCTATACAATGCATGCTAGTGGCTATTTTACTTATTTAAAAACTAACTGTATTCTAAATGATATCTTTAATGATATGTATTACACAGTTGTTAGTTGTTGTGTCCAAACATCAGCACTTTATTAGCAAAAGCTGGTGGTTATCGTGTGTTCGTTTGTTTGGTTAGCAGATTGGCCATGCTAACTATGGCTAATTATTCAGAACTTATGCCTTATGTACAGTTGAGGTCACTTTTGCCTTGCAGTAGCTGCAAAATGTTACTAATAAAAAAAAGACGCACCATTAAAATCGCATTTTGTATTTTATTTAGTACTGCCCTGAGCTATAAGCTATTTCACGTAACAGATGCAATAACTGAATTTACACAAATAAACCAGTTCAAAGATTTACATACGCTTTATTCTTAATACTGTGTGTCGATACCTGGAGGATCAATTTTTCTGCCCAATGTTCTTCAGAAAAATCCTCCAGGTCCTGCACATTCTTTGCTTTTCCAGCATCTTCTGCATTTTTGACCCCTTTCCAACAGCGGTCAAATTCTGCAAGGTGTATGTACATTTATTATATCAACTGCATAAGAAGTAAGCAACTGAGATGATGCCTGAGCAGTGTTTTAAAAAATAAAATTAAAAAAAGGATTCTTGTTATGGTGAGCTTGCATAGTGTAGCAATGGAGTGTTTATATCCTAATGTAATGGCTTTTGTTTATTATTACAAATTGAATATACGAGAAGCAACTGGGCGGAATGTTTATATAGCCTTCTTGGTATGCTTGTAATTAATTATTTATAAATTATTTTATTATATATTATTTGATTTAATCTGGTGATATGTTAATCTATTGAATCGTGTCTTGCTTATGTTGTTTACAACTGGTTAATAATTAAGCTCACAGCCTCTCTATTTTCATTTTTTTTTTTTTTTTTGTATGTGCATTTATAAAGCAGGGCCAGCTTTCTCAGTTGCTGCCTAATAAAAAGATCTGTGTCAAATAGGTCAGGTCTGTGTATCACTGCATCAGTGTATTATGAATGTACAGTGACGCATGTCTGTTTTGATGAGTCTTTTTTTTTTTTTTAGCTTATTTGTCTCATTTTAGCACAGAACAATTTCAGCCTGATTTTCCTGATTTTTTTTTTCCTTGTTTAAACTGAAAAATATATCTTTTTTTTTTATTATTTTTTTTTAATAAGTGTTTTTAATAAGTGTTATTAAAAGAAAAGTTGATGTTGCACAGTAGTACAAGTAGTACACAGTAGTAAACAGTCGGCTGTCAAAACTTTTTTGGAGTGTGTTGCAGTCATTCGATTTGAAATGAGTGTATAGTTAAAATAAATAAATAAATAAATAAAATTCACAAAGTAAAATATCAAATAATGTTAATGTTAATAATGTGTTTTCAATATAGTATAAATATATAGTATACTGTAAAGTGAATAGAATTTTCAAATGACTCTTTGTCTTTGTTTTTGTTGCAATTTCTATTTCTATACTGTCCCAACTTTTCAGAATTGGGGTTGTATATATATATATATATATATATATATATATATATATATATATATATATATATATATATATATATATATTTAGAGGCACATTATTGTGTGCAGCATAATTGAGTATATTTTTACAGTGTGTCAAATGTGTAAATCAGCATCCTATTGTTGTTTTGGAGTGTGGAATTTCACATTTACTCATGGTTATTTTTACTGTAGGCATTGCTTATTTGGGCTAGTACTTCATTTTGGAGAGCGTGACCAGCGTGTCATGTGTTCAATAGAATTGCAAATGTTTGCTATCACTCTGGTGCTCTTGTTATTTTTTATTCTTTTAAACTAATTGCTTGAACCTTCATTGTTGGTTTATTATTACTTTGATAACTGTGCTCGGGAACATGTTACAAAGCTCCCCTTCTCTCCAAGTATAAACTATGGGGTGACAAAGTCTTTCAGAATACACCCCCACTGCCTCACACACCCATACAAACACACACACACACACACACACACACACACACACAAGAGATCTGACAGTGCAGATTTTAATAGCAAAATTCGCAAAACTGAGAGCATAATACTCTTTGAATGCACTTCCTCAATGTCTAAACAAGATGAGCATGGAAAAGAGGACAAGTATGATGTAGCAGTGACCTTTTAAAAGCTACGTGATGTCATGGTCACAAAGGGATAAATTTGCTACTCAGCAAGAAAACGAGCCAAAATGAAAATACTCCATTATTCCTGAAGGAAAGCACCTTTGTGGTTCAGAAGGAAAGGAAGAAGAACTGTTTAATTTATATGCTATATATGGAATCTTCAACATATATGGCACAAACATTAAACATTTTAAGTTTTTAGTTTTCATTATTCCGTATTTGTCAATTTCGTTATAAAATTTTAAAAAAAAATCACAATATCTGATTACTTTCTAGTGGAAAAGAAAGCACAATGATAGCACAATAACACTTTGTCCATCCATCTATCTTCAACCACTTATTCCTTCTTCAGGGTTGCGGGGAACCTGGAGCCTATCGCGGGAAGCATCGGGAACAAGGCGGTGTACACCCTGGACAGGGCACAATCACATACATTCATACACTATGGACATTTTACCAACATTTTACCAACCTGTCTTTGGACTGGGGGAGGAAACCGGAGTACCTGGAGGAAACCCCCGCAGCACGGGGAGAACATGCAAACTCCGCACACACATGGCCCCAGCGGGAATCAAACCCCGGACGTGTGAGGCGAACGTGCTAACCACTAAGCCACCGTGTGCCCTATATACTATACTTTGTAATAGGTGGAAAGAATACAGAACGCCTATAACTGCTACTGTAGTAAAATTATTTCAGATCTAAACACAAATTTAAGGGCATATTTTGACGCTGTAATGGTAATCAATTGATTTTTTTTTAACCAAGCTCAATATTTTGTTGTTAAAACTCCAGCAAAAGTAAAAGTATTATAACTTTAATTATATATATATATATATATATATATATATATATATATATATATATATATATATATATATATATATATATATATATATATATATATATATATATAAAAGTAATGTTACTGTTGACTATGTATTCACGTATTTGAACTGAAGGAAAATTACTATTTGCAATTTAGAATTTTGGAATTAATGTATTTTTAAAGTATTTATCTGTAAAGCAGTGTCAAATTCTATTTCATGATTACTACCTTACTGCAATGATACAATTTACTTCACCATAAAATTACAGTCAACATGGGCCTCAGTTCTCAGCTTTGCCCTTGTTGTCTACTGAGAAAAATACTGCAGACATGTCCCACATTTCCCCCTCTATGTTTGTCTGGCTACTTCAGCTTTTAAAATAAATAAATAAATAAATAATTATTTTTCTACACATTCAGAAGAAATAATATGTTCTCTTCAGCTCACTCCGCAGGTTTTCTATGGGTTTCCAGTCAGGGGACTGGGATGGTCAGGGCAGGACCTTGATTTAGTGGTAAACCATTTCTGTGTTGATTTTGATGTATGTTTTGGATCATTGTCCTGCTGAAATATCCAACCATGACCCATTTTAAGCTTTCTGGCAGAGGCAGTCAGGTTTTCACTTAATTTCTGTTGATATTTTATAGAGTGCATGATGTCATGTATTCTAAGAAAATGTCCAGATCCTTTGGCAGAAAAACAGCCTCAAAATATTAAAGATCCACCACCATATTTAAGCGTGGGCATGAGGTACTTTTCCATATGGCTACCTCTCTGTGTGCTCCAAAACCACCTCTGGTGTTTATTACCAAAAAGCTCTATTTTGGACCATAGAACCCGATCCCATTTGACGTTCTAGTATTGTCTGGCAAGATGAAGATGCTTGAATTTGTTTTTTGGATGAGAGTACAGGCTTTTTTCTTGAAACCCTTCCAAACGTCTTGTGGTGATGTAGGTGACTTCGGACTGTAGTTTTGGAGACTTTCTGACCCCAAGATGTAACTAACTTCTGCAATTCTCCAGCTGTGATCCTTTTCCAACTTTTCCACTTAACTGGAACTTCTTAATTATTGCCCTGATGGTAGAAATGGGCATTTTCAATGCGTGTGCTATTTTCTTATAGCCACTTCCCATTTTGTGAAGCTCAACAACATTTTGTTGTACATCACAGCTATATTCCTTGGTCTTACCTATTGTTATGAATGACTAAGCGAATTTGGCCTGTGTGGTAGCTCATATTTATAACTCTGTAAGTCATGGTTGAACAATTTCCTGTTCATAGTCACCCTGGTGTACTAAAAAAAACCCATCAAATGTTTATCTGGGTCATTCACAAAGAATGACCTGCACTGGGATTAAGACCATTCTTATTCTTAAGAAACTACAAGGTGTGGTGGATGAGGGCATGTCATGCCTGCTTCTTCTCTCTGAATTCATCAGTGAACTACTAGCTGGTAAGGACACAACCTAAGCTGCAAGTGAAGACAATACTACACCTCAGGACAATGAAACAGTTGTTACCCTCGCGATTCAGGTGACAGGTACTTGCCAGTAACCTCTCTGAAAAGCGTGGACTTTATCTGTACTGGGAGAATAACGTACACATTCTGGTGAACAGAGTAGGAGACACCTCTACTCCAGTGTACAGTAAACAAGCAGGAACAGGGACAAAACTATACATTAATTAGATCAAAATCTTCTCCCATCCGTAAATGACCAACTCCTGGAAGAAGACATTTGCAGCTCCAGAGACAAGTAGAACCAGAATCAGAACTGGAAGTGGTCTAGAAAATGTGTGACTTAAAGGAATATGTACCAGGAACATGTACAAGTGTTAATGATGAAGTGTGAGATGAGGCACCAGAAAAATGATGAGGATTTTTTTTTTTTTTTTAGAAGATCTGTACAAACCCAGAGTATTCTTCACATATCAAAACCTTGGCCGACCATCTTACCAGCCTTGGAGACCAGGAATAAATGGGGTGAGCATTTGAGTTGATTCATGATGATTTAAAAAAAAATGATGATGGTTGCCTTATTCAGTTTTCTGATATGACATGATGTATTTTGACCCATTCAGTGTGTGATAGGTAATGAGTCATTGTTCCTGCCAGTTGATGTTGTTCTTATGTTTGAGAGACAGGGAAACTACAGCCAGTGGCTGTGTGAAAAATTCTAAATAAATTTTGTTCCAGAGACTTATGTCAATAAATTCTGCGTCCATCTCCTTGTTGTTCTTCAGAGAGAGAGAGAGAGAGAGAGAGAGATGGCAACATACTGTACCCTTGATGGTATACCTTTTGTACATTTAGAGCAACATTCTAGTGGAACATTATAAGGTACATAAATGGATCTTAAAGAGCACAGTTGTACTTTTGTGGGATGATTTACATGTGTTGTTTGGGGACCAAAAATTCATGTGTACAGTAACCATGCCTGAGAAGGGGCAGGGGAGTGGATCATGGTTTAGCTGGACCAGGTTATTTAGGGCCTGAGCCGGTGATTGATGGTTGGTGGAACTCATTTGCATTTGCGTTCATGTCCAGTGCCTCTATTTATGTTTTTTCTTTCCCTCACTGAACAGGAATCTGAGCCAGTTTGTGCCCATTAACTGAGTAAAGCTAAGCCGAATAAGTGACAAGCAAGCTGAAAAGCTGCACTTTTGTAAGTGTAAGTTTTATGTTGCTGCCCGGTGACCATGCCAAGGGGCCCAAGCATTAATACAGAAAAGCTCACATGTGGTCTTGCCTTGGGTCTGTTGTGTTGGCGTTGCAGTGTGCTGAAAATATTGTTACTGTTGTCGTTAGTGTGTGTGTGTGTGTGTGTGTGCTTTAAAAGCTTAGACTTAAATGTGTGGACATACGGTACTGTGCAAAACTTTTAGGCACCCTGTTTTTTAGTACAGACTTTTTTTTTAGTACAGAATTTTTTTATTCATGACTCCTACACAATCGAGTCAGTACAAAAACATTTTAGGTTCTCAAACATTAGTTTTCTAGCTCAAAATGAAATGTCACAGTAAAGAAATGTCAGTAAAGAAAGCACCCTATTACATAAGAGACCTCTCCTCAGACAAAAGACACAATGAAGGCTGCTGGGTTTTGCTGCAAAAATAAGAAGCAAATGTCACAGTCAAAGTCTCCAGAAGAACCGCGGCTGGTTCTGCAAGATGCTCAATAAAACTTACAGCGCATTTCCTTATAAAACTGCTCAAATTGTACCGGAGACCTCATTTGTACGTTTTTTGTTGTTGTTGTTGTTGTTGGTCACACCAAATATTGACTTTGTCTCATTTACTACTAAATTTACACTTTACGTAATGTTTGATTTATTTATATAGAAGCATTTCATTTCATTATTCAACATCACAGTACCAAAATCAGACCCATCCATTTAAAAATCAATGCGTCCGGAACAGTGCAGCTTTAAACTAATTCGGTTCCTTCTCCAGTTCCTAATCTTAAAATCATGCTCTTCTTATTCAGGCACTGAACCTTTGAACAGACTCATCTAACACCTATAGTTTCATACATCATTCAACTCCGTGGGTAGAATCTTGCCTCTGTCGATAAGACTTTAAAATGATGGTCCCAGGAAAACGTCTGACAGAGCAGCGCCAGACGAGCAACCGAGAAGAGGCCAAGTTGGAACTAATACCTCTCACACATTTCACTGTTCCTTCAAACAAGTCAACAATAAAAGGACAAGATAGATTCCCTACCCCCTGCTCACTAGTGGTGCAGATTGGCAAGAGTTCCTGTTGGTGTGGAGTACTGTAATAGCTTTGCTATTCGTTTTATCAAGAAGGCCTAATTTAAAGACACGACAATGAGCGCACAAACCAATAGGAAAAACACACTGCAAAAACAACTAACCCCCCCCCCCCCCACCCCCCACCCCCCCAGCATGCTGTGTAAATTGTAAAGACTGTTGTGTGTGAAAATCCCAAGGGATCAGCAGTTTCTGAATACTCAAACCAGTCCACGGTCAAAGGGACTAAGATCATCCCCAGAAGCTCATTTTAAAAAGCTATAACTCTGCAGTCACCAAATCAAAGCCGTATTACACAGTGCATGTGATTCGTATTGTGCGCAATTTGAGATGTAATAATAATTGTTTCTGTGAGGAGCGTTTGTTTGTGCAATTATCATTAAAAAGAAATAAGCCAGGTTCCTGTGTAATTCTCCTTCGACTGGTAAAATGAAAACATTGATTAAAGCTGTAATGTGGCGTTGATTTGAACCCAATGAAACACTGTGTATATATGGATACTGATACAATTCGACTGCAGTTCGGTTACCCAGATGTTCCCAGCTGTATCCTCTTCCTAATAATCAGCACAGAATTGCATGATCCATAAGTCATGTGCATATTAGCCTTCTTGACTATATAATTATTGTCCTAAAACGTTCTAGAATAGCCGTGACCATGTTAGTTTTCACATTCATAAATCTCATCCACTGACTCTAGATTCATGCAGCCTCATTCTGACAAAAACAACTCACCCACAAAAACTGGTTAGGTAACATGAGTGAGGGGGAGTCATGTTCTGAGTTTTGATAATCCTCATATAACCCAGGAGACATGTAGCACAAGAAAAAAAAAACCCCAAAAGAACAATAAGAAGTCATTAGATGACTCAGACAATGTCTCTGGAGTTCTGTTGCTTTTTTAAAAATGACTTATAAAGCTGGAAAGAAAATCAGTAATGTTGTTTGGGTTTACCTGTGTATTTTATTAATTTCTTCAGGGTTTCTCCTGGAACACCTTGCACCTTGCAGTAGAAAGTCAGAGTTCCTGTTTCACAAGAATTTCTCTCACTATCCTCTGAGTCATAGTTAGATGCTTTTTTTTGTTTTTGTTTTTCACATCGACCTGGTTCCAATGCATGGGGCGCATCATACTTCATGCTTTCATGGAGAGTGAGTGAAAGGGGATCAGTGTCTCGGTGAGAGACATTATCATATAAGCCCTGCAGGTTGTACTGTTGTACTGTTGGAGATCCCAGTCAATCCTATATACACAATACATGGAGGAAAATATCGAATAGATTTTCTTTATTTTATCTGGTGCAACAACAGTGCTTTCCTTGTCCAGGGTGTACCCCGCCTTGTGCCCGATGCTCCCTGGGGTAGGCTCCAGGTTCCCCGTGACCCTGAAAAGGAGTAAGCGGTAGAAGATGGATGGATGGATGGATGGATGGATGGAACAACAGTGCTTGTCATACAAAACTAAAAAAAAGAGAAAAAAAAGAAAGAAAGAAATAAAACACACAACAGTACAATATACAGTAGTACATTCAAATGAAGAATAAACTATGGGCCTTCAGATAGCGCAGTTCATTGTGCGAATTTGTGAACAGGAAATTTAACACTCATTCTGGAGTGCAATCTTTTCTCTGTGAAAATCATGATTCACACAGCCATGGTGAAGAAGTTTCATATCACCTTCTGGAGAAAATACTAGTTCTACCACAGCACTTGATTGTCCAGAAGGCCTTGAATAATTTTCTGTAACAGCTGCTCTGAAAAAAAAGTACTGCTGGATCTGATTCAAATCACAGGTGTTCAATAATGCACTCATTCCAGTATGTTATTGTTTCTATAGTAACGGCTAATCCAAAGGGGCTTGTATTGCAGAATTTTGACATACTATAAGGCAGATTTAACAAAGTAACATGTATAATCGCGGATATGGTGAAGATTTCTGTAAAGGGGCATTGATTTATAAATGTATATGTTATTTTTAGGGCATCTCCAGTGTCAGAGCTTCGTAACCGTCAGAGTTAAAGCCGTAACTTTAAGTTTTCCACCACACGAGGATCTTCAGGACAGAGGACTTTCTGGTTTCTTGATAACATGAAAGAGACTCCAAGAGAGAGAAAAAGAGAGAGGCTGGTTAAATGTGCTGCAAATGCAAGTATAAACTGTTAAAAAGGGTCATTCATTCATAATTAAAATATTGTTTCAAAAATGTCATCATTGGTAAATCACTGTGGTGATTTACATACATTTACATCCATTTACATTATACGAGGAATAAAACACTTCGGGGTATTCTGTGA